>WEDG01001390.1:0-305846 GCA_017591395.1 Schistocephalus solidus | reverse complement strand
CCGACACCACGGAAAAACCGATATGATCTTTTCCGCCCACCAGCTACGCGAGAAGTGCCAGGAGATGCGAACCTACCATACACTACCTTTCCGGATCTAACGAAAGCCTTTGACACAGTGAACGACGGACCGTGAAAATTAATGCAGAAATTTGGTTGTCCTTGAGCGGTTCACGCACATGGTGCGTCAGCTTCTATGACGGATGACGGCGCGCGTCAGTGACAACGGACGGTATCCGAAGTATCTCGCAGTGACTAACGGAGTAGCAGGGCTGCGTACCGCACCCTATTCAGTCTCATGTTTTCGGCTATTATGCTGATGGACGCCTACTGTGATGAGCAGCCTTGGTATTTCGCATCACTTCGCCTTGCGAGAACTCGACGCTGGCGCCTTCAACAGTCGGCGGTATGCAGGCTCCAGCGCGCGTCTACGACTACAGTCCATGACTTTGCTCTTCTCGCGGACGTATTCTGCGCTCACACCTGCGTGACGGAGGAGGACATGCAGCGAGCATGGACTCTTCGCTCGAAGGCTGCGCCGATTTTGGATTAACAATCGGGCAGCAGCCAAAACGGTTGTCATGCACCAGCCGCCACCCAGCGCGGAATACAGTGCTCCTCGAATCAATGTCACCGTGCTCAACTCAAAACGTGTGAGACCTTCGCTTATTCCAGGAAGCACGATTTCGCGCAACACGAGAATCGATGACGAGAGGCTCCAACGGATTTCCAAAGCACAGGCTCTTCGGCCGGCCGCAGGCCTCCGTGGAATCGCACGGTATCTCACCTTCGAACACCAAACTGAAGATGTACAAGGCCGTCGTCTTCGTCGACACTTTTGCCGGAGCGGAAACCTGACCGTCTACTCGAACCAAGCCAGGGAAGCTGAAATCATACTTTCATCTCAGCTTTTAAGCCTCCGCAGAATACTGGAAGCCGTGCCATGGCAAGACAGGATACCGGACACGGAAGTCCGGAGCGGGACTCGAATCCTCAGCATCCATGCCATGCTGAGGCAAGTGCAGCTGCGATGGAGCGGCCACTTGGTAAGAATGGACGACGAGCGACTACCCAAACGACTTCTTTCTACGCGATGCCAGCGGGTATCTCGTCGGCAGGGGGTCAAAACGACTAAGCCAAGGCGACACTTTGGAAGAAATCGCTGAAGCTAACTGCAAATCAACTCGGCGACCTAGCTGACTCCCGCCCAGGATAGACCGGCATGGAGAAGATTCAGTGAAGACTGGTTTCAAGCGTAATCCTACGCGAGGCCAACCGGATCGCCGCCGCCAAAGCCAAAAGAGCGGCACGAAAGTCACCAGCGCCCAAACACCGCCAATGCCCAGGCCCCTGCCAACATGCCCGCGCTGTCAACGCATCTTCCGCGCGCGAATCGCTGGTCGGACATCTTCGGACGCAATGCACCAACAATCCCACAATTCCAATTTCTACGTCAAATTCTGCCAACCCTCATTCTGACTCCCCACCTCACTTGCCATCAATCTCCCATTGTTCCCACCATCATAGAGACCATATACATCCATCTACTCATCGCTCTGTTACCCCACCCACCGCTACCACCATTGCCTTCAGCCTTCTACTACACCATCACTCCACCACCATCAGCGATGGGGAATCTCCTGCTGCTACTCAATGCGACGCGCACATTCACCTCACGCATCGGCCTGGTCGGTCAGAAATCATCGTGCGAATGACCGTATCGAGCTTGCGGTGACTGGAACACCATCACACAGCAGAGGTCGTCGCCTCCACTGCCCTCATACTGTACTCGCGCATTCACTCATCGCATGGGCCTATTCGGTCACATGCGCATCCATGACAGCGAAATTCTCACCACAATGCCGACAACACCGGATACACCATGCACACCCTCCGCTCCTGCCATTCTTTAGCGCCCCCGCCACCCCCACTACCATACGACATCACTCAGCCTCTACCGATTTCTTCCTCGCCCACACTGCGCTCGCAACTTCAACTCACGCATCGCCTGGCTGGTCACTCCGCGAATCCATCGCACGGAGGCTGGTGAACCAGTGCCTGGGGCTCGACATATAGTCGACGCGCCCCGCCTTCACTCGACCCTCCTGCTCCCGCACATTTACACAACCGCATGGGCTCTTTAGGACACATGCACCTCCTCACGACAACCTCCGGTAAAACCACCGGAGGGCTGAAACCCACGATCAGCGCACACACTACCTGGCTACACCAATAGCATCGACAACACCCTCACAATCACCATTTACCAGAGTATATCAGTTTCTCAGAAACCGTGGCTGGAAGTCTGCCAATTCGATCGCTTCCACTCAGACCAGCCGTCGGCCCAGCATGTATGTGCTGTGGTGTCGAGTGGACCACAGTGGACTGGGAGTCATACTGGCTGCTCCATATCCCCTGAGTTTGTGAATCCTGCGTGTTATGGGGGCCAGGTCGTGCTGTGGCGCGCGAAGACGGGCACGCCGATCCGTCAGTTAATGTGCTCACTCCCCACATCAGGCAACTGACCGGCTTGACAGTAGTCTGACGGTGGGGGTGGGGGAGAGAGTGAGGTCGACAGCCTCAGTGCATATTCCTCACTATAAACAATCTGACGCGCTTTGAAACTATCACGGTGCGCCAGCGCCGGTTTGGAAGGCTGCCAACTGACGGGATAACTCGACCGCGTGGCCAGCCCACCGTGTGTTTTGTGTGGAGTGGCTGACTGGCGGACTGAGAGTCAGGTTGCAATGGCTCCTTCTTAATGTGGCCTTTATGGCACTCCCACACCGTGATCCGAGCCAGGTGGGCGTGGCACGCCCAGGGGCGGCTTCCGGGCCGCGCCAGCCACCTGCGCCCTCTCCCATCTCCGGTCTCTTGACTCTGTGCCCTGACACCGCCTCAGGTGGGGAGGAGGAGAGAGGTGGTAGCTGCAGCGCAAGGCTACTATCACTTAAACTAATTCACGCGCAAGTCACTCGTCCCTGCACCACCTGGTGTGGAGCATATGGCGGACCTCGTCGAAATCGACGGTCGAACTGTCGTGTGTGTGTGTGTGTGTGTGTGTGTGTGTGTGTGTGTGTGTGTGTGTGTGTGTGTGTGTGTGTGTGTGTGTGTGTGTGTGTGTGTGTGTGTGTGTAAACGCCACCTAAGAAAAGCAGCCGAGTAGGAGTGGAGTGGTTGGACATATGCCAGCGGTTCTGGACCACCTCACTCGAGAAGTTCCCGTCAGTGATCCTCCTCCGACGACACAAAACATGCAGATGTCGTAACTTTAGTGATCTTGTCATGCAGATATAAAATTAGAAAAATCAAAATGATTTCCATTGAAATTAAGCTTCTTTTTTATTCATTCAAATATCGGCAAAATTTCCTTAGTTGGAGCTCCGAGGAGGTAATCACTCTAACATTTTTGTCATAAAAATATGACAACCACATGACTGCGTGCATTTTCACAAAGACTGAATGCCTTCATCTTCCTTTCCTAGGTTAAAATTCCCTTTATACCATATTAGCCTAGCACGGAAGCATCCGCGCAGATCGCTATCGACATTTTTGACTTAGTCCTATGGGTATCCCTGAGTTATCATGTTGGTATGAGCCAACTGACGGGATAACTTGGACCGCGCGTACGGTCCAGTATTTGTTTGTTTGAAGTGGTCAACTGGTGGATTAATGACCACACTGCAAGGGCTCCTTTGTAATGTGGCTTCTATGGCACCCCCACTCAGTGGGATCCGAGGCAGGCGTGACGGTACGCTTAGAGGCGGCTCCAACCGCGCCAATCGTCTGCGTCCTCACTACCCCCGACCTTCTAGACTTGGTCATGACACCGGGTCCAGTTAAGGAAAGAGGAGGAGAGAGTTTGGTAGATTCCGCGCAAGTAAACTTTCCAGCGCCACCATACTGTGGGGAAAATGGTGGACCTCGTCGAAACCGACGGTCAAGATATCGGTATGAGTCAATCAATAAAAGAATCTTCTGCACAGGATGAAATGGTACGTTGTGAAAATCACATCGTTAACGGATCGAAAGCATACGGGCAGTTTACTGGGAGCAAACGCCAACAGCTTCTCGTATCACCGACAGAGTATTTGTCAGAGCGCCTGGAAGAATTTTGTAGCCGTATACTTGCATTACTTGGTGGTAAACCAGCGCGTACTCGCTCTGGTGCTCCATGGGTTGCGCGAAGTTTTCTCAAGACACGAGGCAGTTGATTCACATACCGGTTGGGGCAGTGTGAGCATTTAGCATATTTGCAGAATCAAAAAAAACTAGCTGCTAAGTCCTATAGGAATATTGTATGTAAGTTCGGTTGCTGTGTAACCGATATTGGAATGGAGGCTAGAATGAAAGCCCCATCTAATCAGAGGAAATATGTGGGACCCTTGAGTGGGCTCGGACAGAGCCGTCAAGGTCACATTCACTTGGCAATAGAACTGTATGGCTATCTGTTTACCTGACATCGCTGGATCTTTGCATAACTCCAGTGTATACCAAGTAGGGAAGAGGCTTAGCAATCACGTGGATTCGCCATGTGAGTCGCAGTCTGTCAGGATATTCGAAGGCACTGTCAATCTAAATATTGAGTGTGTCAGAAATATATAATTGTCAATTGCGGTGGTGATGTCTGGAAAAGGTACCTCAATCAATCACCGAGCAAACTTATTAGTTCCATTAAACAGGTGTAAATGACAGTTATAGAGGACGACAGCCTATAGTGTTCACCTTTAAGTGGTTGAAAGATACATTTGGACTAGAGGAATCGGTGGTTAGGTTCATTGTCACCTGAATTTACGGTTTCATATACCTGACTCCATAGCCTCTCATGCGCAAAAAGAAGTTTGTGAGCAGTAGACACACTGCTAGTGATGGTGTCAGAAATGACAGGAAGAGATCCCTTTCCATAAGCAGAGGGGTTTGGGCTGTGGACATGGTAAGCATCTTCTCTACATTGTTCAAGTACCACGCCTACGAAATCGAGATGCTGAGTAGTTATGAGAGCGCTCAGCCGCAGTCGTGATAAGGTATAAAATATCACACTTTCAGCGATGCTACCCATGTAAGCATTTAAGAAGTCAAGTTTGTTGAACGTACCCTTTCGCTTATTCTTCATTAAAGGGATGGTAGAGTAATAAAAGTTTAAAATCCAATAAACAGTAAGTGGGAGAGGATTGACGGTATTCAGAGGCCAGGGGTTATAGTCTAATCCTATCAGGGGTTCATGGTGGGAAGGGGGACGGAGGTGTCCGAAAATGAGCTATGTTTATACTTTGTCGCGGTAACGTGACGTGGCAGGTGTGAACACACATGCTGAGTTAGTCTTCGGCCAGGGGAGCCTGAAGGCCCATATAAACGCCTTCTGTGAGCATAAAGTTGGGCTGGTTAGCCGTATGACCACTGTCTCTGCCATTGCAAGTATCCGCTGACGCAGGAAATTTGAGTGTTTGGTCGGCACTTTATAGATAACTTAGAATGCTTTGTTGACGTCTACCCGGTGACCGGTGTCAACCAAGTGGGCCACGATTGCGCTAGAGCTGGACGTGACCATGCTTTGTTTTAGCCAGGCAGGATGGTGCTCTTGCACTCGCTTGGTCAGGCGTCTAATTGTTCAACCATTATAACCTGCAGGTGAAGGCGTTGATGCACATTGAAGAGCTTTGAAATGATAGTCAATCTTAGCCTTCAAGGCGCAGAAGTGGAGCGCTTAAGAATACTAGTCTTATCCTAGCAGCTGGGTAGGTGCTAGCGATAGCAGCGTTTAAGCGACGATGTAGAAGTTCGCTCGCGTTACAGCGAAGAAGCAGAAACATAGCTAATTGGTGGACACCTCCTTCCTTCTCACTCAGCCCCTGATAGGATTAGACTATAACCTCTGAACTTTGAACGTCATTAACCCTCTCTCCAATACTTCCTGGTTATTGTATGTTTGAACTTTTATTACTCTCCCCTCTCTTATATTATTGTAAAGGCCTGATGATAAATAATCGTAAGCGTACGCTCACCAGACCTGGCTTCTTAAATATTACACTTTGATTGTCATTTACACATTGGATGCTGTTTTAAAAATGCGGAAATAAGTTTGATTAGCAAGCTTATCACCAAAAATAGTGAACAGGTGATGGTTCTACGAACTAAGAGTAAAGCTCTTCAGCGAAATTGCAAATGACCGTGTAAACATTCAGGTGTGTTTGGTTGAAAAGCCTCTAATGGGTATCCGCACGTCCAAATTTTTTATAATAAAAAGCCGTTTTCTGAACGATTGGGCTTGCAGCAGTGTCAAAACATCTGCTCTCAGTGTCAATTTATTAGCTAGACAGAGGAAGAGGAATAAAGATCTTGTTCTCTATGTCGCCTTAAAGATGCTGAAAAATAGGAAGTCTGTTTCTCCAACGCCTTCTTGGAACAAGTCCTTAAAGGGTAGAAATTAACTATGTTCGGGAAATGACATGGGTGATTACCTATTGTCTAGAGGAGGAAGTCTTAGGTGGCCAAAGCCTTTTTAGGCACCATTTTTACTTTATCCATTTTTCGTACTTGATCCAATAAAATGAGACTTGGAACATCAAGCTCTCAGACAGTCAAGTTACTCGCTGCTCTGTAGGAGTCGAGGCATTTGCCGCAGATGAGCCTCCAGTTCGGAAGAGCCAGAAAACGCAAAATTAGGTAATCCATATGAGCTCAGACGAAATCGAAACAATGCAGATCTTAATAAATGGAAAACTATAACGCCCAGGATGTATACCGAAAACCGAGGGCTATGCTAGTGAGCTAACACAGACCAAGAGGAGGGCTAATGGCAGTTGTGAAAGCGACAATCAGGTTGATCGCGAATTGAGGACACCTGGTTTCCATGCCGCTACCTCAAACATTTGGAAATGCGGGACCGCTGACTGCTCGGGAACGCTAATTGACTTCACAAAATCCGGTAATTACCAGGTTGTGTATCGTTGCTTTGTGAGGAACGTGATTCAGAGAGCAATGTCCACTGGCAATCGGGGTATCGAGCGGTATGTTTGGTTCTCGAACTGTTGACTCACTTGACTCTGAACTATTGTCATCTGTTCTTAGGCGTCCAGACCGTGTGCACCGGACGGCGCAAAGAGCGCATGCCAACAGAATGGTGACAACTAGCATAACCTCTTGCCAAGAGGAAAGGTCAACACAGATATTAGATTAATGACTCAAAGGTTAAAGGTTAACAGACAAATTTAAATTAAATAACGGCCTGTCTCTTGCCCCATTTCGCTGAAGAATATACCCATGGTTATCGAACTGTTGCCAATTTTTCCGCCTAAGAACACGTGTGCTACTAACGCTTGAGTGGTTACCACCGGCTACCACCGGCCACGTGTTCTTTTTTGTTCGCCCATACAATATTAACGTTTCGGAAGCTCTCAAGCATCGCTGTGAAACGATGTATTGAAATTGTACACCGACTCAAAGCTACCATTCGCAGCAGGGTCATAATAAATAAGGATCGATTAAAATCCAGAGAACAGTCTGTTGTCAGATGGAAGACATGGTCGGATCGTGCACACACGAACATAAGCTGGTCGTACGACGAGTTAACGAAGTACCATAAGTGTCTGCCCACACCTACGAAACGGGTCACAGTTTCACCTCGCATTTACCATGATAATTGTCCATGCTGGAAACAAGGTAAGCTGAGACCTGATTGACACATGGCCTTCGTGTGAGAACTCAGTTACTGAACGGATTACTCTGGCGATGGCATCCGGAGCCCCACATAGTCAGCTCCATGCCAATAGCACCACTCCTATCAAAAGAGTCCTTTTTGATTAAGCAAAGTGTTAATAAGCCGTTTTCAGTGTGCCACTAGAATTTGCTTGCTTGCAGTTAAATTCTCTTTAAGAAAACCAAAGTTTCCCACTGGAGAAAACAGTGGAATGTGCAAGGGACAACTGACAAGATTATTTCCATTCTCATTAGCGGGAAGTTTGACTCCACCATCGTGACAATTGCCACCGAATTGACAAAAGTGCTTGTAATTGCGCATAGGTAAAGACAATACGACTATTTCGCATGTTAACAACAAGTTGAGCCTTAATTCAACATGCGGTTGAAGTCCCTCAGCCCGAAAACCTGACCATGAAAGTTACCGATACAGTTGCCCTTCGCCGCGGCCGTCCACTGTTCTATAAAAAAGATATTTGTATTTCTATAGACAGGATGTGACTATGTAAGGATTTAGGCTTCGTAAACCTAAAAATATGGTCGGATCCCGTGAAGTTAGCTGCAAACTGATAATAAGCGTCCTTTCTCCTACCCACTGCTGCTGCGTGCTCGGCCATTGGGGTCTAGAGTAATCGCCCCGCTTGTCCGGTTTTGTCCACAATTGCGTCATATCTGGCGTTTCCTGTCGTGCTTTTCGAGTGCAAACCTGAAATTTTGGGCAAATAAACATATTCTTTCCGAAATCGCATGTTCTCCTTCTGAAATGTAACACTCTTGAATGAGCACCTCTTAGTGTCTCCCCATTGATATTCTTAGCTTCTATATAAATGCAAGTTGTACGAGGTTTTAAGCAAATTAGTATGGAATGAACCTGAGGGTTTGGTCCCGTATTCTTTACAGGAATTTTTCGGAACGTTCTGAGGGAGCTCTTGCTTTTACCCATTTTTTCAGGATGGATTTAGCTGGAATGCTAAATTTGGAGAAGAATGCGATACACATCGTTTGAGTCATACTATTCACACATTTTTTTAAAAATGGTCATTTATCATTTACTCTTTCCTGCAAATTTTTTTGGTAATCGATCTGTTATTTAATTCCATAGCACAGAAGGGTCTATGACCTGACAAAAACATCTGTCTTACTATGTTAATTTCCAGATTAAATTTGACTGAAAGTGAGGAGTAAGTCTACAGTACTAAAAGAGAGAGAGAGAGTCAAAAGTACTTCCTTAAACCAGTCACCATATATTTTGAGTGGCATGATATTCAGAAACCTTCTTAAAGAAAGAGCGAGTCTGCACGATATACAGGAACAAAATTTGCGATGTTGACATGTGTTTCAACCCTGACAACTGTAAATGGCTATGTGGCAAGAGGTTCTTAAAGATAGATTATTAACGTTCCCATAACGCTCTTTGGGTGGTCACGCCTGTTAACTTTAAGTCAATAAAGATTGCTTTTTGCAACTAATAAAATCAAAGGTGTGTTTCTGACAACTTCATTTATAAGTAGTTTAAATACACGCTTAAAATAGCATTGTCTGATAGAAGGAAACTGGCTCAAGTTTGAATATGTAAATGCCGTAATCTGCAGCAAAATGCGCAGTTTGTATTGAAAACCGTACATTTGAAGGAATGTTTTTAAGAGGGATTGAGTTTTTTAAACGTGATTACGGTAATGAGTAACATTTGTTTACCGATGTTTTACAAATGACAAAAATATAAATGATCTTAGGCGCGTTGTCAATCAAAAAACAACGAAATGATATGAGATAGAAATGCGTACACATAAGAAAAAATCCCTGCATAATTCGATTGTTGAATATAAATATGTATGCTGGCCCAAAATAGCCAGGGACCGAGAATGAGCAGAACCATTCGAATTGAAGTTCCGGAATCATTCCAAAGTATTGTTTATATAATATTTTGAATTATGTTAAGATGTGCGTTCTTCGTGAAAATTTTCCGAAAAAAACAACGAGGTTAGTACAAGTGAGGACGGGACTGACCTGACCTAACTGAAGGAGTTCATGTATAGATCCAGTTCCTTATCACTAAAGCCGAAACAAAACATAAACCATGAATGTGGTGGGGCGAGCAGCGACAGCTCTCTAGCGACGGATGAATTAATTGCTGAAGGAACAGACAGAAGAATTAACTGTAGGCGTAATCAGTTCGGTTAAGGGTGAAACGGAAAGAAGAGGGTAGAGACCGCAAAAGCCATCGTTTCAGAAGACAACATCCATAAATTCAATAGGACGCAACTACGTGAAAAGTCTTCAGATTGGGTAAAATTTTGTTGGCAAAAGTATGATGCATGTAAAGCCAAACTTGCCTCGAATGCTGTCAGAAGAAGGAAGTAGAGCTCAAATTTGAGAAGAAACTATTCTCAACGCAAAATTTGAGTTTCAATAAACAAAGAAAAAGGCACAACGCAAACCTACTTAATTCGGAAGCTGTTTTATTTTGACGATTAAGAGCTTAACTGCAGCCCTTATTTTAATCAAAAAATGTAACGGAGGAAGGAATGAAAAAAGCAAGAATTTTAGAAGAAGAGCAAAAAAGATCGATGGAACAAGGTGGGATTACGAGTTCAGAAAGATAATTCACAAATTCAAAAACGTCTACTAAATTAAGGGGTTCAGAGTTAATATAAAATAAAGAGAGGAAAGGCTTCCTTATCCATAGATATTAAAGGTTGACGAATTGCATTTTACCGTATAAGAAATATTGGTGGTATTGGGTGAAAGGGTGTTCGAATGAAACTTATTTGGAGTATTTTATATCTTATATCATTGAAGTGTCTTAGTGTGGTCAAACAATTAAAAGACAAGGTTACTAAACAAATAAGGAAATTTTCAATAAAATGAGTAGAAGAAAGAATATTTTCAAGCATTTTTTCTTTAAAATAGATTTTAATCTTGAAAGGCCTCGAAAAGCAATGGGGAAAAACGCTTATTACGGATTCTTTTAGTGTGTAGTTTTTATAGGCAGCCGGAAATAAGCTCATTCAAAAGCCAGCATTCTGACGTGACTGCTGAACGATACCTAATATTACAATTTTTTTCAAAGCGTAAACTTTCTTCATAATTTAGGTTAACACTTTATGAAAAAGCAGATCTACTGTATAGTTTATCGTCTTACTAGCAGCAATATATCAGAATTAAAAGTATTCGGGAATTGAAAACTTTTGAAAACCTAAATATACTTTCCTTGAGTACAAAATTTAATGGAGACTTGAGTCAATAGCATATAAGTCTGATAAACACTACTGTAGCTTGGATAAGCTAAACGATATATTTGAATTTTTACGGGCATTAAAACTAAATAAAAATTATATACTATTTAGAGAAGTCATGTTTTTACCTGTGTGGTTTACATCGTATGTTTGATAACCCTGCGTAACGCGATCCTTCTGAATCGCAATACCTAAGTAGCACATCGAAAACGTTCGAGAAGTATGGCAAGGTATATCCAAATTTTTAATGAAACTGAAAAAGGATATTTCAATGCTCTCAAAACAGGCTCATACGTAGAAAGTTTTTATTGCGTATATATTCACCATACCTGCAGCGCAGGTACTGGCTAAAAACCAGACACGCATTTCGCTGATATTCTGTCGCTGTATTGTACAGCTGTGAGCGGTTTAGCTCATCATTGGGACCTCCAGCATTTGCTGTGTGCTTTCTGACAGATACTTCAGCTTTGAAAGTTTTTCACTGTATACGGACCTAAGAAACATTTAAAAGCCGGTGTATGACCTCCTTAAAATACAAACTTTAAGGGATGAGGTACGGTTTCCCATAAAATGGGCATAAGCTTTTGTGTTAAGTGACGCAATTTCTAGAAAATACGATTGCAATTTTAAGTTTCCAAAATCAAATTAAAAAATCATAAGAGTTACCTGACAACCAAAACGGAATCCTCTTGAAGATGGGTAGCCACCTTGCAAAATTAATTCAGGATTGAATTTTAAACCATAACGAGTTCATACTTTGATCATTTTAACTGTTTCAAGGCATTTTTGAAGATTTTAATTGCGTTTCCATTCGTTTTATTGTCTACTATAAATATACAAGTTTCATGGATGAATTTCTGGTGAGATAGCCATCGTCTATGCAAGTGACTAACTTGCAGCGGGAAACTACACAAATGCTTGTACACTATCTCCTTGTGAGTTGAATGAGGATGACTATTGTTGACGGAGTTGATTCACTTACAGCCATAATGGATATTCCGCAGTCTTCCAAAATGCTCTCTAAAATGCCATCCCAATGGATCATCTCACGCACAAAATAGACAGGTGTTCCGCAACAATTCCACAGTAATCTTTTTGCGAGAAACATTCGACACCATAATGCAATAGGTAAACAATTTTAACAGTTCCAAGAGCAGCGCGAATTTTCCGAAGAGCTTCCTCCCTACGAGAAGTATTTAAAGATACAGTGAGTTGAGATTTCTATAGAAAGTTTGAAGGAAATCATGCCTGTTAGGAAGTTTTGTTTTCGTGTGGAAGTGGCAGTGGGAGATCTGGTTCGATTTCTGGGCAAATTATGCCGATTTGACGAAGGCCATTTATGGCGATCACAGAGACGCTGACGTGGCGCGAGGAAATGTATAATAAAGATTCATTGCAGACAAGGATGGAGAAAGTTCTAGTTGCAATTGCTGGCCAATTTATCGTGGTCAGCCAGCATTATTCCATTCCACTGCAGACAGCATCCGTTTGCATAGCCGGCTGAAGACGGAAAATAAATCAGATTTGACCATGCAAGACTTTCATGTTTTTTCGGCAACACTTCTCAAGTATTTATTGCTTGGTGTTATGCGATCAGCAAAAACACGTTAGTTTAAAACTTCACGGAAAATCGAATATTTATATGCACTATTGTAATCAGGAGAGAACCATGCTTGAATTTGAATTGCTTTGATTTCTTTCCCAAATCCGTGCTCCAAAAAGCTGAAAGAGTGGAGACTTCGGCTCAAAAACATTCATTACCGATTGACAGAGACTCAAATTTAACATACCCTACTGAGTCTGGAGTTTGACTAGCTGATGGTGGCAAATAAATACAAAGTAGACATTCCATTACGTCCTGTTATTACTGATAACATTCATAGTCAGTCAGTGCACTGTACTAGCTTGCGAGGACAAGAGAATCAGAACCTCAAGGCGAACAGAAGTATTACAGTGAGTGAATAATCTCATGCAAAGTTAAACGAAATTCTGAAAAGCATTTACGATTAACAAGGATTACTTAAGCGGGGTTGTGAGGTTAATTATCGTGAAAGCTAATGCGAAGATATTTCCCACATGTCTGGGTGCTGGCTTTTCAACGTATGCCTGCAGAATCCACAGTTTGTAAAAAAATGATTTCTTAAGAAGTTTATATTTTTCGATTGATTTTAAAAGCCCTTACAAACTTCAATATATTTTATAGAAAAAGTAAGCAAAATTATTTTCATATTTACAGATTTTGCAGAAAATCATGTCTTCTTGTACTGTATACTTAACGAAAGGGTATTTTAAGGCCTCAAAAAATTTTCCATTCCCGAAGTTTTTAATTCCGATCTGTCTTAGAGTTTGCGTTTAGGATTTCCAGTCTGCAAGCTGTGTGCTTTCCGAGTAAGAACAATTATTCATTCCCCTATGCCATTAAGAAGATACTATGTACTTTTCACAAATACTTGCAATAGATGTCGACTGTTATATAATTTCTAAGGGACATTGTTAAACGGACGCATGTTATGCTACTTAAATGGACATTGAATAGCCAACGTGGGGCCAGATCAGGGCATGGCCGGTGTTATTCGCGTTGAGCTCCCATAATAAACGCCGAACATGAGGGAACTTGGCGGTACGCGTAGGTGCAGGCTCATGCCACACCAGCCAGTCTTGCCATTTATGGCACTCTCACTCTGTGGGACCTGATAAAGGCACGGCGGCGCGGTCAGGGGCGTTTCAGGCCGCGCCAGCCGCATGCGCCCAACCCCACTTTCGGTCTTTTCGACCCTGTGTTGATACCGGGCACAGACGGATGAGGGCAGAGGGAGTGCGGTAGCTGCAGCGCAAGTCACCGTCCCTGCACTACCATGCTGCAAAGCACATGGCGGACATCGTCGGACTACGACGGTTGAACTGCCGTGAATTGCCTTACAAATCTCATAATTAAAATCTTTTTTAAAACCGAAAGATAGAATTTGTAGATTATAAGATTGAAAGGAGACGTGATTAGCTGTCAAATGAGTACAAATAGATTTTGTGCATGTTTCATATAAAACGTAGTTGAATTTATAGGGACAGAGAAACTCAATAGAAAAAATTCACAATACTTAAGTTAATTTTTTTAACAAGTGCGATTTTTGCAGGTGGATCAGTAGAAGTAAACTCAAAAGCCGGGATCCTGGCGTACCCAAAATAGTTTGGGAGTAGGCCACATGCTGATTGATTTTAAAACCCCACTTAAGTGATTTTTACTTAATCTAAAACAAATTTCAGAAATTTGGTTAGCTTTGCATAAAATCGGCCATTCACTGTAGTTTATAACATACAAGTAGAATAGGTGGAAAAACACGCCGCTCTAAGGTAATCTACAATAACTTTTTTTGAAAAACTCCTGGAGAGAAAGGTAAACTAAACTCCGGAATCAAGCCATTTGTTGTTTCGCACCTGGCGAATTGAAAAATTGAAATTTAGAAGTTTCACACCATTACTGTTTGCCTGATTGATAATGTTTTTAATTATTGTTATCCAAATTGACTGAGGGACTGTAATTTTCCAGGTTAGGCATTCATAGTGCGGCTGCGAATTTATCTTTTTACCAAAATTTCAAGGCAATCCAAATGATACCATTTGTACTTTTTGCAAAACATATCGTTTTAAATTCCAGACCACCATCTTATACATTCGTAAAATATGAATAAACATGACCTACTTGCAGTCACTTCTTTTATATTACTTGCTGAGTGGAGATGCAGAAATCATACTGACTAAAGTTAGTAGCTAATGGAAAAATTTGTTCCAAACCAGTCTTCCTCATCGTGGTTTATAATTTTTCGAAGCCAAACGTTAGCACAAAAATCGATGAAACAACTAAGGTCAAAATGGGGAGCTCAGTCAACAGAATTTACACTGAACAACAATAAACACGCTTAATTTTTATAAAGACAACATTTTCAGTCCTACAACGGACAGAATCCTGGATACAGAGGAAAAATAAGGCTTATTACCATCTTTAGCAAGCTATAACTGCAACCAGACTCCGAATATCCCTGGTTCGTGTGGAGACTACTCCGATTGTGGAGTAATGGTTCCCATGTTAGCAAAGGCGTCTATGGTCTAAGAAATTAGCCGCATGGTGACCAGTTAAGACGCACTTCCTACAAGCATTAACTTTCTCGGCCTTTTTACAACCTCCCGCTGTTTCTCCATCATTGGAGTCCCTGTGCAGACCCCACTTCGGCCAGACGGATGTCCGAAAATTCGCGCCACCGGCCCCATCAGGCTATCGGCTGCTAGAATGGGCAAATTTGCGGTCGCGTGGAGGGAAAGGGGTGAACTTGGCTGTGCATATTCTTGCCTTTATAAATTGATGATGGTAAAAGTTGTTGCAATTTCTCACGCCAAAGAGAACCTCACTCTGCTTTGAATCCCCACACCCCGCTCCCCTCTGCACTCATGCCCGAATCCCTGGTAATGAATTGAATTGAGAGAATGTCAGCCTAATTCAGTCTGAATGAAAGCTCTGTATGTAAGGTACACATCGGACGTCCCACAGCTTATCTGACATGCCCTTAATCTGGCTGCCTGGTGAATGTGGGCACAAGTGACTCCGACAACGGCTTTCCAACATTTCTTAGGTTTAAATGTCGACGATTCAATTAATCGCCCGCTTATCGGCAAAAACACGAGCGGAGCCAGTGGTAAATGCCGCCAACCAGTTTGAATTATTCTTCCCTTGCATGGCATTCCACTTTCTATGCCACCCTCACCCTCACCACCATCACCATCACAGCAACAGAGTGCATTAGAGGGCAACGAATTTATGCCCTTTTACTGGCATGTATGTCAGTGTACAGAACGTTGGAGTGGTGGCCTGCAATATGCGTGCCCTAAGAGCCGTGCACTTCTGTCGGTGAATTATTCGCCTGTTTAGTTCAAACATTTCATTTCTCATGCTAGTGGTGGTCAACGTTGCCGCTGAAGCGAGCAAACGTGCGTTACCAGTCTAACAGGCCGAATAGAGCGTGTAAATTGAAAAGCGTTCGGAGTTCGCAAAGTTGTATGTGAATTACTTAATAACAAAATGAGAGCCGGTTGGAGGACTAGCAAAACACTCAGAACAAAAATACACTATTCAATAAACATTTTCCTTTGGAGTCAAGGGTGAATTGTTTCGTATAGAGCCCACCAAGTTATCAAGTAGCTGCAAGCTTGGCAAATAAAATTCCAAAAATGGAATGTAAAACTCTACTATAATAATCAATAATTCGGAGAGATAAACAAATATTACATAAAAATGTTATGCGAACGCTGTTTGAGGCGAAAATATAGCTGAAGAGTGGAATTGGTCCAAAACACGTATTACTTTCAATCACATACTACAGCAATAAAGCGAAAAAATAAAACAGCCACTTTGTACGTTGAGCAGGAAGGAAATAGTAAAGGAAGGCAAATATTTTTTATCAATTATAACTTGAAGTAAATTTTAAAGTTCGGATGTACAAGATAGTTACTGAAAACAAAATCAGATAGTTTGCTATATTTATTTGCTCAGACCTACTATTATTGAAAAGAGTGAAACAGGAGATTGTTTTTAGTGTCTGAGATATTAATTCTGTTATTGAAGCAAGTTTAAGGCATACTGCTGGAAGGAATAAAAGTTGTCCTGTTTTCTTGTTAATTTCATCTTATTGCTTTGGCGCAACTGAGCAAAGTTCAGCAGTCTCGGGAGCATCCAAACTCAGGAAAGGAATGTTAAGTCTTGAATGCAGACAATGTTTTAACCACCTGAGCTACGTGGCCCCATCGGCAGCCATGCAATTACTCACGGGCAACACGAACCAATTTGGATATAATTTGCGACTCCTGGTATGTACTCGTACCTCAGGCTCTACTCAAGTCTTGCCCGTGTTTGACGGTATCAAATCCCAACGAGATCTCCTAGTTTTTTTCAAAATTGGATCAAAGTTATTATTCAAACGGGCCAAATCACCTATTTATTTAGCTAATGATGATTTTTAAATTTAAACTGTTCTTTTTGCTTATTCGTTAGCTATTGAACATATTTTTCAAAATTTCTTGTGGCTCAAGGTGAGATTTTTCAATACATTGTAATTGTAACTATAAAAGTGTTTGCAAAAATGGAGAAAATGAAATCCAGAACTTACTCCTAACACCTCTCAGAACAAATGAACTGAGTGAGCGTAAGCATAAGCTGGAGGAATTTTCGATTACGATCATTTGCAAGTCAATTTCTTTTGTTTATAAGATAAGCAGGTTACGCTCTCTGGCCGTATGAGTCGTATGCGTCATTTCCGCGGATTTTAAATATTTTGCACGTGCTTTGTAGTTGGTGGCTTATATTAAAAAATGCACAGATCATTACGAGCCAGGGACATGATCAGCGGGACTAGTTGCTTGGATCAGTCTCTGGAATGAGTTTGGCTTGGAATATGAAAAGGAATAGTGAAGTAGTGACTAAGTCTGTTATGAAGTTCGCGTCATAACTACACCTTCATAACACAGGCTGAAGTGGCATATAATATAAACCACCTATAATAAATAATCGTTTTCTCAGACATTTCGGTAGCAATCCGTAATTGGACTGGACTCTTCTCATTTTTTGATTAGTTTTGATTATAAAGGGAAGTTGTGAACAACACCCAGTTACCTTTTGTGTTATTTATTCATATTTTTTCGCCTATCATGGGTGATGATAGCTTACATACGAAAACGGAGTGCGCATGTAACCTTGCTCAGGTGGCTGGTAGATTGCTTTGGAGCTTCGTCCCTTGCACAACCCCTTAAACTAGGGTGTACCTGATATCCGAAAATGCTACATCGAAAAGAGCTTTCTATAAAACCATTTCATTCATACTTTACAGAAAGCAAAGATTTACTCGTGTCATAAGTCAGGAAGATGCCCCTGTTTGTTACTAGGCTGGTTTCAGGCTTGGCAACATATAACTAGAATTGAAAGGGATCGATGAAAACTGATTTGTATTCCTAAATATTAACATACCCAAATAACAGAGACTCCTTGTTTCAGTTTCATGCATTCAAAATGTATTGAGAACATACAATAGAGAGATATTATTTGAGATGGTTTTGTTTTAAGTAACATCTCCTGGGGCAGTGGAAGGCAGTGGTAGGTTAGAATTTTGATTTCAGTTTCTCGTAAAAAGGATAGAATGATAATAATACCGAGGAAAGTTTAAAAATAGAAGAGAGATACAGGGTAAAGGATGCTGAAACTAGATAAAGAATAAAAAAGAAGACCAGAGTGCAAGAAGAAGTGAAAAAAAGGAGAAAAGAACAAGGAGGGTCAGAAGGAAAATTGCAAGGGAAATAGTGAACTCTTCCATCTCAGTGATTTTGAGCCAACTTTTAAATAAATTAAAATGATTTTTTCAGCAGGTGTTTTGCAACGCACCTTCAGAGAAAACCTACTGTGCATGTGCGCACGTCCCTATATGCAAAACATACTGCAGTAAAAAAGGCAGTAGTTTGCATGGAAACAGCCATGAATTAGTGATGTCTTCATATTTTTCTTAACGGCAGATATTTTAGTCATTGGTTCTGAAAGTAAGTATGCCACTTTTGCCTTTAACTTTTTGACCAACAAAAATTGCAGAAGGCATCTATTTGACCCAGTGAGCTTTGCCTTAGCTTCTTAAAAATGTATTTCATTACGGAGTGCTTTCGTAAACCTGCTGCCTAAGAAATGTTGAAGGTTGACACTTGATCAACGAATGGGCGTATTTACTTCAAGTGCTGTGAACCTACAAGTCCTCTGCAAATAAAAACTGCAGCAAGCGTAAAATCAGCATTCATTCGTCTGCCATTCCGGTTAGTCGTTTTCTTTATGTTTTGATACAAGCAGATGAAAACATGCACGTCAAGAGCTCAGGATTTTTGAATTTTGCTTAATAAAATGCCTGGCTAGCTGTCACTCTGTGACATGGCAAACAAATCTTAGCTTTGATTCCAAACAAAATAGACACTTACAACTTCACTAAGTGTCAAATAACAGCATACAATATGAGAGTTGTGTTCTTTTCAGGCAGCTTCAATGCTTGCATACGATTTTACTACTCTTTTAGCAGAGTTTTTTGTCTTTTAGTTTTAACTTACAGACTCGAGTTAAAATATTTCTGGAATAAAGCAGAATTTTTACCCTAAAAAGATGTCCAAATGACTTTCCTTATTAATTAAAATTCGATTTTAAATAGGAAAGTTTCAGATGCCTGTTCATCGAGGCATGCATTTATACGTTATTGCATTCCAAGCTCGAAAAGTAAGTTCCTCTATACTTGTCTTCCAGCTTAGAACAAATACGGTCTTAAGCAAGATTCACAAAAGTTCTAGTTCCGAACATGTGACTGTTAGTGTACAGTCATAAGACAAACACCTCCCGAATAGCAGGCTAAGAATTTTCCATTCAGAAAACTACTTACATGTGATTCATGTTACGTGCATAGCAACCGTTGTGGTTTAGAAAACAGCTAAACGAGATCAATAAAACCACGAATGGAAGAGGATATGCGAGTCCTAGTTTCCTATTTTAGGACAGTAGCTTTTAGTCAACATAGGGTGCGAATGGCGTGATTTCAAAAGTAAAGGAGGCAGTCGCCGGTTCAGAAGGAGCGCATTTATTGTTTGTGGTGTTGAGAATGCATGTTTAAAATGCATGCATGTCTACTCCGCGCGTCCAAGACTATTGTGGTTACATCTTCCTTGGTGAATGATTGAAAAATAGACTAGTGACCTAAAAGTCAGCCGGACGTTGAAATTGTGCGCAAACATTAATCAAAATTCATAAAAGGACAAAATCTCAGCCTTCCAAATATATTTACGAGGAGTAAAAAGGAGGAAGGCGTCAGCCTATTTATCATCAATTCTGTCTTTTGTCATTCTCAAGTAATGGCAGGGGTGGGTACATGAGGTTTAAAATTTCAAGCAAATCAATGAGATGTAATGTTTGCGTTCGTTCAAAGATCTAGACTTCAGACTTCCCACCTTAGCGTGGGCCGAGTGTAGCCGACTGATGAAGGGTTGTTTGCTTCGAAACCCAGAAATAGTAACTTAAGTTTTACGATAGGCAAACGAACAGGAAAGGGCTCTAAGAGAAGTGGCATAATGAATTAACGTAGAACATATTCTAACTTCCGAAAGGAGTACCGACAAAAACAAAGGGAGACTGGAATGACCATATCTGTCTGGGGTCAGGTAAGTTTGGCTGATGACGACTCCGAGACCAAAAATGAACATCTCATTCTCTCTTGTCTTTGTCAGTGCTCATTTCAACATATATTCGCTGTCGGTATGTGACTGCCGTACAATGGTAAAACGGAACAACCAGGCCCCGTCGCCCAAAAGGTGAGCGTGCTTTCAATATAAAATCCAAATATTATTCATAAGTTGCAGCAAGCGGGTATCTTGTTAGTGTAAAAAATATTAACTCGGGTTATTTACACAGTTGATTGTTTTAATGGCTGCAGCACTTATTTCATCCGATTTCGCTGAAAAGAAACAAAAATACTTTCGCAGGCAAGAAGAAAGGATTGCGATTGAGCAATTAAAACACTTTTTTGTAATTATTCTGAGCTTTCGAGCTATTACAGGTTTCCATCGTCAGAGGTGATAGCAGCAACAAAACAAGTGACAAGTGGAGGGTAATTCAACCAAACATCAACCATTATTAGCGCGCCTGGGGATAACTATGCAGGACTCTTTATGCGAGTGCAAGATAAAATCAGTTCGTTGAATCCTCATAAGGGATCTAGTTGAGCAAGCAACTTAACTGCTTGCGAATTTTAATTTTCTCCAAAATAATTTGACTTGCCTAGTTCGATCAGCCTCCTAGATGCTTCCTGAACTTCAAGGTCAAATGATTCAGTCGGACGAAATCATGATCACTTGCAATGTGAAGTCCTTTTTCACATCCATTCCACCGGTTTTGAAGCAAGAAGCCTTGCATATATAACTGGTGGGCCATTTTATGGAATTCAGAGACCGCTTGAGATTAAAGGTCTCCTGCGTCTATTTGAATTTTTCCAGGGGATTTACTGCGTCTTTGCCAGGAAAACCTATAGACAGACAGGCTCTACCGTCCCTGGATCGGCAACATGACTGTTCCCAGAGGAATTAGAGATAAACTTTCTCCAGCCAGCTGATTTCTGCTATTTTGCGATGTTACCCTGACGGCAAAACTGTGATCACCGAGAAGGTAGTACTGTAGACTTTTTCTAACATGTTCAATTCAGTATTCCCCCATATACAACTGACGTGGTTAGAAGAAAAATAGAATCAACTGCCCTACATCGACGCGTGCTTACCATTTAACTTGAGACAACGGTTTTTAGGAAGGCAATAAGCATTTCAAAACTCCTCACCATTTACAGGAACCAGACTTGGGCTCCAAAATGCAATTGTATGAAAACCTTCGTCAAGCGGATTCAGACTCAATGCAACACCACAGAAGAGAAACCATGTGAGGTCCGATATATCTGTAGAAAACTTGATCGGAATGACTATTCCAAGGTCCTTATAAGCTAGGTCTATAAATTTGGCTTGTAGGGCATTAAGGGATCCTCCACGGATGATTTGCATGCTCAATCCAGATAGTAAGGACGTGGTTGAGGCAATCACGAGTGGTTCTGCACACCTAGATATTTGAAGTACACACCAGGCAAACGTCATCACACAGAGTAAGATCATGCATATCAACGATCAATTAAACCAAAGCGAGAGGTCTGGCATCGTTCATCGCACAATATCCTAAAGATTCTTTATACTTAACCAGATTAAGCAGAATCTCAGCTTGGATCGACCATACACGACCAAAAGATGGCAGTGCAAATGGATGATGAATAAGCTTTTCGAAATGGTTTAGAAATTCCATTTTGGAGCCGTCGAGATAATTCCTCAAGTCGGAAGTTGATTGAAATAGATTTCTGGTAAGGACTCAGCCAACCACCAATAGTGACTCTGCGATCTTCAGATCGGTCCAACTGGCTGTTGTGATTATAAATACCTTAAGATTGCCCCTTCTTATATTTCACGTATCACCTTTGATGATTTACCCTTGCACAAGTTCCAAAGTTGATAATATTGAATAAATACTCCCTGTGCTCTATCAATATCCTTTCTCCTTATGAGAATATATGAGGTAAGAATGTATTCATCCATTTGTAAAGTACTTTATAGTGCTAGCGTTTGAGGAGCTCACATCTAGTTCATAAATACTACTTATGTGCGAGTGGTACTTCGGTCTTCAACTACAGCTTAATTCTGCTGGCTTCCAAAGCAGATTATTATTTATAGGCATGAATCTTGACTCTAACCATGCAAACATGAGGGAGTCAGTGGAGGACGGCAAACAAAGAAATACAGCATAGTCAATACCCAGAGATAAAAATGACGGTCGGTCAGTGTCCATATGGTACAGGGGTGGATGAACGTGAAGGCTTCACCTTTCATCATAACATTACTGTCAAAAGAGGGTGGCGAACATTGAAGGCAAACAGCCGTGACACCCTGTGGAACTTAGTCTTTGACGCTTCTAATCTCGATCATACAGCATGCCTGATCAAAGTTCCAAAGCCAAAGCCGACATGAACTCACGGGTCTTTCTCTGTAAATTAAGAAGGTCAGCTTTGATAAATAGATCGGTAATCACGGGGCCATTTTTATGACTCCGATAGAAGCTATTTTAGCAGGGCGACATCCGCCGCACGAGATGATTATTTATATTCTTAGGGGAGATTGATCATCATATGATTGTGTTCCTTTAACAGCGCTTTGGTAGTCAAGGGTATACCTGTCTTTGATTTTTCAGTTTCCTCCTTTATTCTGATAGCAATCCATGATGAGTTCGTTCGTCCTGGTGACAATGTTATTGATAAAACTTGTACCTGATAGTGCTGGTTACAGCTATTTAATTGAAAAGATCACTGCAACAATGGTTGCTCCCTTTAACTAATTTTGCTCTGGGCTACCGCTAGTGACGTCTATCAATGTGTCATCGTTTTCGCTTTATAATGAATTTTGAAAAAAAACTGTTTTTTTACATTTGGGCGAAGAGAATTCCAATAGTAATAATATAGTTTTTGACATTATATATGTGGACCCCTTCGGCCCACATATCTCTGTATGAGCTCTAACAATGTCAGAGCATCGACAGATGCCTGGAATTCTAAGACTTCACCCATGAGGATTTAGGAATTAAAGACTGTGTTTAAACGTGGTCATCAAAACATCCAAAGAGGTTGTCCTCATATCCTTCGCCTGAGCTTTTGGCTTAGAAGAATGAATAAAAGTACATGGTATTTGGCCAACACAAACTAAGGGGCAAAATTTTAAAAAAAGAGAACAAATAATACAAATTGGGGTGAGTTTGAGTCCGAAAATTAAAAGATGTTTAAAAAAATGACTTGTTGCAGTTATGACTCCATAGTAAACTTGAATAACTATTTATACTACCTTTTAGACAAACAATCACTAAAGCGAATTTATTCAGTATGCTCGTAAATAGGACACAATATACACCGTCAGTTTTATTGGATGTAAAAAATTAAAATCTTTCGGCATATTGAAAATGGTTAGCAACTTGAGTGTCCCGATAAAGCTTATGAAAACCGATTACAGGAAATCAGTAAAAAATGACACAAAGCAATCCGTGTGGATCCTGTTGTTTGAAAGAAATATGAGCGCAGTTTCCAGCTGTATGCAGCTATTAAGCGTTCTAATAAGACTATTTAAGCAGAATAATAAGGTGACAGAGACAAGGGAAACATAAATGTTTAGTGGAGTCTACAGCAACCAATAAGTCACAGTCCTTGTATAAGCTGCAACGGTATTTTGATTTCGTTCTTCTAATGAAATCATAATTATCAAGGGTTGTCAGATGCCTTAGTCCTAGATAAGTTGTGTCTACCAAATAGAACTAATCCTAGATTTACTTTATTTGTCCCCATGTCACCACATATTTTGTCATGTAGTTGTGGGAAAAACTGCCAACGTAGGTGTATGCATAAATCCGGCACTAGTATCATAATCACTTGAAAGCCCTTCGTTGACTAACTGAATGAGGAATTTTAAAAAAGGAAACATAAAGGCTTTCATTTAATCATAAACCCACGAAGCCCTCTACTTCTTGTTTGAATCACAAAATAATCCTATGTTGCACATGAAAAATGTTTGAACAGAGGATATTTTGTCACTTTTGGACTACGAATCATCCATGATTTCCATCTATTTGAAGTTCGCGCTATGCTTGAAAGTTGTGTGACATTAGGCTGTAAACGAATTTAATTCACTTTGCTACCTTTATCTATCATTCACATCAGTAAACGTTAAAACCTGTTAAATGCAACCCAAAATGCATTAACAAGTGACTCACAAATGTGCGCTACAGCATCACAGGCTCCAGTATTCAGCCAGAGTTACTTAGCTAATACCAGTCTCTGCACTCGAAGTGAGCACAAACTTGCACATGCCGTTCAACAGTGGACACAAATTCTACTCAGTGAAGTTGAAAGGAAACCAGAATTAAATTATTTTTTTCCCCTTGCAGGTGAGGTGCTAGAGACGTTGTTGTAGAGTGTATGGAGTAATAGCATGTTAAGCAACGGTAAAGACTCAAAAGTATGCAGATTTCTGAAAAAAACGCAAGACTTAGCCCTACGTAGACATCAGACGCTTTGGGTTACACTGGGACGCCTTAAAACTCTTTACTTTGATGATATTATGGAGAATGGGGACAGTAACGACAGGGTATGACTAAGTTGTTGTCTGCATTCATTGATGTACGCTCGCCAACCGCTAACGGAACTCACTCATTCCGCTCTGCCTTTGTGGTTACTCTCGAACCCCGCAAAGCGGCTAGTAGTATTAAAGGCAAATGAACATTGCCGGCAAAGACAAGCAAGATTGGAATGGCCATTTCTGGCTCATCAGCCATCATCAGCCAGTCATACCCAACCCCAGGTGGTGCCCCACCCGAGTCTTGAACTCGCAACCCATTGATAAAAATTCCAGTGCTCTAACCATTGAGGGTTAGACTTCTGAGCAATGGGTCGCAGGTTCGAGACTCGGATGGGGTATCACCTGAGGTTGGGTATGATTGATCGATGAAGGGTTGATGAGCCAGCAATGGCCATTCCAACCTCCCTTGTCTTTGTCGTAATTGTTTGCTGCCTTTTCCTGCTGTCATTTGACCCTCATATCCCAACTCCGAGCTGAGAAGACAAATAGTTCGAGCGCAGACTGTGGTAGCATCTGATTCCGTCCCATTTTGGTTGAACCTACCCCTATTAATTGTGGCTGACCTGCTTCTCTAACCTCGGTTCTTAAGTTGCAGATACGTCCTGTTTAGGGATGAAAACAAGATTCATGCCATTCAAGTCCAGTTTTTTGTTGGTACTAGTTCTTGATTACTGTCAGGGTCGTGCCTGGGCTCTAAACTACAACATCACACAGCTTTACTCTCCTACATCCAGCTAGGTTGAAAGTGTATGATATATACTAATATACTATAATTTCCTTTTTAACAGAAAATTTCATTTTTATCTATATACACTTTTTATAAAGTAGTTTTCAAAATTTTCACAACTTTTTTTAGAATAATTTCGATATTTGCGTGTATTTTTTGCATGTATTTTTGCAAAGTTTATACCACCTTTCCTTGATGAGTCTTCACGAGCACCAGAAGGCAGCTGTGGTTGGCATTTATGAATCTTCCTCCTCCAGTAGCGTTTCTCGTTAAAATTTTGCGGAAGAACCATGTGCTGTAACTCAGCGGATGGAAGCTCCAGACACGCAAGAATGAACGTATTGACGCCTCGAAGATACAGCTGAAGTCCTTCCGCAAGAATATGACCGTATAACTGCAGAGGAAAACCTCGAGGAAAAAGTATTTGGGTGGACAGTATTGATCACATTTGTTTGGAAACAT
The DNA here is from genome assembly GCA_017591395.1 of Schistocephalus solidus. NCBI lineage: Eukaryota > Metazoa > Platyhelminthes > Cestoda > Diphyllobothriidea > Diphyllobothriidae > Schistocephalus > Schistocephalus solidus. Next base: position 279,975 of record WEDG01001390.1, on the reverse strand, counting down.
GAATTTGGTGGACAATCGCTTTCTTGTTACCACATGTCCTGAGTCGTACGCCTGCTGGCGATCTGAGGGTTTCTCGGATGAGAAGGATTGATACTCAGACGTCTTTATACTAGTACCAGCCTTTTCAGCCTCCCTTGGAAGCAGTGAAATAAGCTAGTCCATGTCAACACATATTTGTCCCGAATAAATATGTTTTAAGTTATCTTATTCTTGCCTGTAGTAAAGAATTTTCTGATGATTTTGGAAAAGCACAATTTAAAGTAGTAAGTAATTGAAGTGTTGTAATAGTGATGTTGCCCAAATGTAAATGTTATGCCACTAAGTAACCAAAAGGGTATAGTGTGTTTTGCATTGCGTAGTTAATTCTTTACTCAATTCTATAACACCCTTTTCAACGAATGCCACCCTTTTTGGTGCTGGCTTGTGTTTTCTCAAAAAATTAGCATGGCTTTTTACTGAACCGTAGCCCGTTTAGGTTCTTGTGGTAGTTTCTCGTGTCACATGCTCTCGTTTATTGGATGAACGCATGCTTTTCCGTCGTTTATTGCTCCTTGAAACTCTTTCGGACTCATTTAGTGGGTGTATATACACCACCGAATTTTCACTCATTGTCATTTGCGGACAGCTAGCTGTATTCCTGATACAAGGGGAAATGCGATTCTCAGGAATCGGTTGAGAAGACGTAGAAGTGATCACTTGAACACGAATGTCAGTCACTCGAACCTATCCCTGGAAACCTCGCCAGGTACGGGTAATTCATGTAAATACTACCACCCCCTGTGCATGAGTAACGATCAGGGTCATTAATAACTTATCGCACTAAGGACAACTCTCAAATAGGGAGGCGTTAATTGTCACAGCTACGGTGTATGATACTGACTGCAGCCTAGAATTACGGCAACCTTTGTGCCCGTATCTGCTGCCGTCTTTGAGGATGAGCTCAAGCCTGAATTCGAAATATCAGGTGAATGAATCTCTTGTTCCAGTGATCGCTTCTAAATTTATTCGATAACGCTCGGATATGTGGTTCTGCATAGACTGGGTTATTTATGCCCAGTCCCTTTTCGCTCAGTCCCCGTCACACCTGCCCTAAGTGGTGCCATTAGCGTTAGCGTTCAACATAAGGTTAGTGGTTAGTGTTAACGCTAGGACTAAGGTCTAGGTTAATGAGATGGTTACAGTTTGAGCTAAGGATTTGGCTGGTGTTGAGCTCAGGGGTCAAGCTTTATACATGGGTTTAGTGTTACGGAGTCAAGATGGCGATGTTGTCAGTTTTAATTCTACCTTCTTTTGCGGTCATCCCTAGAGTCAGATTTAAAGATATATGCTTCTTACTTTCTCTTCTGATTTGGTTTTTCATCATGGTCTGTGCGCAGATCATCTGGGATATCTAACCAATGTCCTCAGTTTTTATTTTCTCTGTCCACTTATAGCTTCTACTCTCCAGTATTTAAAATAGCGCGCTTGTGTATTTAAGCTTGATTTTCGTATTAAAATAAACCAACGGCGTAAATGCGAATTTAATATTATTTGCTTTCCGAAAACACCTGCGTATCAGCTCGTTTACCTCACCCATAAAACACCGATTGCCGCCAATTCCCGTAATACAGGAGTCCTTGCCTCTTGTTGTCTGATTGGGGCTATATATCGTGTTCTTTCCATTTATTCCACTTCGGTTTGTATGACCGCACAACAGCACTACTCATCCATCGATTAAGCCTTGGTTAATACTCCTCCTAATTCTGCTTATATACCTGTGCTCGCCTAGTGACTGTAGAATTTTCCTATTCAATGCTATGTGCGTTTGACAATAACTACTGTCACATCTCGGCGTATTGAGACTGCCTAATTCTCGGCTCTTATAAAAACCCACTAAGCCTTCTTCTGGCCTGTTTTCATGTTATACCTGAAGGACAATTTTTGCAGAAAAATGACCTGGTAAGTTAGAATTTCACTCTGCACTTAGAGACTACATGAAATTGAAACAACTAAAAGACGAAAATTAGAATTGCACCTTACTTATTTGCTTCTAGAATAGCATTCTTCCTATGCTTCTTATTATTGTCCGACCTAGCTTGAAAAACCCTGGCTAATCTCTTGTTAGACGCCTGCAAGTCTGCCCGCACAATTGACTTCCAAACGTCCTGCATGTTGCACGGCTCTTTAAAACCTGTAAGTACAGTTAAAGTGTGGCAGGTCATATGCCTAAAACTCGAATTCTACAGTTACTTTCGTATTCCATTTTCCATGAAACCGCACGTGCTTTTTCTGACAATCCCTGGCTGTGCAGTGTCTCAGTATGTGATAAATCGGCGTTGCGGTCGTCCCTCTCTTCGAACCGTTTTCATGCCGCTGCAAAGTTTACTATCTAACAAAATTTACAGCCTCTTGCTAAGCGCTTCCCATGGATACCTACGCCTTCACACGGACACCTCCCTCCCCCTAGCCCCCCCCCCCTCCTTCCTACACGCGTTTAGGTTGTCTCATCACCACAACAGCTGGTCCCTTTTTCAGCTGGTCAGATGGTCTCGCCCCCATTACTACCGCGTCGGACAGCCCACCTCCTTTCTCTGGCGTTTTAACCGTCTCAAAAAGCGCAGACAACTAGATCTCTGCATGTCTAAATACCAAGAGTCGTTCGTTTGGTTGCCACATCTCCCCCTCCCCCCATATTCTGTGGTAGTACTTCAAGCCACGGGTCACTTTGCCTGGAGGGCTTGGGAACCAGCTGACGCAAACGTCCCGACTTTCTGTCTCTCACCCCTGACATTGTCCCTGTCGGTCGGGCGTTCCGGAGGGAGTGGATACGAGATGAAGTGCATTACCAGAAGTGCCGGTGCTGCTACTGCAAGGAAAGTTAATCTTTCCCAGCAGGTCGGGCGGGGAGACAACAGGGGGCGACCGGGGGCGCCTGTACGTCCGGCCACCGCCTGCTTGTTTAAATTCTGTCTGACCGCCATCACCACCACCACCAGTACCGCGTCACAACTACCGAACAGGCCCCATCCGGGCACAACCTTCCAACTAAAAGACAGGCGAGCGCACGTGGCGAATCAGTCAGGTTAATGAAGATCAATGGGGTTAACAACAAGAGGTGTAACCAATCAAGGCTGTCGCGGCAGTAAAATTCAAAAATGCCAGCTGTACCGCAGTTGACACGTGGTTGCTGTTGCTGCCGTAGTCGTCGGGGTTGGTTTTGCTCGGAATGAAGGCACTACATGCGCGGAGTCCAAAGTGGACTGCCCTCGCCCCTCTCCGGCTGTCCACTTCGTCTTGTCTTTCATTCCTGAAAAAATAGGCGAACATAAAAACTGAACAAGATGGCGACATAAAACGATATTGTAAGCTGACCCAACTGCAACATACGATCTGAGCCACAGAGCATTTTCAGCTAGTAAAGCTTCTTAACTTTTCGGGATGTCATATTTTTACAGATGAAATATAATTTCACAAAGTTGCTTTATGAAAACGATGTCTATAGCCCGGGTTTCCTTAATGATGAGAAAGAGTGATTCGGTCTTCTGATTAATGCAGTATGCGTTTACCTAGTTCTCGTGAACTTTAACTTGTAGAAATTTAAGAGAACAGTGTTGTCGCCCAATAGTCAAATGAGCACTGTCCGATGAACTAGTGGATTGACGTTTTTAATTATGAGGAGGATAATTTCTCGACTCAGTACTTAATAACAAACGAACGGAGGGGGTAAATAAACTCAGCTACGTAAAATTGTCAGCAAAATTAGGGCTACGTCAACTCTTGGGAAAAACGCTAGTTAATTTTTGAGACAGGCACTTAGGCAACAGTTAACTATACTGAAGGTAAATGTTACATTTCGCTTTAAAATTTGTTCGGCTTTCATTGGTTTCTGGGGTAAGTTACGTACATCAAAAATCGTCAAGTTTTGGTGGAATGGCACCATCAAATGTGCTTATTTCTGACTAACGTGCAACTGACATTACGCGAATGAAATGTTTTGCTGGGCTGTGACAAATAAATCATGAAAAAAACCCAACCTGACAATGTATCGTTTTTTTTTACTCCACTGTAAATTGCTCCCTTTTCTCATTTGTTTTTCCTATAATGTCCTTGGACAACGTTTCTTCATTTCGAATGCATATATTGGATTCTAACCTAGCCAATCTAAAGTATATTCTACGAAAAATGTGTAATGGTTCTGTATTCCTTGTTGGTTGACTATGCTGTAAAGTGACAAGTGGACGTTAAGCAGCAACCAGGAAATCTCTCGGTTTTGAAAAAGTCTGATGGATACGCTTAAACTAAATACATTCAGGGAATGAATTACTTTAAATATGTTTCTGTGGAACTAGCCTCTTTCTATGTAAGACCCTGCGGAAGGTGATATAGCCATCAAATATCAAATAAAAAGTTTTTTCAGGAGTTAAGGAAAATCGACTAAAACAAGGTAACAGGGAAGACTGGCAGTTATGTTGAACTTTATAAGTAAAGCTTGCAGTATCTTAAAATATAATGATTAGGATTTCATAAGGTGACTATTCGATGACTCAGTGTCCATGCATGTTGGTCCAGTACAAATTGAAAACGCATGAGGACTTACGAACACCCTGCCTATTGCTTGTGTTCAACCTCAGTAAAACCATTTTAAAAACAGTGAGATGCATATGATAGTTCATTGTATGCTGCACAGACGTGGGGTGAAAAAAACTCTTAAAAAACTTAGCGGGATGCCTCATTGTACTGCCACTGACAAGAGCTTTCCTCTCGGATAAAAACTCTGCGAATACTGTTTCCTCAACTCAGATTAAAGACACCTGCAGTATTATGGAGACATCAGAGGTATCTTGTTCGGTACTCTTTTATTTTTCCCAGCATTAAACTACCTACCGGATAAACCAGATGATGATTCATTTCCAAGTTAACTTTTTGGGGAAAGCTGTGCGATTCGCAGGTGTTTCCTCAAAGTATAATATGAGTTAACCGCGAGAACTACTATTGTACTTGTTTGAAGTTTCGGTTGCGTTGAAGACGGTAAAGACACAGTGACAAACGCCTACTCTCTGCAATCGCTCATTTCTCATAAACCACATTCGTCCACGGCCGCATACATAACCACACCCCCGAAAATGAGCGTACAACACGTGGTAGGTGGCAAAACTATGTGCCAGTGTCCAGAGGTATCAGAATGCGTTCAAACTTCAAGCAATTCCCTACCAGCTATGTTGCTGGCCCACAAAATTATCAATATGCCCGAAAAGGCAGGTAATTTGTTTGGATATAGAGTCAACTAAGTGATTTGTAAAAATGGGTAACTCCTTCACACAGCTGAATTGTGCTCTTGTATTCTGCACTATGATCTTCTTTTAGCCTGAAGTGCATAACTGAGGAAACTACTCTGATGAATATTACCAGCTTACTCATCTTACCCTTGATCCGCATATCACCCTGCGCCTACAGCCTAATGGTTGCTGGACCATACTCACGCAAACTTGACGCAAGATGGTTCTGTAGCCTAGGTTTTATATGCCACAAGGTATATTTCATGAACTGTTGACTGCCGAAGCCCCGATGGTTCGTTGTCATTTGTGCTGGCCTGTTTGTCATACCTGGGTGTGGACGAGGGTACCGACTAACGAAAGTACAGGTGAAGCCTTCCTTCTCAATTGCTTACATTTACATGAGCAATCACGTGCTCGTTCCTTCAGGCCGTTTTGGCAGTTTGCAACACAGTTCCGTCCAGGTATTAGGGGACAGTTACTGCGAATGTTCGCACTCAAAGGCTCCGCACACCCAACGGTTTAGCGTTTATTATTTGCAAAGGACGTATATGGCGGGGGCGGGTTGCGGCCTTGGGCATGCCTCCATTGACAACCGATAGTCATTTAGTAGGTTGTGGAGGCTTGAAGTTATGCGTCCCTCCATTATGTCGAGTGTATTTTTGGCCTAGCGACGTCTGACTGCACGCTTTCTTAAGATGAAGGCTTTCTTTTAGAGGTCTTATAGAAACCTCTTCTGCCACTAGCACATGGAATGGTAAACCAATCGTAGTTCACCTTATATATTTGACCATGGAAACCAAAAACTGATTCACCTCAAAAATGCTAAGTTTGGTTATATGCTCGCTCATGATAGATCCTTATGCTTCGCCATACCTCCCTCTAAAGCACTTACCTATACCTAATGCGTCAATTAGTTCAGACTGCTTACGATTGTTGGTGTCATGCCGAACGATAATATGGATTGACAGGTTGAATATTTTGCCCGTGGAGATCGGTGAGTAACAGGGAGACCGAATAAACTGAGACACTTCAATCCTTTCAAAGACAGTTTTCATTTCCTGCCGTTGACGCGGCAAACTTACAAATAAAAGTGCCTGTCAGGGCACCAGTTGGCTCAAGTGGAACATCAGCCTTGTGAAATTTTGGTAGCACTAAAAGCTTCACAATACTGTGCTCTTCTACTCCATCTAACGAGCTGCCATCGTTGCACTTTGAGAGATTCGGATGCCTGGTAATTCAACTGATCATTCGCATGATCTGCAACAGAGACGGTGGTATGTAGGAATGCCGCTCTAGAAGAAGAGCCCATACCTGGTTGTTGAATTCAAATTCAGGTGCTACTCTGCCTTCCGCGGATATCGTCACCCTTGTTTAGTCTCCTAAGTGTTCTTATCACTGCCAGTGGCGCAATCATGTGAAAAATAACTGTTTTTACCTAATGATAGGATTTTCCTCGCATGTGTTGCGTTAGAACTCACTAACATGGCTACAAATGCCGCAATAATATCAGTGGGTTTCACATCTGCAATATTAAGCCGCTTTCCATGGCAAATTGATCTTCTTGCCTATTACTCTAACTGTATGGATTACAGGCAGTGAATTATGTTTTGACTCGTACTGGTTCTGGGTTTCAAGTTGAATAGCCTACGATCTGTTACCATTTCTTTTCTACCTTGTTATTATTAAGGTTTTCAGAATTTGGTGGAAACGGTTTGTGATTACTTCTCCAAATATGTCGCGCACTCTGTTCTATTCTCCTTAATGGTACCTTTATGCTTTCGTAAGCTTTCTAGAACTTTGCACTAATCCTCTGTTCACATTCGTATCCACAGGAATGTTGTTTCTTGGTTTTCTCCGTGACTTCTTCGGTGAAAACCATAGTTGTTTAACTGCTACTGCCTGCACGAATACATTGACACAATGTGCAGAGAAGAAACTAGCTGTCCTTCATCGCAGCCCATTCTGTGTAAACCGACTAATTGTTTTGCTTTAGCTAAAAGGTACGTTAGGTTATAATTTACTCGGTTGATATAGTAAAACCTACGCATCTTGAGTACGAAAATGTAACATAAGTTTAGTCATAGACATCTATGCGATGCAGAAATTGCCGGTAATCCAGACAGCAGAGAGGGACAGCTGTCATTCACGGCACGATATGCGATAGGGCTAAAAAAATCTGTAACGTGCGAATGATTATACGAAACAGTAGCAGATTAAAAGCAATCGTCCTACTAACATATAAAACCTCAGCGACTAATTTCTACAACTGAGGGTGAAACTGAATACGGATAGGTATTTACACTTCTGAAATCCACTGATGAATTATTATTTTGTTAAAATCTTTTTGCTTTTCAATTCTTTGTTATTTAGATTGATGGGTTTTAGCGTCCTTATGCAGACCGCCAGGGAACAACCACCGAATGACTTTAACCGAATTCGCTCAGTCCAAGATCTTTGTCAGCAACGACGATTGTCTGGGTGACCGATTGCCGAAGTCGTTTAATGAGGCTAACGGGCGATGTGTGGCAGAAAATAATTTCAGAGATGAGCTGGAATACGATACAATCAAAATTCACGCACGTCAAGAGTAACTGATCCAACAATTAGCGTTTCACGTGTTTAGCAAATCAAGAAAACTAGCCAAACTTTTTGGATGAGCACGAATTTATGTTGATCTCTTCAACTGGCCACTGATTACAACTAGTTCGTTAGAAAATACGTTATTCCGCTCTCAACCTCACAAATATGGACAGAGACTTTAACTTCAAAAAATTCCAAGTAAGTGAGCCAAAAATCTCTTTGATACTAATTTTACCTGAAAAATGTCCATCTCCTCGCCTGCAACGGAACAGTAGATTTCAAAATTACCAATCAGAGAAGAAACCTGATGACGATAAAAGTCCGTGACAAAGTCAAACACTCGAAACTTTTATTCAGAAAAGAGCAAACGTTTTTAAGCGCTTTGTGCAGCTCTCATCAGATAGGGGCACGATATAAGAATTGTTTACTGCTACTTGCATTGCTTCAGTAGGAAGTATTTAAGATTTACATATAAGATGCTCTGCCAAAGCGAAAATGCAATGAAAAGGTAATAACATTGAACCGGACCTTCCAGTAAAGTAACACTTCAGAATATGTACGATAAAATATGGTTAAAAAATAGAAGCTTACATTCAAAATTTCCCTCGCTCAAATATCGCTGCTACGTAAACACGTTGTTATTTATAGTAAAGTAATCACTGCATTAACAAATAAAGACAGTTTTCTGCGAATGGTATAGTGAAAGGATTAAGCGTAATTCTAAGCACCTAATTTTAATGTCTTGTTTTCCTTGTTGATTTCATTGTCAAGAGAAAAGTTTATGTTGTTTGCTTTTTAGGTAAAATTTGTTCAAAATAATCCAATGGCTTTCAATAACTCTTTCTGATTTCAAATTTTCCACGTTTGGTTCATGGAAAAGCAGAAGCTGCAACGTAGGGCTCTGAATTATTGAACAATTAAACCTACTTGAATGGTTCAACTGTAGGATTCCCAAATAACTAACAAATTAAGCGTTCGTAGTGATCCGAACGGTTTCAGTGTCCAGTGGTAACATTATTATTTCCTAAAATGCAGCCATCTGGATAACTATCAGTTATCTTACTTTACAAATTATGTAATATAGAGCCAGTTAAATAAATTTGAATGGCCTTCCTAATTTTTAAGAGAAGTACAAATTTTGAAGCAATATTATTTTAATATACGTATATTCGACACAAATAACTACTGCCGATAAGTAAAACATTCTCTGATGATGGATTAGAGTGTAAATCCAAATCGTCAAGCCAAGAAACTTCTTATTCCAGCGATTTCTTCTTCTTCTTTGGAATAAATAACTGCTTTGAATATTTAAAAATATCATCGAGATTTACTTTCTTAAAACATTCATTAGATATGATGTTAAAAAGCTGTAAAGTGGTGCATGGTATTCATTGAATGTTTGCCCACTGTCATGGCCAATTCAATTTCAATAGCATTTGCAAATTAACCCAAGGCGTGAAGTATCCCTAAAAGTAAGATTTAGGGAGCAAAAATAGTCAATGGTTTTACTACCCAATCGATTTATATTTATACATATGCTTTCCAATTAAAAATATATTCTGTGCAGGGTATTTGTAGATTGTATAATTTATTCCGAAGTTTTAGGTGCCATTTTCGTTTCACATAATCCCTCCACCGGGCCAGGCAAGATTTCGATTTTTTTCTCCATTTTGTTTATGAAACGAAATTGGAGTAGTTCACCAGAGTGAAGCGTACCAACAGATTTGAGCCCTCGATCAAGGGGAGGATCTAACCTCACTTAACTGATGACATAGCAATTTAGGTCAATCATGTTGTATTTTCATTATCAGAAAACGTCTGTATGCCATAAAGCAACCTCGAATATGTCAAAAACACCCAAACAGTTATTTATTTGCCTTAGGCTTTCAGACAGAACACATACCGCATATGTGTTAAAGCCATTCAGAATTTGGATTGACGGAACAAAAAATTCATATTATTGGTCTTTCTAAAATTTTTAAATGTTCAAATAATATTTTAGGCCAAACATTTTCCTGCGGAAGGTCTTCCTTGCAGCGTTTACCCAATTGCATAAGTGACGTACATATTTTACAAAAGTAACGTTGCATTGGAGGCCTAAATATTTTAACTACCAGTTACATCGGAGAGCTGAATGTTGGTAAATTTTTAATTGGATTATTTTATTCAAAATTAACACAGCCGCAGAGTGCATTTTCTCTCATCTTCGAAAATACTGTTGTTCTAAGATTATGTTTTAATTATATCCCTTTAGAAACATTCATTCTAACTTTCCATGAGATCGATTAAACTAAATACGAGAGAGGGAATTTAACAGATCCTAACTGAAGTTATATTTAACAAAATCACCCGAAGAATATATTGGCTAAATCTTGATTGATCATATGATTTTAAAGCTATACAGTTGTGTTATCTTTATAGAATAACGTGAAAACAAATCCCAACTTGAGAAAAAGGAGTGCGCATATGGCCGGAGGTACGTTTTCTAAATATTTCAAGGAAGTAACTTCTCAAAACGATTAAAAAGGAATTTTAAATACTATCCTTTTACGCCGACACTGGTAAACTACACAAACTACGACGATTGCTTTATTTTTTCTCAATTAGTTTCCGGTAGTTACTGGGATTTGGCTGTTTTTCGTCAAACCAGCGCTTGCCTGCTGATACGATCAATTAAAGCTTATTTTTGAGTAGAGCTAATTAAAATCAGTGCCAAGTGCATCTGTTATAAAAGTGAATTAAAAGTTATAGAGTTAGAAAAACGGCCATAAAAAATTCAAAAGATAATTTGCCTAGCCCACATCTACTTTCGAGCAATGATCTTCCGAATTATACACTGATATTACTATTGAACTAATCACAATATAAGAGCAAGTTGAAAAAATTGAACTGTTGCTTGGGTGGGGAGAAGGGGTGAAATAAAACTAAATTTCAGTCAGTGCCTTCTAAGTAGCGTCAGGGGAAGTGCTGGCCACCGGGACAGATATGCGGGCGGCGTAAGTGGTGGCTTCGGGTCATGGCATCTACGGGGTCTGTATAACCTTCTTCTGCATGCATGGGAATTGTTTGCGTAACCTGATTGCAACCACTTCGGTCGTAGCTAACCGATACTCTCAAAATGCTCTTGAACAGCCTGAGGGGACCTGGTAAATCACCCGAAAGGTTCCCTGGCATCCCTAAGGTTGTTTATGTCTACAATGTGTGCAAAAGGAGGGCTGTTAACATTCTCTATTCGGCCTTTTCCACATTAGACAGTGTTCTTTTATACTTGCCGGCAAGAACTAGTAGGAAAAGAGATGGGTCTGGACAGGCAGGTTGTCCTTGTTCTCTCCGTATCGGATGGATGTGATTGAGAATATTACATGGGCGTTAGCTGCTGAGAAGCTGCTTGATGAAGCTTAACTTAAGAGCCTTCTAAGAATTTCACTCTTCATGTCCCCTGGAAACGTGACACTGATGAAAAGCGGTTGCTCGCCTGCTGATACCAGTGGCTTTGGTGGTCTTTAAGCCATGTCTTAGCAATGAATTGATCATAATAACTGTTCTGCCGAAAATATTTTTTTTATCATTTTAAGCTCTCCTTCAATGCTATCAGTCAAACAGATCCTTTTTGCATTTTTCTGGAATGGCGTATTACATTTTGCTAAGAGGTTAGTGGTACGTAACTCCCAAAATTGGTCATTTACCCGGACAATATTTCTTTTACAATGGACGTGATTTCAAATGTGGCCGTCAGAACGTTTACTTAGAAATACGTAGAGAAGGAGGATTGATTTGGACTATTCTTCTTCCAGGGTGTTTTCAAGTAGGAATTGGACGTTCAGGGCAGATATCAATAACAATTCCCTGAGGAAATTTACCGAAATGTCTATATCCTACTGACTGGAGGCAAAGAATCCAAGTAGATAGTGGACTATTTCTGTGAACAGTGCGTTCGTTAAAAGAGACGGGAAATCTAATGAGAACATACCATTAATTTTGAGGTATTTCACGCCGTTGACAAATCCAAATAAAACTTGATAGCTATGTGGAGCTAGCTGCTAGCAAAAATGCGAGTCCTAGGAAGTAATTTAAATAATAGATGTGATCGCTGGGACGAGAGCCTGATTTCGCCTGTCGTTTCGGATTCCAACTCGAGCCCATCATCAGAGACAGTATCAGATACGAGTAATTCGTACACAGGGAGTTGCAGTATTTATAGGATGCTGTCGCTATGTTACTACACGCATACGGCAATTAACGTCTCCCCTTCACCGGGCCTAATTTTTTCCATTATCCATTTTACTATCACATAGAAGGGCGAGATTTTTCATATCAAGGCGTCGATGAACCAGTGTGTCATCTTTGTGGAGACACTCTATGTCGTGTTCAGGTATGCAACTGTCCGTTTGAACTCTTTTTAACCAGTCAGACAGTCGTGCTTTAACCTCATCTATACGATATTTCTTCTTTACTGTCTTTCTGAACTTTTCCGGGTTCGACAAATTGACTTTTTCCATGATTGATTGCCTCCTGACCAGTAAAGCACCCCATAGTTCCATTATTCGGCCTCTTTATTAGGATATATTTGTTCGGCTGGAGCTGTTTTACTTTTCCCACATGTGACTTAGTTGTCAGGTGGCGAGATTTCTGCTCACTGTTCAAGAACTGATAAGATCAATGAACTAACGTGCATTCAAGGGGTTGACCGTTCTCCACCAAAACTAGCTGGAGTTCATGGGCTTGGATCTAGGAAGTTTTTAAGCTGCGTTGATATCTCTCGATGGCTGGATTTTTGAAGTCGACAGCAAAACTTAAGACCGGGTGATAAGGCTTCGATTGAGGTTTTATTGTGTTTGTGGTAAAATAAATGTATAGGCCAGGGGAGAATATATAAAATGTAGACGTTTACTTGCCAATTTGTCTTATGAATTTAATAAAATTTCATCAGAGTGCAAAACGTGTTTGCCATTAATAAAAATGTAGAACCACGGGAATGCGTTTTCTAAGAAAAGATAGCAGAGTGCTCGCGCATGTCTAAAGAAACCTTATATCTCGCCATACCTCCATTATTTATCGTTCCAATTAATCGATGATAAGTAATATCGGCCCAACCGTTTATCAGCCAGCATTATGACGCATATTCTGCAATTTCTGAAAGCCAAACCTACCTGATACCGGAGGTAGATAAGGCAATACAATATGCCATCTGCCACCATTTTCCTTCAATCAAAAGCCAAAAATTGTTTTGCAAACTCCATGATGTTTAGTAGCGAGAATACTTTTCAACCAAGGGAAAATTGTACAACGTTAATGGCCTCACATTAGCGCTAAATACAGCTATATTAATGTCTTCAGGTTAAACGCTTGTGCTGCACCATCGAAATGGGACAGCAAGGCGTCCTGGGTTGCGAAATTCTGGTGAATCTGAACTTGCACGAAGGTTCCAAGAACTTTATTTCCTAGCAAGAATACGGCTCCATCTACTTCGGTCGGAAGTTTCTGTGTGAATGTCATTCATTGATCCAAAACACTTACATACTTCAGGAACAATAGCCACTCCGTTGCACAGGTGTCCCTTCCTACTACTTTCACTACTTTCTCTACGCCATCCAAGCAAAACGAAGAAATGTCACGTTTGTTTTGCCCATTAGAGACACTCATAGGTCAAAAGATGACACAAAACCTAGACATTATAATTGTGCCATGTGGCCTAATACGAACCCATTGAATCGATGTAGAGTTGCGGAGAGTATAAATTTAACTATAGCGTTATGCTATACGTTGTCCATTTTGTTTGATGAAACTATGCCGATACAAACAAAATGTGAAACCAGGAAAAAAATCTTCAGCTTTTTTCGAATCGTTGCGCGCTAATTTTGGGCGTATTTTCCACAACGAATTATGCTATTTAAAAACTCTAAAAGTGAATTCAACCGTTTGAGGATACAACTGATATTTAAAACTTCACTGGCTTTGTTTGCCATGTCAGATTTAGGGCAAATTCTAGAATAAGTTGCAGCACTAGTTACAGGATCAAATAGAATGTGACCTACAGAAACGTTGCCAGAGTTGAATATACTGTTCAATGCTCAAATTGGAGATCATCCAAAAATAATTATTTCCCTATTTGCATAAAGGTAACATAGATTTGTCGAACTACGTCTATGTGACAGCTGTAAATCCGAAAGAATTAGTTGCTTCAACTTCATTATTCCAAATGTAAGGATGCCTTGAGCATTTTAAAAGTAATCAAAGGATCTTTATCGCCTAAGAGCTGGTTGAACTTTGAGTGCCATGTTGACCTCCGCATAGCAGTTTTAAGCGTGCGTTGTAAGCAGTATCTGTCAAAATGCCTGTGTCGATACGCGTGTTCCAGAAATAAGATTCAATACACCAGTTCCCGACTGATTCAAAAAAACTGACTGAAACAAAACCAGTTTGGGATAACAAACTTCCACTATCAGTGAATTAATTTAGCAATTTTTACACGTGAGTTTTCAATACTGACGAGGCTAATTTTGTGGCATATGGCCCGGGTTCATATTCTAAAGTCAAATAAAAAATCTCTGACAAATTCAATAACAATCGCCAACTAAAAGACATTTGGTTTGTCTGATACAACAATTGTATAAATAATGTATACCGAAAACATTTTTCACTAACACATTTTCCTAAAACTAACTTGCGACTAATGATAGCCGATAATTTTAGCAATCGAATTGCACCGTTTATTTTGAACTAACTGGCTCATTTTATGTCTTGAAATAGGTAAAACTAGCCCTCAAACTATTTATTAAGGACTTCATTCCTTCAGTTTTTTCAATATTTGACACAGAAAGTTGGATTTCTTGCCTATTTTTAAATTATATTTTCCCGTTGATGTCTTATTGGCCATCAGCAGAAATTTGAAGCTCCACAGGTTTCCACAAAACAAGAGACATGTGCCAGAATTTTGGTCCTGTTTAGATTTCATGTATCCTCAAGGTATGTGTATCTCCCAAGTCTATAAAGGAGATATTTAATGTGAGCAAACCTTTTGAACTGTTAAATGCCAAAGTAATTTACAAAATCCCTTGTATAAATAATGATTTTTTCTGACAATTTAATCCTTCTCGGAGTTTTCACTTAACAACTTAATGAAATAGAATGGAATAGACCGCACCTCTGACTTATGGAAACGAAGTTTGCAGGCTGCGCCCAAACGTGTTGCTGGATAGTTGGATCGTAGAAGTCTTCAGCTGTAAATCATATAGGGTACTTTGATCAAATGAACAAATGAATTATGGCGCTATTTTGAACAATAGTTATCTAAAATGGATTAAACTTGGTCCATAATAGAACTTCTAATTTGTTAATTGACATTTTTATAGTTTGAATCTTACCTCACTGGCCTAAAATATTAATATTTTACCTTATGCTTGTTGAAAAACAGGATCGCATATGACGTATTAGTTACAGAGGGCTGATTTCTTTAAGGAAGTTTAAATTATGCAAAATAATTTTCTTCAAATGATTGTTTAATGATAGTGCATTTATCGTTTAGTATAATCTATTCCTTTATGAAATTAATAGGTTGGTGTACTTTCTGGCAGTCTTGCTGATATTAACTTAGTAATTATGGAAATTTAATAGCTTGGTTTAAACGCAATGCTTACAGAATGTGCTGGGAAACGATGCTCAATAACGGGCCTTCACTTTTATTTACATACTTCATCTACTTTAACGTTTTTTCTCCTAGACGCCAATGGGAAGGCCTCCTGAAAGTTGCAAATTATTGCGTGAATTGGGCAGAACTAAAGTTTATATAAGGAAATCAAGCAATACGCATGTCCATATATATTCAAACAATAAATTCAGAAACGAGGCAATTCAGGAATGCCAAAAAGCGCAACTCATTATGTGCATAAATGGATATAAGGGGCAGAAGTAGAGTATATGACCTATCTCATGAAACCTTCTGATCAAAATTGTGACGAGCAATTTCTCCACGTACTCAGATGAAGCAAGGCGTATGGAAGGAGGTTATTTAAACAAAACAGACACCTCTGGTATTTTCTATCCTAAAATAGCAATAGAATTTATTGTCAAGCGTTTTTTTAAACGTTCTTATATTGTTTTCGCCCTTTGCGAATGTTTATTATCTTGCCGCGAAACAACCCTTCCGAAAAAAATCCTGATTAATTTGAAGCGCACGTCTAGGTACGTTTAAGTATGACCTAGTTTTCGCTAATGTGTAATTTAAAAATGGTTTGGGTAGATGATTAGGTGTTTTTGTAATATTTTGGCATGGATAATGCCACTTTGTTTTGTATTAAAATCATAGAATGGAGTCTAAAAGTAAAAAATATAGTAACAAAGTTTCCTACATATCTTTCATATCCTGCAGCACAAATAGTCACTAGTTTGCAGGAAAATGGAAAAAAACGATTGAAATTCTCAATAGTTACCTCAACTTAACCTTCGAAAAGTGCAAAGTACACAGACATTCGCCGGTGAAATTAGTATTTAAAGCGCTTTCGAAAAAGATTACTTATTTGAAAAAGATTTATAATTGATCAAAGATATATGTTTGCCGAATGTAGTTGAGGAGTTACATTTTTCTCGGCGATGATGGCTTGTATTTGGGTGAGTCAACAAATATAACCCATAAACTATCTGTATTAGAAGGAGCTTCCAAGAACTCACTACTGCAGTAAAATTTTTAAAGAAATATCTTTATTCAAGTTTTTGATACATGCATAGAACAGACTCTGCATTTATGAGTAATTGGTTGAAAACTCTGAAAATTGTAAGGTATACACAGGTATTTTAAAGGTCATCTCAAACTCATCTTAATTTAACACCAGAAATAAAGAAGCTTGCCATACTCAATTTTTTCAATCGAAAATTGAAGGGTAGTATGATACACGTTTTTTTGTTAATTTTCTGTTGAATTGTTTTGAAACCTACAAGCTCTTTACTTAAAGAATAGCTCTTTACAAATGTGTTTACTGAAATTAAAAAGAGACTAGAATTAAAAAATCCGATGTCTCTTGATATCCAAGTATTTGAATACGTTATTGAACTCTGCATGACAAAGCCTTTTGTTTTTGTGCCTGTTTTATTATGAATGGCCATAAATAGAAGCAGGAAAAGTTTTTGAATCCCTTATAAAATGCATATATGAAGAATTATTCTGTTTTGTAAAAAAACAAGAGCAGATGCAATTTTATAAATTATATTATTTTATAAATTATATATATATATATATATATATAATTTAATTTATTTAAATTATATAATTTTATAAATTAAATATATAAATTACAACAAAATTTCTGTTGTTTTTTGCCATAAAACTCACCAATAAATTTGTGTGACTGTAGTTTGTTTTAACAACTATAATGCAAACCATAAGTAAATATTTATAAGAAACCGTGACATGCTATCAATTTCCATTGTCACATCATACAACGAAGGTGTCCAGAAAATGTCTATTTACAGTTGACTATTAACGAATACGGAAAACCGCAGCAGGATGATTGCTGCATAATTCGTTGACAAATATTTTCACTATTAGTAAGGTCACACTGTGACGCAATATTTATAATTGAACCATGCCGAAAAATGAACAGGGAGGACCTAAACGCTCCACGGACGACAATTTTGTTAGTAATACACTAAAAAAGCATTATTATATGCCTAATGAGCACATTCACAGAGATTACATGCCAATGGTCTGTATAGAAGGTTAGAAAAATATGCAGAAATTTAAGCCTCACAAGGAAAATTCAAAAATAAGTTAATTTTTAAATAGGAAACGTAATAGATAAAAAAATTATTTGCTTCGAAGTAAATTAATATCAGGCCGTAAATCTAGATAAGTATTTGCTTCTGCGATGAGGTTTTAATTTTGGATAAGCTTGCAAAACTGCACACTGCGCCTATGATAACCTTCAAGAATTGTCAAAAATTGATGGTTTAGACGCCTATTAAATGCGAAAAGGAGCCAGTCTGGTGGTCAATTATGGACACTTTTATCAGCAAGGTGCTTATTGACATCATAAAGGATGCTTTTAATTTAACTGGTATCTACAGGCGCATAATAGATACCAAAATGTTTCAGGATACTGTTCCTGTTCACCACTCTAAAGAGGTATGAATTTGATGAAGCTTGCAAATTTAGATATGAACCAACCTCCTGCATGCGGCCTCCAATCTTTTTTCTATTTCTGTCAACAGTCCGGATCTCAATCCTTTTGAAAAGTGACACAAGATAAAGAAGAGTCCGTGTAATATAAATGTGATTGTGTGCTAAATAGTGTTATTGAGCAAACCATTATAAATATATAATGACCATCCCCATGTCTGATAGTACTTATGTTATTTAAAAATCTAAATAGACAGTCACCAGAGTAGTACCTTTGTTAGTATTTTTCCTTATTTTACCCTTTTCATGCGCCCCATCCCTAAGCATCTTTACATGCGGCCTTATGAGTGATATTTAATATGGCCATTATCTGAACTTTGAGTTTTTAATGAAGATTAATCATTTTCTGCGAGTAAATATAAACATATTAACCTACTAATGCTTTATTTTTAAGACAAGCTATTTTTTACTGCCGTATGACTTTATGGGTTGCAGCTGAGTTTTTGCATGAGGAATCTTTTTGTTTTATCCAGAAGATTTCATGGGTAAGGCAAACTACTGTACCTTTAAAGAAATTTGAATGAAGAAAAATTTAATATAGGCCCAAGCTATGTATATGATTACACCCGACAAATATTTAAAAAAAGTTTAGACCCTGGCTGACCTGTCAACATGTGACCTCTTGAAACATTTTATTTGTGTGACACCTCTATTGGCGTAAGTAAGAAAAAACTAATTTATCTAAGGCAACCGCATTTCAATGCAAAAGCAGAAAAAAAGAGCCAATTTTCATGAATTTCGGTTGGAATGTAGATGAAAAACATAGCGTTGTCTTACGGGCCTCACCTGATGTTACACGTATTTTCGAAGGATATTTAAGTACGAGTTTCACTTAAAGGACTATTTCAAACGTTATTCTTCTTGGTATAAACAGGATTTATGTGCATTTAAAACTGAAGTGTACTTCTTTACGACGATTTTTGATGATTTTGGAGTTTTGCGCCTTTTCACAAACGTTGGGTTTTCTAAACAACGTAATGTTACTTTTAATATTTCTTTTATGTGTAAAGCCGTTTTATGTCTTTCATTAGTATCTAAAACTTTGATCCGTTCGCTTGTGCCAAATTGCGAGTGATAAGCAATATTTCTTACATCACAGTACCTTTCGTGTAATAGGTCAGATGAATTGTAATTAATTATAACCGTCGTTCTGCACACTATGTACATATCCCAAAGCAAGATAATCAAAATTTTCCAAACAAGCATATTCGAATTAGGGTCGTCACAGGTATCGTGATAATGTTTTAGAATAATGTACCAACTGGACGACTTTTAAGTGAAATTGATGAAAAAGAACTCCTTACCTACTAAATATTCTTCGTGGAAGACGCAGTCCGTTTTGTATAAATCAAGTAATGATTATACACTCATCGGCAACTGAATAAAGAAAATATTGGCAGTCAAGTAAATTAAGGGTAGTCTCTTGCATGCGCTAAACCGATATGGTTTTTCTAAATAAGAAAACTACAGAGGAAATTTTGTAAAAGAGGATAAAAGCGAACAAGTACAAAAGCGGATGGGTTATAGAAAATCCGTTTAAGTGTAGCTCTACTCTTATTAAGAATGTTTGGGTATAGGAAGTGTAAAAACACAAATACAGATTCCGGTGGATCAAAGTGAGGAGCCCATTAATGGCTATTTGGTTCAGATGCAGTGTAAAGGATCAAAGCGATCTAACGCCAAGCATAACTATGACAGCACTGAAGCTCTTGATTACCACCAGCTCAAAAAGTATTTACTGATCTCATCAAGTACAAATCATATAGATCCTCTAATCTGTACTCAGTTTCACGAAAAAAACTTGCAATGCAGTATTCTTTACCACAGCACGTCATATTTTAGTGAAATCTCTAAAAACTGCAGGAAAATAACTAAAGTGAAAGGATTATCTACTATAAGTAAGAGCTCCATCTCAGATAGGCAATAAAAACAAAATTATTGAAAATGTTCAGCTCATTAAAAATCCACCGAAATCAGTACATATATGCTCAGGTCGAAGGGTCTTAAAGAGCCTATTATTACTGCTAGATATGAAATAACCTCACGTCTGTTAACACATTTTAGCAGGCTGGTATTTGTTCGACTTATCCTTAAAAAGAAAATCTGCATTTATGAAATTGGCCACTTAATGACCACTTAAATTTGTTCTAAATTTTCCATAACCGTAGTTTGGGCCAGTGTTTTCATAAAAAATAGAAGCATTTCGTTTATCGCCTTCTCGGAATTTTTAGCAATAAAAAATTAAATTTTGATTTGGTAGATTAAGTTTACCCGTTGGCCATACGATCTTTTCCATATATTATCATGTGACGCATTTTGTATGGAAAAATTCCACATATGTATGCCTCAACTGTTTCAACATAGTAAAGACCGCTTAGATTTTGTCCTCATTCTTGTTAAAAACTTTATACATTGTTTTAGGGAAACGAGTAAATCTTTTGGTTCTTGCTGAGAAAAAGATACCGATGGTGGTGAAGTTAATTTTAACTTCAAAAACTATGAAAGCATAAGAAAAGCTATATTAAGTATGCTGAATATTACTAGAGTAGGGAATGAATATTGCAAAAATACACGTTAAATATTATGTTAATTACTCATTACATGCAGTTTTGAACTTCACCGTCATATGTTTAAAAACATATCTGAACTGGGATTGCGTTTCAGCAATTTTAGAGTAACGGAAGGCTAAACTAAAATAAAAATCATCCCTGAGATTAATGGGATGGCCGAACGTCTGTTCATTAAACTAGGTTTTTCTTCTGTTTTTAAAAACAGAAATATAATTTTAAATCATTAATATGACATATTTATAGACTTTAACCCATCTCAATATTACAATTGAAACTCATTCTTAACGTTTTACTGTAGGTTTTGTCAAATTTACTGATTTTTTACATATGGTGGTTAAATATTTATGTGCTTTGATTTACTGCATTTTGGAGGCTTAACTTATGCAGCCTTTCGTGTTTAAAATTGATATTGCAACGTCATGCAATGTACCGGTCATATAAGGACATCCAATGAAGAGCCTGTCCTAATAGTTTAAGGCAATAAGTGGAGACTTTTTAACCAATCAGATTGACAAGGAAAACGAATATGTTGATCAATAGAATTGCGAAATTATGTTAGCCTGCTTTGGCAATCTTGAATGAAAAACGACAAATTATGTATTCGTGATGCGATGCAAATTTTTCAAGAAGTCATTCCTGTCATCAAACCAACACTTTAATAAATTCCCAAGGGAAATAAAGGCAATGCCAAAAATAGACGTTAATTAAACTTAATTAAGTAACTTGCCCGAAACCTTTCTAAATTGTTAAAGAAGAAAATTTAATTCCGTTTCCAAAATAAAACGCCACCTTGGAAGTAAACTGTATAAGCATACAAGAATGATTATAATTGGGCAGCATAACATAAATCCAAAAATCACCTTGAAACTTTAAATAGAAATGCATATATGGTTTCTGTCTTCTGTTTCAGGTGGTTGTGAATAGGCTGCGGCTCTGCTGTAAATCATTAGCAGTTAGGTTTTATACCAATGTTATGGGCTGTAATGAATATTTACAGAAATGCTTTTATTTTATGGTAGGCTAAAATCCCATTTGTCAAACAATTGCTGCAAAATCTGCAACAAAATAAAAAGTGAGTTTTAGTTGCTCCCCCTCAATGTATAATTAATAACTCTCTGTTACTTTGCTAAGTTTTTGTGTTATTTGATTTCTTTTTACCCACTCGGAAGATAAAGAGGAAATTTATTTGTTAATATGCACTTCTTCAACATCAAATCGTTTCTGCCGACACTATACGCCGTTTGTAAAACCTAGATATGGAAACAATATTCGTGTTTGTTGCAAAAAGTACAGATCACTATCATAGCATTGGAAATGATTGTGGATTTACGTATCGCTACCAAAGCGTCAGTTACATTTGCATAGGCCTTTCGTTCCAAAAGAATTTTTCTTATTGCAAATTTCTATAAAAATAAGTAGAACCATGAGTATACATGAAGAGATTTCATTGAAAACTACTGTATAATGTAACTATATGATACCTTTGAATCTGATGTCTGCTATTTTTAGGCAACTGACAGCAGGTAACAAACATAGATGTATTTTGGGTTTATCTTCAGCAGTCAGAAAGCTTTGATTGCGGAGCAGGAATCTAGATTTAACCATAAGCACAGAAACCACTAAATTTCATAAAGATTTTATCGAGAAATTTTATTGACCAATAAGAAAATGTTTTATTGTTTTCATTAAGTTTCAGCCTTAGAGAAAGCGCTAAAAATTTGCAGTAAAAAGGTTCCAAATATATAACAGAATCAAAACAATCGTTTGATTTGGTATACATTCTTAGCTAGAACTAAAACGATGAATGTCTGTAATTATTGAAAGCACAAGAACTATCTCATTAAGTTAAATCGGATATCCAAATAAGATTTTAGTATAAAATTAAGATAGGATGAGTTTTTTTCCTTATATATTTCCTTAAGACAATGGCCATATTTAAATTTGGATCTTTAATACGAAAATTTGAAATCTACGACTTCACCAAAAACCATTTTTGAAAGAACACTGGTCACTTCGTTCTCGTTAAGGTATGGCGATTGAAATAAAGTAAAGCATTTGCAGAGAGCTGAAGGGCCGGTTTAAGTATGAATATCTGGACAATGTGATATTGTATTAATGAACTATTGAATACAATTTCCAAGAACGTTGGCTCTTGTGATTACTCTAGCGCATGTCTGTCAAAGAAACAAAGTAATGGGCAGTTGAAATTGAATGGTGTTCACAAAAGACAAAATTATCTCAAGTATTACCCTCTCTTGTGTATGCACGGCTGACAAAAATAATAATCCATGGGACAAAAGGGGCAGATCAGCAAGAAGATATTTTGTAAATTAGTAATCGCAAAAGGCAGGTATTTCTAGGAAAATTGAAAATGGAATGACGAGGTGATGGAGAGTGATGGGGAGGTGAAGGAAATGAACAGTGGGTTAACAATACCTTCAGCCCAACAAAACCCTCCAAATATGGTAAAGGCTATTAAGCTTGGTTAATTTGAATGGTTTGCAATTTTTGGCAATCAAGCAATCATTTAACACTTTCAGAAGTTTAACATGCTAAGTTATGTGTTACCCTTAGAATCCGTTACCTGTGTGTTCTTTTTGTGCATGTTCGGCTTAACTAATTCTATGTTGATAACCTAAAATTTGTCAGAAACTGTGATTTTAGGTGTATCGGTTCCAAATTATGTCCCAAGAGTCCAGCCTTTGTCTTATTTCAGTTAATTTTATTTCAGTTTATATTTTGTCGCTGTATACGAATTAATTTCTTTTACCATCTTGGCACCTACTGAAAAATGCAGTGAAGTTAAAAAGAGATTATAAGCATTTTTTGAAAAAGTGGTGGTTTTGAAAAAAACCTAGAATTCAGAATATGCAGTTTTACCTTAAACCAATTAACTTTTCTTAATGGATAACTTTAGCTTTAGTTCGATAGCACACACCAATAGCAGTCATTTTATTCTTTCTTCATTAATGTATTTTGCCTAGTCCATTTCGATTTATGCATCCAACTTTAGGACTCTCTGCTAGGTCACATGGCTTTGTTTTCTATCTAGGAGCATTTCCGAGAGTTAATGCTTCTGTACTGATGACTGGGACAAAGCATTTACTATTGAATAAAAATAAAGCATTGGAAAATACCAAAAGAGTTTGCAAAAATA
Organism: Schistocephalus solidus; assembly: GCA_017591395.1. Lineage (NCBI taxonomy): Eukaryota > Metazoa > Platyhelminthes > Cestoda > Diphyllobothriidea > Diphyllobothriidae > Schistocephalus > Schistocephalus solidus. The sequence continues at coordinate 256,242 of WEDG01001390.1, read as the reverse complement.
AGAGACCACTGATAAGATGAAAGCAACAAAGAAGAAAAAATCGACCGACTGCACAATGTCCCAAAGTATATATTCGGGGCCATAATAAGGACGGTGGTGGTATGCTTATGACATACTATATTTAATTGAAGACGCGCTCTTAAATACAATTGAATCATGAAAAGCTGGTAAAAAATGGCGTTCATTAGTCGATGGCGACTTTAAGAATATCGGACGTTTTGCCTTTTTAAACCATGACAAAAAATTATTTTCACTGGTTTAAATTTATCTGAACCGTTTCAAAGGTTTGCTCATAAAAAATCACATAAGTAAAACTTTTAAAATGCTTTTCTTTACTATTATCGCATACCAGTGGCTAAATATTGCACTTAAAGAACTATAAGAAATAAACGGAATTCCTCATTGCGCATTCATACATGATGTGATGAAAACCCAATCTGTTAATCGTAGGCTAATAAATATCTTTATTGCACCACCAAAAATGTTAGGCACTCTTGAGCAGGCCAACAATCAGCATCTTTGTCATTCCTTCACGAAAACAGTTTCTTTTGTGTAATTCATTATTTCTTAGAATCTACTTTGATCGGCACTCCTGCACATAGGAGATAATGGGCCGTCATAAATCCAGGAGAACTTAAATCTCGTTGACGGGACGCGAAGCGTAAAACATCAACTATGGTGTCCATTTCGGCTCCCTCGGAGTACGTTTTGTTGCAAAATTTGGTTGAGAGGACTTGCTGGAAAGCTGAAAAGGATGTAAGATTTGTCTGTTCTAGCAGAGCACGGCAAAAACTCTAGAAAAGTGCCCGTGGATCAGAACATTTAAGTCATAGACCACATGGCTGAAAAATTGCTAAAAGACAGGTACTGCGTGAACTTTGGTGTATAATCGCCTAAACAGTAATGCAGCCTAGAAAACTGTTCCATTGAAACATAAGTAGGTCGTTGTTTAGGAACCAAAGCGAGTTTGGGAGAATCCAAGTCAGATATGAAAATAGACAGATCAAAAAAAGGAATAAAGGAAAACGCGATGGTCACTGTTGGTCATGTCGACGAAGGTAGGAGAAATGGATGTATGCAGTCGAAGTTTGCGGTCCGAGACAACTGCCGAAAAAAATAAACGCGTACAGCAACATTCAACGCCAAACTCCCAAAGTCAGCACGGCAAAAATCGAGATGTAGAAGTCATCATGATACTCTCTAAAAGCTGCACATACTGAAGAGAGAATCTTGCACATAAGCATTTAACAAGACTAGGGCCATCATTAAGGTAACTAGAAACGCAATACATTGCTGAACTCTGAAAAGTAAATGGGATTTAAAAGTATTTTTGTGAATAAAACATTTTGAATATAAGGTTAGCTAGTGGTTAAATATATTAAAAAGTTTGGCTTAATGGCATTATTTTGATTTTATAATCACAAATTTAAATATTTTTGAGTAAGATGCCAGTTGAGAAGAAGGATCAGAAAAAACAGTGCGATTTATAAGTCTCACTCTCTATATAGGTCTTGTAAATTAGAGTTATTCCGTAGATTTCAGCCTCGCCAGGCCTTTTACTAGAGAACACTTCATTTTCAATGTTTTATAGTGAAAGTAAACGGGTAGAATTTTGGCAAACTCAGTGGCTGCGGATATGCAAAACATTTTCTATGCTTTCTAATGCCACATTACAAAACCTTTTTGTGCGTTGTGCTATAAAATATCATTAAGTTAAGTACAAAACATTTCAGATAAATGCGTTTTTGAACCGGAAAATGCGATCGTAACTCAATAAAAATTGGCTGAAGGCAAGTTTGATGCATCGCCGTTTTCCAGAAACGGGGAGTGAATTCAGATTTAACAATTATTTATATTTGAGCTCTTTTGTGCCAAAATGCATTAATAAGCTTGGTTTAACTATACTTTGATTTACCGCACTAAGAATTGGGACAGTAAACAAGATGAGTACAGGATATTCTGGCGACGGACGCCCACAAAAACCTATTGTTAATTTAAAATAGGTGGCAGGATACTATTTATAGGGCGATTTCCGTTAATGCGTAATTGAGAAACCCATCAGGCAGAAAATTAGCAGTTTTCGTGAAAGTTTACTATATATTCGGCCATTTGTTTGGCATTTGCACTGATGGTTAAAATATGTTTAAATTATTACCTTTACTGACATCATTTTGACTTTGGTAACTGCAAATGCAGATTTTAATTGCAGAACTTATTTTAAAATTGAATATATAATCCTAGTTGGCTTGCAGAGGAAAATATCGTGTAATTCAGAAGTTCACTTCTCTATATATTTGGCAGATTGTCTTCAATTGTTTAGATATATAATACTTGGATATCGCAAATCTATTTCGCTGATTGATGTTCTTTATTCGATTTTTTGTTTGTGGACAAATAAGGTTTTATTTGAATGATGGAACGATAGTAGCCAGTGATAGGAAAGTAATATTGCTGATAGATCGCTTCAGTAAGCCATGACTTAGTGCACCAGAGCTGTGAAAACGTCTGCCAAAACTTTCAGCTACGTTTCAATTAAGCACAGTTCAAAAGTGGAAACAGAAGTTTGAAGAAACCTTAAAATGTTTTATTAAACCGTGATTTAGAGGACAGTATGATAGAATCATGAAAAAAAAGTTGCGAAAATTTCCTCAAAGGCAATGGTGGCACAAATTAACGAGTAACCTACTAGCGTGTATGACTTCGCAAAGTCCCGTTCGCAGCTATCACAAAAAAGAAAATAATATAAGTTCAGAAAACTATTATAAATAAAAGCGAGTGAAATGAGCCTGCACAATATAAAGAGACAGAGACTTATGAATAGCAAAGAAGAGCGTGAGCTATCGAGTTGAAACTTAAATAAAAAAGCCCCAAAGGCAGATACTCAAATTTTTAATTTAATATTATCAATCAGATTGGTCCATATGTTGTTTAGCAGATGATGCATACTGCATGCCAAACGGAAACGAATGCAAAGGAAATGGATGAGGAATCTATTTCATGGTTGTTAAAAGTAAAAAGCTTAATTGATAAACAAGTAACGAATTTTCAGTAAAAAATCTTGATAACTGGAGGAAAGGTTTGGCTAAGAACCAGGAACCATAAATGCTCAAAACGCCCTTATGTCTATTTTGAAATGCGTGTCGTGTTTATAGAGAAAATATATAAATTACTAAATGAGCCTCTTCTGACACTAACTGCGGCTGTTTTATTGCAAGAAATAGCCAAAAAGTCAGAAATCAATGCCACGCGTTACACTTTTTCACCAAGAAATGAAAAAAATAGTACCTGCAGTCACGATTTATTAATGTTAAGTTGTCGTAAAATATTAAAAAACGTCTAAGTGTCATAGAACGCAACGAAAAACCGGACATAAATTCCAATTCTTATGCCTTTCTATCGGTTGTCTTGTGTTCATAATAAAAATTTAATTAAATGTCTGTTTTAAAAGATAGATTGGAACATTTCCCTTAAAGTTAAAAAAATTCCATAGAAAATCTTAAGTATCATTTTTTTCTTTTACGGTGAAGAAATAATTTTATTTTTTCAGGGCACTAAGGGGTTTAAGGTACGTTTATACAAAAGAGTATAACAGAAGCTATAGAATAACATTTGCACTTGAATAATTTAATTAACCCTTCGAGTGTAAAAACAACCCCAAAGGAATGTTTTGCGTTAAAATAGTTGCTATCCTCAGGCATAAACAGTAGGGCAAAACAAATCTCTAATAATTTTATTCCATCGATGGATTGTAGGTTGCATTTCCTTGTACGGCAATTGTACGTTTCAACATTTATCCTAGGTTTATAGTGACATTAATTTCTGATTGCTTTCTTTATCGGTTTGGGCTGCGCGATATTTACCCTAAATTCAGTTGATACATTGAAAATATTGATATTAATTTTAATTTTATCTTAGTTGATGTTACGTGTAAAATTCTGCTTTTACAAATAAAAATCAGTTATGGTATACAAAAAATGTCACGAGATACGAACGAAGTACTTAGCAGGGATTTACCAAACAAAAACAGTAACTCGCTGATTCGGAACTTTAATGACGAATAAAATTCAAAAAATGAAAATCTTCAGGCTTTTTCCCGCCTTTTAAGGTGGAATTTGATACTGACGTTGCACGCAATGTCCATAACAGGTCTAAACACACGCAGAAAAACTTAAAGAATTTTAGTCAACTGTTTCTTAAATCTTTGATCATAAATACAAGAAGGTAGCTCAACAGACAGATTTTGTCTTAGGTAAATATTTAATTATTTCGCATTTTATACTTTTGCACATGCAAATATTTTCAGCGTTTATTTTTATTATGGAGACTATCAAATTAAAACTTTGGTAAAATCTAAAATTTAAAAGAGATGTATGCTATATTCTTCGTCTGTCAGCAGAATAGCCTTGCAAAAATTCACCTGAAAGCCGCCACCATGATACGCTAAACACAAAAATGCCCCAGTCACCGGTTCGTGTTGTGGGCCTTACATATTATGGTTTTCAATAAGCTTAGAGGTCAATCAAGAAAACTAGACATTTTCATATGGACAAAAAATGGTCCGGTATGTGTCGGCACGTCGGACATGGTGAGAGCGGGTTGCTTATTGTATGCTCCCCATAGCACTGCCCAGAATTTGAACAATCTGGGTTCTAAGGCAGCACACTGCTCAGGATATCTATTAGATCTGCAGTCCATAACCTGAATTATTTTAGGCATTTATATCAAATTAATAGAGAGGCATTTGCAAATGACATTTCGGTTTGCACGATCTTTACATAGTCAGTGATTTAGGAACGTTGAACTTTTGAGAAGTAACAGCTAAGTGTTTGTCTTGTTGGTAAAACGTTGCTGAGATATTTGCCGTACATTTAGATTAACCAACGTAAGTTGTGGTTATTTCAACGTTACCGCCAAATTGAGCTGTTCACATGCTCCAACACAGTATTATAAAGGTATTAACAGTAAAAGAAACATTTACATCATACTTCCATATAAACAAAGACAAACAGTATAAAATTAATTATTAAAAAGATCCACATTGAAACCTAATTTAGTCACTCTGCAAATTCAATTTATAGTTAAAATCAAGCATGTGATCTTTTAACTTGTTTAAAATTATTTGTAGATCGGCTAATCAATTTTATTTATAAACAAATTTTTAATTGTACGCGTAAAGAGCATAAAAATAGCTCCAACGAGCCTACGTTAAATTCAAAGGATTTAACATTCAAAGTTGGCGTCATTGTATGCATTTTATGCCCGTTAAGGTTAACTGTGTGCCTGTTTGAACGATGGGTTAAAAACTTTTAAATGAAAAACCACATGGTTTCATTTGGTAAGTCCATTGTTACTAAAAGCTGTGTCTTGAGAAAAAAGACACCTCATTTTTACATTTACGTTTGGATGTTTTCAAGTTAAGCGGTCAACAGAATTTTACCCATCACGTTTATGATGTGAATACGTTATATGATGTGGAAAGATTAAATTCTATCAAATTGTACAGGCAGATGCTTTGCAAAAACGTTTCTGTTAACTAGAATGTAAGCAAACCTAATTAAAATCCGATGTAATTACCGAGTTTCACATCATTCTGAAAACCTCCAGTGATCCAATGTTGTATTTGCAACAAGACGGCCAAAACGGAAGCACTATCTGAAATAAAAATGTAAATTATACACGTTAATGAGCCAAAGCATGCTCTTTTTGCCTTCCTAATTTGCTCTTGTCCTCTTGGCATAGGAACAAGGCAACAGAACGCAAACGCTTTTGATCTCACAGTATAAAGGACTTTAGCCATATAATTTTTATCTTTTCGTTTAAAAGTATACAACTATTTATAGATGCAAGCATCCATATATTTTAAAATATTCAAATCTAAACGTTAATCTTTTTTTCTTTCATAGGCCATAAATATGCCCTGCCGAAAACTTATTTGTAAACATATGCTAATGATTTTTTTAAAATGTACACAGGCTGACCGTCTGTTTAAAAGGATGTTTGATCACGTAACTGACTGAATGCAATAATGTTGGAAGTAAAATATTTCAGTCACACGTTCGTAATATTAACTAAATGTTTGCGTTTTAGATTACGGCGAACCCGTTTGAGGCTAATCATTTAGTTATCAGTTGATATGATATAAGTTATTATATCTTATTTTCTAATTGGTCCGTTTTCAAGCTCATATCAATAAGCAGCATTACGGAAAAGTAGTCAAAGATCAGCAGAATGTCACATGAAATAAGCATCACCGTGATATTTACCATCTAAGTGACAACCAGTCAGGATTAATTTTTTATAAAATAAAGACATTTCATACTTAACAGTTTATGGAAAGCAACATGAAATAAAGTCCAAAAAGTGAGATATGTATTCACCGAGTTACGATCTGATAAATATTCTCCCATGTGTGTTGATTTACTTAGAGTATTTGCGCCGACGAAAATCTCGTAAGACATCAAATTTTATGTTACTTTTCTGCTCAAATATAAAGCTTTTCTTGTCAATCGACGAATTAAAATAAATTTGAAATCACCATCACAATTTTAAGTAGTTAATATTTAGAAGACTAAAAGTTATTTTAAAGCCACTGTTATTCTTATTCATTTCGTGAATATTACCTGGCAAGAGATTGGTTCTACATTTTCTGATTACTTCCATTTGAAAGAAAATCGGAGTCTTTATAAAATTACCGCGTAATAAAAAAACAGGGAATGATATAATGAAATTGAAATTAGCGTTTTCTTACAAATATGCATTTGCATCTGCACTTTTATTGGGATCAGAGTTACGGGAATATAAATATAATGCAAGCGATTACCGCAGGATCTAATGGACCCAAAAAATTGCGCAATAGTTAATCAGCTGCATGATGTCGCTGCATAACAAAAATAAAGAATGAAAGGATACAGGAACTTGGAATTTATGCAGAAACATCGATGCTTATAAGCAAAGCCAGTGGTTTAGTGCCGTAAGGCTAATATATCAAGTTATTAATTTAAAAATGTATAAGATTGATATGTGGGAAAGGACTATGTAAAGGGAAATGCTTAAATCAATTATTTAAATGTTACCAAGGAAGATTTAGGCTGACTTCGCGCTCTTACTGCTTACACAGGTCCGTTTTCAACCGCCGAATATAGGCAACTTCCAGGTAACGCATTGTACGAGTTGTTCGTGCCCGAACAAATACTTGGAATGATGATTAAGCGACAACGGAGTGACCAGTTTCAAACAAGAGTTTAGTAATGGAAGAATGCGGAATTCTGCCTTTTCTGCTGTAGACGCCACCTGGGCAGGTGCTCTATTGACCTGGCTACCAATTGCCTTTGCGTTCGCCCGATGTACCTGCATCCGCAAGTGCATGTAAATCCATAAACAAAATTCGAAGTGGCGTGCACTGGCAAGGCATCCATAGCTAGTGGGATAGGCAGGAGCTAAGTAGGAGTGCAAAACTTGAATTCGGCAGGATTATATGCCCTTTCAATGATGCATCACAGCCGTAGTCTGAGAGTATTTAAAAAATTGTCACCCTTAAAGAGCAACAATATAAAAATGGGCTTGTTGGAACTATATGATCCTTCAAATTTTGTCTTAGAGGGTTGCTATACTTGTCGATGAATGGTGTTGGATATCCTTGCATAAGTAAAGTTGCCTTAAAGGCAGGCAATTTCTGCATTAAATGTCACTACTAGGCAAATGCTTCTTTGCCCTTTGAAAAAGAGTTTAAACCAAGTTATGTTTCCATTGTACAGGTAAAAGACTCAAGGAAATGCAAATATTGTCCTTTTCCAGGTATTTTTATGGAAAAGGATTCGTCTTATCAATCCATCTTTCTGTTTAAACATGTGAACGTACAGGAAGGGAAAACTGGTTATTCTGTTCCTTTTCCACGGTAGCTTTGGCCTTTGTGTGGAGTTTATTTATTGTAGAAAGTAAATCTTCTGCCTCTTAAATGTCCTCAACAATCGCGAATACATCATCTACACTTATTCTTAATATACCTGATATTAACTTAATAAACTGCAAACAGAGGCTTTATCATTATGATTGGATTTCGGTGTGCTAAACAAAAGATTTAACCCACTTGTAATTGAAGTTCAATTTGAGGACTTGAATTCTCAAATATCAGAGTCAATACCCAGATTCACTGATGAGATGGGCTGGTTGAAAGCAAATTTTTTATAACAGCCCAACTACGAAAACGAGCATCTTTCATTTTGTAAACATAATAAATTTTACGCGGCCAAAATATTAGCCAAATAAATATTCAAATTTTAGTGCGTAGGTGATTTTCATCACCTTAAACATTACAGGTGTGAATTCGAAAGGACCTTCTTATTATGACTAAGTATTCGATAGTTTGTGCGTATTTCTTATTATTATAATACATATGAGGATAAAAGGTGTTCTGTAACAAGCTGTACAGTGCATCATTATTCGGTTAATAACGCCTGAAATAAAAAGTATATTTTATCATAAAAATGAAACTTAATCTTATTTAATGTGAGCTGACCTTTCCTGCAGGATTCGAAAGAGACGGCAACCGTTGTTTTTAAAATTATTGTTTCATAAAAGCAATGCTTCTAAAATGATGAAAAAACATTTTTATGTGTTTTAAGTGTCTAAGTTTGGTCGATAGTTTTTCTCTAAGGCATAACAACGAGAAGGATGAAGCAGCCAAACTAACTTATTGCCCTTTTGTTTTAGAATGCCTGTAATTATGTATTAAAATTACCTTGCATATCTCTTATTAGGGCAAAGAAAGTATGTTTCATTTTACTGGCATGGTAAAAATGCATATCCAAATGCATATTAAATTACTTGCGATGTATACTAGGTCACACATTTTTGTCGGGAAAGTACGATACTTCGGATGCTTGCGATCATTCAGCTGATTTAAGTTCATTCGATTGTAGTGCTCAATTAATTTATTTGCGTGTAAGTATAAACTCGTATTTTATCAATTTTATATGAATTATGATTTCAAGCTGTAAGACAGGACAGCGGAGTCAGGATTTGAATATTACTTAACGAAATGTTCCAAAGGTTTTTTCTTCTGGCCTGAGATCAGCTGAATTATAACGGAAAATAAGCCAAAATTGGCCCGCTTAATCTTCCTTATTCCTGGCTATAATCCCTTTACTTATATTGGAGCCTGTTTTCATTTGATTGTCGAGTCATAAATATGCTAAAGAAATTTGTAAAGAAGAACATATGTACTAGTAGCACTCAGCGACCATTTTCAGAAACATCACTAAAAATAGACAATTAATTTTCTTGAATGTTCCACTTTATGTATAAAGATAAACAAGCAGAACTTCGATGTTTAGGAAAGCTTTTTTAGTCTGTTGGCATTTTAAAAATATTAACATTTAAATAATCTGCAAGAACATATTTTACTACAGAAGGCTTCTTTGGAAAAATGCTTCATAATAAAATCTAAACAGACTAGCATTTTATCATCAGCAGTCTTAGTTGATAGCGCTAATTCATACAAAGCCCTAGCCACAGGTGCACATGCAAATTTCTGACTGGTCTCTCATAACGATGATTCATGCTATGACAAATAACAAGGCCGCTGGATAAGTCACATACAATCATCGTCAGTTGAAAATCCTGCCAAAAAGTTGCTAGGAGCACCATTACGTCTTACCTTAGTTGCGTTTTGCGAAGATTGTGTTTTAGACCTACAATTCCGTGCGTTTCAGGGCCAAGAAATTACCCGAAACAAGACTGTATTTTAATGAAGTATTTGGCTATAATTATTTAATTTTCATACAAATGTGTTTTTACTAGTACATAAAGTGGGCAACTCGCCCAGGTTTCTATTTCTAAACTGCTTTAGGTCGTTTTTTGTGAATCTGACACCGTAAATACCATTATGCTGTTCAAGGCTGTCTCACCTGCTACCCAAAATGCAAACAGATTATTTTTGTTTTCGCCTTAATCTGGGTGATTAAGTTGGCTTTATGTTGTCATCAGTGAAAAAGGCTAGTGAAAACGACCTAATGAGGGTTTTGCTGTATCAGTGTCGCATGAGATATCATCACCGGCTGCTAGATCAGACATTGCCTCTGCCTTAAAAACGAACAAACACAGGAAACCACATGCGTATTTGCCGAAGGAATAAATAATGATTGGCCCAAACCACAGAAAATGTTATGCATTGATGAAAGTCACTAGGCGAATGCCAAATATGGTGCCTTTAACTTATATTGGCGTTAATGTCAATGGCTTTTAGGCTTAAAACATGACAAACTAAATTTTCCTATCTTACATTGAAATAAACGATGTACTTTATTTTCAAATAATTCATCTCTTGAAAAACGCGATATAAGTATAATAATTCCACCAAAAATGCAATTTTTAAGTTTTTTTAGAAAAAAGGCCTTTTTACCAAAAATATTTCAACCTATGCAATTTTAACGTGGATACTTTGCTTTGATCTAAAGTGGAACAGAAAGTGAAACAGTAATTTGGTAAATGTCTTAGTCAGATTATTCGACAATCCGTTCATATTAAGGAAGGATTCTATTTTGTTACTAGATACTATAGCTACTTACGTTTCCATGCTTTGAATACAGACATTTCTTCTCGGTCCGGCGCAACCTTTATGTACTAAAATGTTTATATCTAATTATTTTAGCCGCTTTTCTATTTTTACATTGGTTTTAATGCTTAGAATGCATATTTTGTTAAATAAGAGGCCTTTTCAGCAAGTTAAATTTCATTTTTTTGTGGATATATATTGTTGATTTGTTCATGAATTCTGGTAGTAGCTGACTAAATAAACCTTCTTTGTTAAATAATATAACTCCATTTTTATGACGCATGGAAGGAAACATACATGACTTTTACTTGGAGGCAATATATATATATATATATATATATATATATATATATATATATATATATATATATGAACAAATTCAAAGGAGTACTAATCTCTCTATCAAGCCAAAGGGGCCAAAAAGACTTAGATAGGATTCGACAAGGACACTTTTATAATTTAGAATCAGATTAGCCTGATCGAATACGCAAAAAGGTTTTATCTTTCTGTGAGCCTTTTATATCACCACAACTGCAAAAACCTAGCAGAGCATAAAACCAGAGTTTTGAGCTTTTAGCATAGCGTTAACATCCATATCGCGAACAAAATCTGTATGAAAATTAACATTTTTGGCAAGGAAATTTATTCCAGCTCGTAGGACGGGTAAGTAAATTTAAAAAATTAACAGGTAACTTCAATAAGTTTACTATAATATACCCAACTAGGTAAGATATAGGAATATTAGACTGAACTAAATGTGTTCGTTTGCGGAATTCAGATAGAATTATGCATCTTGTTAGAGTAAAGTTTCGGGTTTAGGTGACTGGGGTTACGATTAGGATATGCGTTATGGTACAGATAAGATCTCATGTGATGGTTCGAGATAAAAAAAACCATATGGCACACCTTTTCTGGAAGTTAGCAAACGCCCATCCATATTACTGCTAAGGTTTATATTTGCATGTCTTACTTGCAAAGCATTCTGCGTTTTGCATAGTATTTAATAGAGCATTTACGTTGATTTATTTGTTGGTTTATTTGTCCACATACGCTTTCCATCTTTCTGCCTGTTTGGGTCACGGACTTTTTGTGCAGAGGTTTGCAAATCAATCAAATTAGGAGACCCCGAAAAATCCTCATCTTTCTTTGTTATGTTTCATGATAATTTTGTCCCCTTAAGATATGGAATGTGTCAAGACTGAATTACTTCATGAGCTTTTATGCTCCTTAAAAAGTACTTGTTAACTTTGAATGAATTCTTTGGCTAATTCTTTTTAGAGCCTATGCAAACGTTCATATGAATATTTGAGCCAAAAGCTGTGTAGTGAGTCATGCCGAAAGATATTTTGTTCTGTCTTCTGATTGCCTGTCTGAGTAAGTTTTTCGAATTATTTCAAATTTTTCCACGCGAGGTTTGCTATCCCTCTTAGCAAAAGAGCTGGTAAATGTTTTTGGTATGTTGGTACCCGATACTGCATATTTGTTGTTTCTTTCTCTACAGATAATTAACAAAATATATTTTGGAAAAACTCCGTCCGAGTAAATGCACATACCTTTGACACATATTTTTTCAAGAAAATGCTACAACCCATTCCCGAGAGTATTAAGCATTTTCGAAGCGATTTGCGTTGCTACGCAAAGTTTCGAGGTCCATACGAAAATAATTCGAAAGAAATTGGCATCCAGGTTTTGAATAAATATGTTAATTCGCTAATTTTCTATGCGTATTTTTCTCAAATAATCAAGCCCATCCTTTTATTAAGGTCATTTCGTAAACACAGGTTTACCTTTATGCTTGACCTAAGACTTTAAAATAAGAAATTAGAAGTAAAATTTGGCCTGCATTGAAAGAAATTATACCTCTTTCAGTTCGCAAAAGGCCCATTCGCTCTCTATGCAACGTTCATCTTATCACGCGAAGGGAACGGTTTGTTGAACTTCCGATGTCATACTACCATTGTCTTTCACAATAGCACTTCAGATTCATCAGATGACGCCTAAGCTGTCATACAACATTTTTCAAAATTTCCAAAACAGCCAAAATCGAAGGCTTATTTTCAGGGATTTAATGACTAGATTGCCATTTTGTGATTAGCAACCGACAATAAGTACACCTGCCTTTCTGACACTAGGAAACCTGATTTCCTGGTACACAGGTGATTACTTTAACATTCAGATAATTGATTGCGGTCACCAAATTTTGCATACCTAGCAAATTTAACATGACTTTTAAAGAATCCGGACCAAAAAGCCATGATTGAAATTGACATCCAAAGCCAATATAAAGGTAAAACAAAATTTTTACCCTTATTAAAAAACATACTGGCTTATGTTAACCACAGGCGACCTGATCTTGTCTAGGCCGGAGCTATGGAGTCCGTAAACGTTTCGTATTTCCTAGGCAGGTCCCGAAGTCGGTGATTGTATGAGTTACGATCCAGCGTTTTGATCTGAAATAAATGACGCTTTTAAGTAAGAGTTGAAATACTTACTCCATTAGCTTTCTTTACGTCTGATTGACGCATCTGGCTACCAAGAAAATCTTGACTTTATAATTATCTTCACCAAATATCTGATATGCAAATGATAAATTAACCTATACAGTTCTTGTGAACAGCAGTTTTTCTAGAACGCGAAAAGAGTTATCTTCTCTGTCAATAAAAGTCAAATATTGGCTGGTTTTCAGTACTAATCTGTTTAATTGACTTCGTTGTCATTGTTAATTTTGAGTCCGGAAACACGAACGGAAGACTCAATTTGGATTTATTTTTAAACGAAAATATATGATGCTTTCAACTATCAGATTTTTGCTCATTATTTGTCGCGGGCAAGCAGATTGACGATGAGTTCTTTTGCAAAGTTTCCTACGAAGTTATAAAATAGTGCAAAACTTTTAAACTGAAAGTGTAGAAGCTGCAAGTCAGTTATTTTTAAATGTATTTTAGGTATGACCGAACAGATCTCAATATGCAATGATTTCAAGATCTCGATTATTACGCACCATTCTGATAAAATTGTTTGCAGAACAAGGATATACAGCAGGGCTTTTGAATTAGTGTTCGACTCCATTTTGCAGTGCGCCGTTAAAACACCCACTCATTTACTTGAACATTGCTGATGTATGGCTTTCATAAAAGGCATCTGCTCAAAACTGACTACCGAAACGCCAAGTTTATTTCACCGCCGTTATCGTTGCTTTGCATTGAAAAAGAGTATAGTTAATTACTGAGCAGTTGTGATTTCCAGAAAACATTTGAATTTTTGATTTTTTCTCAGCCTAAAGCTCCGTTCGGTGCAAGAAGAAAGCGTTAGTTGAAGTTACCAGCTATGCATGACTAACTTAAAAATATTCACTGACATTGAAATTAATTCCGGAGGACATGATTCCACAAATTTCCTGGGCAGTTGGCAAATGGAGATTGAAACTGTATACAGTAGGAGTGGGCATGGAATTGGTTCTATAAGTTTTAATCTCTCAAGACAAGTAAATAATTCGAAAGCAATGCAGATATTTACAGAAAAACTGAGGATGTCTTCAACCTATACCATAACCAAGTATAAATAAGCAGGAAGTATAATATGACCAGTTTTATGCGTGATGAGAAGAATAAGAGTCTGGTACGTGACACCAGCAGAAACGTTTACCAAATCCTCTAAGCTACCTAGCTTGGATAAAAACGAGAATACTTTCAATATAAGCGAATCCTTACCATTCAGATTCGTTTTGAATTATTGGTAGGGTTTCCTAATTCTTGCAATAAGAATTGGCAAATATGTTTGCCAATACCGATGGATATTTGGTTGTTTTCTCTGTATTGCCAAATATAATAATTCGGCAGAATAGTGAGCGGGCTTTGGAAATATTGGTTTGGTTTCTTTAACAGTCTTATTTTCCCTGGATTTAAATTAGTTATTCGTTAAGGTCCCTGCTTCAAGTGAACATTAACTGGATCTTTTTACACAAAACATATAAACCTGACTCACATAGTACCAACTGCACACGCAAAACCTAACAATTTCCATGGGATGCGAGCAAAACAAATTTACAACGAGTCTAGTTTGACAGAAACTTTGCTAGCTTTCTGTTTCTCCATTCCGTTTGAATAAACAATAAAATATTCTTACTCGTTCCCTCAAACGGGCTTTCAACATCTATCTGGGCAGGCGAAGTTTTTTCGTCAGGTCGGCACGTATATCCAAGTGTTAGTTAAATAGTGATTAAATGAAATTAACTAATGAAATCATCTTTTGGGCAACCTACAACTGGAATTTGTTTTTCTGCTCATATGAGGCCGCTTTTTAAATTCGGATACATTGCTATCTAACCATCTTTATAACAAAATGCGCCCTCAATTTATATAAGTATCTCTTGTTGGCCATTATGCATGAAAGTATACTCTATCCAAGAAATAAAAACCTATTGTAAAGGAAAAGACAAAAATAATGAAGTTGTTAACGGCGCTGATAAAAATAGTATGAACTAGTATCTAAAATTCAGCAGTCATAATTCTTTTATCGAGTAAGTAATAAATAAGAAAGATAACCCATTACTTCTGTGGAGTTTTTAATCCTCAAAGCTGTCAACAATTCTGATGTTGAACGCAATTATTTCCGTGCAAAAGCAATTACAGCGTACTTTCAGCAAACATCTTTCTATTTAAAATCTAAAAATTAGGATTTAAATGAGGTTTAAGGTCAAACGTGAGTAAAACGGACAATAGAAAATAATCTTTAAGCGCAGTACTAGAGTAAAATAATATTTTACTTACATAATCACACAATAAAACTAAAAACATACTTTTGTTAAAATGAGGATTTTAGAATCAAAAAACGGACTCCGTTAACGAGCGGAACATTTTACCTACGCATGAAAAGCCCAGTTTTATTAAACTGGTATTTAATACTTGAACACTAATCCCTTACAGGCAAAAATAGTTGTTTTTTTCTATCTAATTTATCAATCCAATGGAAAATTAAATTTTGTATTAATGTATTTGGAAATTGTTCAGCCTGTTGTTTTAAAAATCAACGAGAAATAATTCATCCTTTTTTGTTTTGTTGAAACTAGTTGTCAAAGTATTTTATTTATTACAATGTTGCAAATTTTGGAAAAATGAAAACCCTTACAGTCCTTCATGCAGTTAGTTTAATTTGGTGGTTAAACAACTTTACATCTCAGTGCTATTATTCTCATGTGCCCTGTCATCAAAGGTTTGTTAAAGTATTGTGTAAGACTTAGAACTAATAAACTATATAATTTTATTATTACCGCATTAAAGAGGCCATAAGACGCGCACACGCATTAGACGCAATTATGATAATGATAACATTAATTAAATTTGGAAGGAAAGGTTTGGAAAGAGGTTGAAAGTAAGCTGGATTTAAGCTCAAAATCCAGTTAACGATGAAGAAAAGCAAGTAGTTTTTCCTCTTACCACACTATGGGTTCAACTTCTATTGTACAAATGCATCAAATTATTTGAAAGTCTGTCTTTGGATGACCAAAATCGATGAGGCAGATTGCAATTGCCATCTATATCTTATCACCCTTCGTCAGCCAACCACATACAATCCCAGTTTTCAACCTCTGAAACTCAAACATCAAGCTCCAAAGCACCACTGAACGAGTAAGTTCTGTTATACGATCGGTGAGTGCCATTAGCCATGCGCATTTAAATAGAGTTATATAACAATAAGCACAAAACCGTCTGGCATTGATTGCAAAGGTAAAATAGTTATTCGTTTTATCTAAATCCAATTCCAAATGTGTCCTATATTCAACGAGACTTTATTTTTGCAGTCAAATTTTGCCAAAATGTCAGCGCCTGCAAACACATTTGGTTACTATTCAATGAGTCTTCAAAAACCCTGCATTCTGCGTTTTCCGTGTCAGTGCCAGAAACATCCCTCTAAACATATTTTTGCTAGAAGCATCTAGAGCTACCGAAACAAAATCGGTCTGCATGTGCGTATAGTATGACTGAATTTATCAAAACCTATCGGAACCGACACTAACTATATAAGACAGTACTTTGACTCACTAGAAGTACTAACATCTTACATATTGATGCTGATGTGTTATTTGATCTATTTTCAAAAAAACCACCTACGCAAAGTTACGACTTCAAAACTGACCAATCATAATTAGAATTAAACGTTTAATTCCAATATGCAATTTTTAACACGATTGAGGTTACCATTTGTTTTCAACTGTATGACGAGTTTTATTAAGGATTTCTTTTTACGTCTTTTTGTACTTCACTGTTTATAAAATTGATCAGTGCAAAATATTTGAACGTATTTGCGCTTCCTTAGAAATCCCAACTTACTAGTAAATCGCAAAAGGTACCATTCACATTTTTTTTTAAAGTTTTGTGTGCATATTTGTAAGGCATATTTGCAAGGAATTTACCATCCAAATTTACAATTAAAAATCTAAAATAATTAAAAATCTTATAAGCAGTTTTAATTAACTTAGATATTACTGTTGTTTGAAAGAATATAGCGTATGTTAATAAACGAACAGATGCAACCCTTACGTGGCAGAATTGCTGATTTTACTATTCATTTGTAAACCCGTGTGAAATTTGGTGTTATACCTTCTGCACATAAGAAACGATTGTGTATACAGCGCACGTGGTTAAACTGACAATTCTGGGTTTAAATTACTTTAATTTTGTGGTTTGACATTACTATTTAGTAGCAGAAACATGCAGTGTTTTGTTTCATGACTTATCGTTGATTGAATTGTCATTCAAATCAGCAATTACTTTATAAATTTCCGCATGATTTGAAAGAAAATTCGGTTTCTATCATTGAACATCCCTCATTCAAGGAAATTATTTTAAGCGACTTATTGATTTTCCTTGAATGGTTTAGGGAAATATATTTATATTTAATTTTTAAAAATATCAATTTCTGTGACTGCAGAGAAAGATTTTCAAAAGCCACTTGTAGTGCATTAAAAAAGAATAATTAGACTTTTTTGTGCATTGCAACGTATGTTTGAAAACAATATTTTGCTTTTTTAATTTATAAAATTGCCTAGAGGAATAATTTAAGATATTATTTCTGACTTTCGGCCCATAGACGAACTGCCTTGTTAAATTCTATTTATCGTCAGTTGCAGTCATACGGTTAAGTAAAAGATGATGCACACGAACTTATATTAAAATTCGTTTTTAAAAAAATTCGGCCTAGCATACAATGCTGTACAAACACGTTCAACGACTTTCGGGACTTAGGGGCGACGTTTCTAGCAGTAGAGGTGAAAGCAACTGCACAACGCACTTTTCCGAAAATGCGTTTGAGAACTTTAAGTTTTCTCTAATTAACCAAATTAATGGCAAATATTGGGCTTTTTAATTAAATTCTATTGCAATTTTGCTTTTCACTACAGTGATAGCTTTCAAAATGAAACTCTGACATTATCACGTCATACAACAACCAGCAGTGTTTTGTCAGATCTATTCGTTTAGTGAGATGGATAGGATATGAAATTTATATGAAGTTTGTTGATGGCATTATCAAAGGACAGTTACGAAAGTAGACTAAGTTGTAGAATTCCAAACACTTGCATGATTTATTTACGAGTGTCACTAGACAACAAAAGGGCAAATCCTAATACGCCTATATATCGCTTCTGCAATTATGGTTTGGAAGGCTATCTAGTTTTATCCGCATTTATTTAAGAACTAAAACCAACAGAAAGCTTAAGGAAAATTTCAAGTCACAGTAACAGCTTCTTAAGTGACCATAGCGAAGTCTGAAAATTTTAAATAAATGCAGACAGAAACGTTAAATGAATAAATAAATTTGCTCGGTTTTTACAGTTTAAAAATGAACTTGAAATATTTTCATATTAACAAAGTACATTTTGTAAGTTTTTTTCCAACTGCAACCACTTTGTGGCAAAGTTTCACGTCGAAATGTTAAAGCTTTCGAATTTTCACAAATATTCTGGAGCCAAAACAAAGAAGTATTTCGCTGCGATTAACTTCTTCACATTATAAGTGGTTATATGAATAATTTCCTTTCGTTTTTGTACACGTAAATACTGCGTACTATTAAGCACTTTCAATCAATACAGTTCAAAATGGGCAATAAAATATTCACTTATAACGATATATTAACTGGTTTTGTTTATCTATAGTATAAACAGTCTCTACGCTACCACGTACTTCTTTCGTTGTAACCCGCTTATATGTCAGTTACCATGTGCTAACTCTGACTTTTTTATGATATTTTCGCTATTTCAAGCAATTCACTTTTGAATTGTAATGAAAAATAGCAAAACGTATAGTTGGTAAAAGGTTCCCTTGATAAAAATTGTTTCGTGCCTTTTTTAAATATATGAAAGCCAAAAAAACTTGCATTTAAAATAAAATGCAAAACATTTGAGCTTTAGTTTCCAACATAAATCATGTAAGAAATTAATCTTAAATATTTATTAGGTAATGATGTTGACTGAAAAATTCTGTATGACTGCACTCAACTTTATCTTAAGAAACATCTTATTTACTACTGCATAGTTCAAACGATGTTTGCATGCAGCCAGTCAGTTAAATTTGCTGCCACCTAAACCAAAGTTTCGTTTGAATGCTTTTTTCCAAAAAGGCAGCTTTTTATCTTCGATTATTATCTACCTATTGTTTAAACCTATATGAAATCGAAGCTTTAAAGTTCAGCTTTTACTAACTTCCTCTTCTTCTTTGTGGCAGATATATAAAAATAAAAATATCCTTCTACAGAAAAGACCATTTTCAGAACAACTTTTCATAAACAACGTTGAAAGATAATTAAACTAAAGCAACAGTTCTTAAGTTGTGGTTTTTTAGGTTATAATATGTTTGCTGCCTAGATTGGCATTTCAACACAGTTTTGTGTTATATTTTTCTTCCACAAGCATATTTTTGACCGTAATACGTATACGTTAGGATCCCTATATTTTTATGTCCTAGAGTAAACTTTAAATCTTTATGCTTGTTTAAAAGGCTGTTTCGATATGATAGTTTGGCATAAAATTAGGACTTTTTCTATATCAACGTTTTACTGTAATTTTAATAATTTCAGGCAAGGCTAACTGCCAATTGCGCCACATTAAAATTACTTTCGTCAGTAATTGCTGCTGGACACTGGCTTCAACTTTTGTGTGGTAATGTGCAAAACTGCAAGTAAGCTGGCTCTTCATAAATTGAAGTTTCCTAAATAGTAAAACTAGGGTAGATCAAATTGCAGCTCTGGTCATTAGAAACAGAAATGGTATCGTAAAGGGTTCTAAAATTTCCGTTCTCAGATGTATATTTCGAAAATAGATGAGGCGAAATACCAAAATCTGCTGTGATCTAAGAACAAATATGAATGATATTTAAAGCTGTACGACAAAATGTTGCTTATGTTTTGTAAAGGAAGACTTTTCAAAGCCAATGCTAATGCAGGCTCAACATGATTTACAGGCGCTCAAAACTTCGTTATTTAATATAAGGGAAAACAGGTATTTTACCCAATTGCAACTGTGACAACTTTGGAATATTATGTTACAGCTGCAAACGGTCTGAAAAAGAACCACACGAAAGTGCTCGTCCAGTCAAGTAAAATTGGCATGCAAAATGTGTCACGCTTATTTTCTCGACCAATTTAGACGTTCGAAATAGAGTCAGTTTGTCAACAACTCAAAATTGCCTAAATATAATTGCTATAAAACGACCAAAAAAGGCAAATGCACACAGGCTCACTATTCCGCGTGACATTCAGCAACTACAAAATTTATTTACAAGGCTCTGCGGGGTCTGCAATATTCCTTTGAATATTACTCAACAGAAATCCATCTTCCTCTACAAGTTAACTCAAGGCCCCTGACTATGAACGTATCTAGAAGGCAAGTCGTTTAAACAAGCAGCAACTAATAATGAGGTAAGCAAAAACGTTCTTCGTACTCAATAAAACGTGGAGTCATTTAAGTGACGCAGTGATAGGTACCCAACTATCGTTTTAAAAGCTGACCTGTCTCCTTTAGGGTGAACAAATACCCCAACCTGTTATTTAACATTAAAAAGATCGGCGCATAAAATACCCGATTAAAAGAATTTCTATTTTGCTGAAGTTATTTTAAATGCAGCCAAGGTTTATTTCAAATTCATGAGGAATGCGATATTCCAACCAAGTTTAGCTGGATTCTATTGACCGAACAACTGTAGATGTTTTGTACTTGTCTTCAGCTTTATAAGCAAGTCTTATCAATTAAACTACAAGCAGTAATATGTTAACTGGAAAATTTCAAAACTGCCCATTTCGTGCAGGTTTTAAATTTTTCATCAAAAACGAAACTATTATGACTGGTCAAACACACCACCACTTTCGATTAACTTCAAGACTCCAGGTTGAGACCTCGGCTATATCTTTGACCGTACAATAGTCTTGTATTTGCGGTCTTGGGTTCGAAGCACACCAAGGTTGCTGCGTTTTTCACACTCGGGTCAGATGGAAGTGTCACTATTAAAACTAATATTACCGCTACGACCACTAAATAAACCAGCTGTTTTCTTGCTCGCTTGAACGACAAGACGTTGTGAAGTTAACAGTTTTTAAAATGTTAAAAAAAAGTATTTCTTGCCAACGACATTCTCTCACATAATAGAAAATGAGCACTGGTTAAGCATGGTTTTTAAAATGCACTTTGAAAGTCTTAGGCATATTTTGAAAACCCATTTTCATAATTTCGGCTAAAAGTAGTCAAGACCCCTTGTGCATGTTTGCTGCAAATGCGAAAAATGTTTTCGTTTAGAAGTTTACTCCGATTGTTTTGAGCATCACTTAGTCATATAAATTTCGAACAAATTGCTGAAATGCACTGAAACATGTGGTAAACTGATTAATGATTAAGCTGAAAGTCCAATTACTCATTTAGTGCGTTTTTAACCACTTGCTGAATGCAAGTACTTATCTTTTTTCGGCCTCTTGACTACCTAGAAGGTCTAAGTGATAGATTTATTCCCTTTCTGGATTTTGAATATATTTTGTGGTGTAAAGTGGTATGCGTTTTTAACATGATACAAAAACGAAGCATTTTCTGAAGCATTTCTGAAGTAGAAAATAATTCACAAATTTACAAGGTTATTTTTAACTTAAGGTTGTTATTTGGATAGGATTAATGCTTCGCGTATCTGCTTGCATCATAGCAGCCTGTTTATAGTAATATGATGGAAGCTTCGTTGGAGAGTGCATGTTTGCAGTGAGATGTCAATTTTTATCAAAAAAGAAATCCAAAGCAGACAAATGCTTATAATGATCTTCGATTGTAGAAATTGTGTTTTAAGCAAAAAATATTCAAGTTATGCTTGTTTATTTTTTGCAAAGTCTTTGAGAGCGTTTTTTTACTTTTTGCTGTACCGAAACAATTTTTATGTCTGCAACTCCATAGTAAGTGGTATGTTTGGTTTCCAAATAAGTGGTTTTATCATACTTTTCAATTAACTCGTCTCTCAAAACTTTGTCCACGCGTTTCAGTTTGTTATTGTCTAGCTCATCGTTTCTCCCCTCAGCGCTTGACTTGGTATGCACCTGTAGAGCCAAAATAAACTTAACTGTTTTTTCTAAGCCTAACCAGTACTGCGCAGGAAAAAACATGTTGGTAATTTGGTAGTATTCAGTTAAAATGATCAGAGAAATTTCCAAACCACTTAAAAGCCCATCCTAAAGACAGCAATCGAACTTCTTTGTTTGTTTTGAGGAACTTAAAGGGTAAGCAGTTTGAATTTGAGTACAAGCCGAAAACTGAACCGTCGAGGTTTGCAATACACCAGTAGATCCAAACCAACAGCATTGGCTCAAAAGTAGTGAAAAATTAGTAAACCGCGTTTCTAGTGCATTTTATTACGAGATAGTGAAGACAATTTCAAATTAGAAAAATATATTTTACAAACATACCTAAACGTCAAACTATTTAGAATAATATATTGGTGTACAGAAGGCATGGCTATCAATAACAGGACACGTCTAGTAAACTACATAGGCACCCAATGTGATGACACGTTAGCAGTGTATTTTAGGCACATGCCATGCGAAAAACTTCCTTTTATCCTAAACTGTTCTTAACATTAGTTCTGAATTGATATAAGTGTCCGTCGAAGTTCACTTTTCTCCTAAGTGAATTTGCAAGTAATAATTTATGCAACCTTTTCAGAAATATTAGCAAAGTTGACGTCCTGGACTGTTTGACAGATTCAGTAACAGGGAAATTGAGTGACTGATTAAAGGAAGAAAAAGGACTTTCGAGGAATCTGCAAGGTCACTGGGACACTGTTGTCGTACGATTGCTGTTTTAAGCAGCTGTGTATGTTATTCACTGTCACAGCCTCTTCTGCATAAAATCCGACGTCATGTATCTGTTTGCGTCAAGTCATTTTTCTGTGAAGCAGTCCCCTCAGCCTGGTCTTGTTTTTATAAATACAGTAGCAAAAGCGAGACAGTGTCAGCCTATGAGTTGACTGGAATGGCGTCTCTGACGCACCCCTCGAAGTCTGAACCATTCCTAGGTGGAAGGGGCCGTGGTTACGAATGTTTAAGTTTGGGAACCCGAAGATGGAGTCAGTCAGCCGATATTTGGGCAACCCTGTCAAAATCTATGACCACCGGAGGAACCAAAGCTATCTAAATTACTTAAATTGCGTCATGAAGATTCTTCGACTTCCATTCAAGTTGTCATGTTATCCCTTTAATAGTAGTGCAGCTGTGTGTGGTTTTGCTGATGCTATTTGAAATTCGTGTAGAAATCTATATTTTGACAGTTAAAAGAAGAAGAAGAAGAAGAAGAAGAAGAAAAAACCATATCGCTGGTATCAGAGCTCTATTTACCTGACGTTTTTGATTCGCACTTAAATCCCTCATCAGAAATTACCAACAAATATATTCTTGATAGGCCACAGAAATCATTAATAATGAAAATTCAATAGTATTTTTTAGCAAATAATATGATCTGAATATAATCTTCAGGTCTGACTGTTTATTTGGTGGGTTAAAATCCAAGTGAGCGACGCAAAGTTAGTGAGTACTTACTTCGAACTTAACATTTGGGTTTTGTGCTCGCAAGCAATTTTCGCTGGACCTCCTATATTTCCTGACAGTCCTGATAATTCAGAAGAGAAATCGCTTGACAACATGCAGGTTATTTGCAGATTTGAAGCCTAAACCCCCGAACTGTCAACAACAACAGGCTAACTCAATCCCTCGCAATTTCTAACCAAGTGCTGACCTGCCATATAATTGTATAGGCATGATTTGAATTTATCACAATATTATTTTTATGAGAACACATCTAATTATATATATCTACTTAAATCGAGAGCGTAAATGTTGATTTTCAAATTTAATAACAATTCGAGGTTTAAGACCGCATTATAAGCTACGATATTCAACAAATAACTTTCCCAAAGCAACAGAACATACAAGATCACTAAGAAGATAAAATAGCATTATAAAAAATAAGTTGATTTGCACAAACAATTGTCAAGCAATCAAAAATGTTAATTTGTCTGTAATAATATTCCATGAACGGATTTTCTTTCGACAACTAAGCAAAAACATTATCGAATTCTGGCACATTGGAAATATCGTGCGATACTAATACACGCTAGCCTACATTACAGTCTGTCTTTCCGTCACTAGATTTTAATCCAGAAGGGCATTAATCTTTAATGTAAGTGTTATCAGTTTTGATTTTCAATTCATTAAAATGTCATAGATAAGAAGGAAAACAGCTGTTTTTTTAAATAAAGTGCCATTTTAATATGGGACGTTTCAATTACGGAATAGTTAATAAGAGGGCATCGTCGCTCCCTTCTGTTCTTGTTTAAAGTCCTAAAAATCCAACTTCATTGACTGTAGAAAATCAATCGGTTGTAAACATGTGATGGCTTTTCCAATTTTTGCCTGAAAGCGGCATCCTTTGTTTTTTTCTTGTCATCTGGATAGCAGCACAAGAATTAATCGTCTTATACTAGGCAAAAGTACATTATCCTGGAATAAGGCTGCAGGAGTACTGCCCATCAGTTAGCTGCCGACACTTTTTATTCGTTTATTTGCGCTGCGCTCTGGAAAAATTGCTATAGCCTTCCATGGACTGAATTACATGGGTGTAAAATCTTTGGTTCTACATTGGTCTATAAGTGGAACTGTATAAAAACGATCAAATCAGTTCGGCACCTCTTTTGAACACGGTTAAAATTAATTTTAAAATTAAAAATAAGTTTTTTACTCAATAGTATGCGCTTTTTATCACTTATATTAGGAACGTTACAGATATGCATTGAACTATATTTTCGATCAGAAAAATGTGCAGGGACGGTATATTCATGTCACAATTTGACCTAGTACAGTGCCTAAATTTAAACTATTTTATAACACAAAGTGCAAGGTTAAATAAACTAAAAAGAGAATTTACGTAAGAATAGAGGTGAATGTCGGCATCCCCAAAAAACGGATCTTTTGAAAGGGACGTTTTTTGTCTGCTGAGGCTTTGAACCATGCTTATTGGCCTGGATTAAATTAGATGTTACACAGCTGCTAGAGAAGGCTTTACCGTTTTGGCCGGAAGCTGTTATTAACAAGGCGGTGCACAGTATCTCTTTTAATAAAGGGAAAAGATGAAACTTTGGATGATGTTACGAATTAAAACTTCTCTTTGTAAATTGCAATTTGTTGTTGTTACTTTATATTTTATTTCATTTAAATAAACTGCGCTTTCATTTGCCTTTTGTGAGCAGCTAATACTTTCATCTGTAGTAAAGTTTAATTCTTCCATTTCTTCCATAAAGTATACTACGGCGCAAAAGTTTTGAAAATGCAAGTTACGCGTTGCCTATAAACTGCTTAGCAGAATTAAGCAAGGATAATTAACAAATAGATTTCAAAGATACATATGCCGCACTTCATTTGTCAGACATCTCCATGTTTCTTCTGCAGAAATTTGGACAATTGGCTGATCTAGCTTCCTTTCTTCCATCACCTTCTTACTTGACTCTGAATAGGTCACGTCAGCGTCGGGGTGCAAAGAGGATCGCATTATGTCAGTCAGTGAGAAACAAGTCAAAGTGATCTTTCATCTTTCTGTTGGGTAATAACCACGTTCACGAAATGGAGGCGAACGAAATGCGTATTTATCCCATATATTTTTAGATGAGAAATGTAGATAGGTTAATGCAACGCCAACGTCACAAGAAAGGAAGACTAATACCCACAGTTATTTAACATATGATGGCCTTAAAAGTACATACGTAAACAGAGGGTAAATACATTTATTTGTCCTTGCCCATTTTAACACTAGAAAACATCGGAAAATTAGTATCATTTAACCCGTTTTTGAGAAATAAAATCACTTGCCTTATTTTGGTCATACATGTTTACTGCTTGTGATTTATTTGTGCAAGCAAAATTTAAATGAAGGGCATTCTTTTATGCTTAACAGTATAGTTAACATTTCTTTAATCTTATGCTCCTCACGTTTTCCTGAATATCAAAGTAAACGTCAGTATATACAGTGCGTGACCTGTCTCATGAAAAATGCTGAAATTTAGGAAAGATTCATAAGCATTTGCAAACCGCTGCTAACGCATGTACCAAATATTTGATATACTACTGAACAAATTGAGGCGAAGTAAAGACTTAATTGAAATCGGAAAAATAATATCGATTGTTTATAAACACTTACTTTTTTAAAAAACGGTAAATTCCAAAAGCAAGAAAGATCGCTGTTACTGTAATTAGAATATTCGAAAATAATTGTCAGGTGAAACCATTAGTATACATTTTGCGTTTAATAAGAAAATTTTACTTTCCTCAGATTTTTAGAGGTATGTTTGATATTCCATTACAGTTTGTTACCGATCATCATTGAAATGTCAACAAATATTTCAGAATATTCAGTGGTTCCAGGAAAATGACCATAAATTTAGATTCTGTCCATGTGTTTATTAAAACCTTAAAAATAAGACAAATCTTAAAAGCATTCACCGACTAATTATTTTCGGATATTCTTTTTTAATACAGATTGCCGTTTGCGTGATATTTGTAGGCTCATCCAAACATGAAAACTCTACCTAAAAAGTGAACGTCCACAACAAAATTCGGCTAATAATCTGCCTAAGATCTATTCAAAAACGTTTTATAATAGTTTACTTATTTAAAAAGGTCTTAATTCAATATTTTGCAAATAAATGGCTGGAGAATATAAATTGCGAAGTTTGAGCAAGTGTTTGACTTCCTTGAAAATTAGTGATATGTCTTCTTTTGAAAATGAAAGAACTCACTTTCCCTCTTTACCAATGTTTTTCGTTTTACCTGTTAACTGTGATGCCCCATTCTAAGATTGGGAATGTACAAAAGTGTCCGAAATTTTACGAAGATATTGCGAAAACTGCTAATTTTCTGCTCATTGCGCTTCCAAAGTACGAATCTGCAGTAATTATATTATAACAAAAGGTATTTTCTCATGTGTTTTTTGGGAGTTCATCTCCACATTTCCACATGTCTATAGTTCACACTCTCGTTGTGGTGAAACGAACAATGTAATTTTTGCGTTTTGCGGAAACAAAATCATAAATTTGCAAAAAAAATATTTAAAGCTGAATTTGTTTATTTTTTCTGTAAGACAGTGCGATTCCTTTGAGTCACGTTTGCTTGAATTTGATTGACTTAATATCTGATTTTCCAATTTCTAGAAGGGATTATTGGAGTGTTTTTGTGCTCACATTAATGTTTTTGTATAGCAGAACGCACGAAAAAGATTAGGTTTTGTTTTGAAATATAAAACAGCATAGGAAATATTTTGTTATCCAGCAAACTCAGCTTTCGCCCAAATTGTGCCTATTTTCATTCAATTTACAGGATTTTAAATGCATTTTCTTAAGTAAAAGACTTTATGAGCCTCACCTCAACTAACAAATTAAAAAAGCAAGACCTTATAAAAGCTAAGTTACTCACTCAAATTTGACATGACATTGCGTGAGTTCAGTCATCTTCTGTATTTAGATTGATTCGGTTGTTGAAGGTAACCTATAACAAAATAAATAACCATGCCTTGTTTGTTATACAGTAAGTATGCGCAGAAAATATTGATCTTACGCGGTTGAAGTGTAATGAAGATTTGAGCAAGGAAGTAATGAATCGGTGGATTGTGTATTTGAAATTATTTAACTAATATTTTTAAAATGAGAGGCGTAACATTTACGTCTCCTAATTTTCAACTAACTAGTAACAATTTTATCGGTGGATTAATTTTATATTTAAGTTTTTGCGGTTCAAATTGCCACTGGTTCATATTTGCCATGTATATTCAAAAATAACATTCTTTGCTAAAATGAAACTTGTATTTCTTTTCTATTTGGACTCGAGCGGAGTTAAAAGCATGAAGAATATTTTTCCCAAAAAAATGACATCATCAATCAGGTTTTTTCAACAAACCTTATTGATGTTGGTAAGAAAGTTAGTGTAAAGGCTGAGTTCAACCTATATTTACCCTTTTGAACCACTTGCAAAAGTAACAGTGTGAGTAAGCAAAATTAACGCTTGGTAACCTGCTGTTTGGGGTATAGAATACAACAAAAAAATATTAAATCCCACATTTAATATAACTAATTACAAACCATGAACGTTCTACTGATAAACAAAATTGGGTTAATTGAAGATCCCCTTTATGCAGTTTTTTATCTTCACCAATTGCAACTCTCTCTCTCTTGTTTCCATTATAGAAATAACATATCTTTAGTTAAAAACTCTTTTTCACGTGAGCATCATCTTTTATAAGCTGCTTTTCTATCCTCTTCAGATTGACTTGATTTCATTTTAAATGGCCACATCAAAGTTAAAGGTTGTGATTAACAGTGCATAAATGATAGCAGCGCCTTGCAAAAAACGGTCGAATGTATATTATCTTCATTGAAAAAGCTTAACTGCAAAGTATCAGTTTTTCAACATTCTGTAAACTTACATGTACGTATTAAAAGTATTCCTCTTATAGAAAATTAGTGTTGGTAATACAACTAAAGACTTTGTAAAACAATATGCTGAAGGAGAACTTGCTTAGTCCTTTACTATTAAATAAGGTTAGTAAATTTTTATCAGTGAAAATACGAAAAGCTTGGCGATGCGTTTCATTACCACTGTTGACGTTCGCAATTCTATTTACTTTTTTATGAAGGTTTTTCTCACTGAAGTGCCTGTTCTTAAAAGGGGGTATTGCAGCAAACGTAGATTCAGGTCGCTGTGTAGCGAATCCAAACACAAGATTGCGAAGAGCGTGTGTCTACCCTTGACAACTGGTATATGCATAAACGAGGGAGAGGTTAATCTGTATCAGATTCACATTTTTGCCTCTTAGAAGCCGTCAGTCGCCTGGGAAGTAGATGAACATACGACGACAGTTTGACCGTCGATTGGGAAAATGTCCACCGTATGCTTCACGGTATAGTGGTGCTGGGACGGTGACATACGGTGGATTTTAGCGAGCGTAGACTTTTACGGCATCTAGATCACTTTCTGTTCCACTCCTCCGCCGGTTTCAAGACAGATCAAGAAGACCGGAGACGGCAGAGAGTCCAGGTTCACACAATGTGGTCCACCACAAATAAGAGCACAGCAAAAGAAGAGGGGTGACTTGGATCCCAGCAGATTGGGAGTGCTATAAAGGCCACATTAAGAAGGAGCCATTGCAACTTGACTCTCAGTCCACCAAACAGCCACTCCACACAAACACATACGGGCTGACCGCATGTTCCAAGTTATTTCGTCAGTTGGCAACCTTCCAAGCCAAAGCTTATAGCGCATAGTTATACTTTCAAATCACGTCAGATTGTTTATAATATCGAAAATTCACTGATCCATTGACATCACTCTCTCCCCCATCCCACACTCAGACCACCGTCCGAGTCAGTCTGATACGGGAGTTCGCACAGTGGCTGATTGGGTCGGTGACCCCGTCTTCGCGTGCTACAGCATGACCTGAACCCCTTGGCACTCACACCAGGATAACCAAAACCAGGAGGTAAGAAGGAGCCATCTACATCTGACTCCCAGTCTACTGGTCAGCTACTCAACACACAACACACGCTGGCCTGACAGCATGGTCTGCTAAAAAGCGTCAGTTGACAGTCTTCAAAACCACGGTTTCTAGTTAACCGTGATGGTCTCAAGTGTATGAGTTTGCACTGAGCGACATATGCGATGATGGTGCGGAGTCATGCGTGTGTTGATGGAGGTAGTGTGTTTTGATGTCGTCTAGCCTACGGTAGTTTACTACAGGTTATCTTGGAAACGCATGTGTTCGAGGAGGCCCATGTGGTGTGTGAATGTGAGTGGACAGTGCGGACAGTTGAGTCTGGTGCGGCAAGTATATGTTGCTGATCCTGGTACTGGTTCACCGGTCTCTGTGCGATTAATTCGTAAGTGACCTATCAGGCCGATGCGTGATGTACATGCGCAGTGACAATGAGGGCAGGATAGGTCGTGAGGTTCTGAGATGGTGGGAATGGTGCTGCTGGTACTGGTGATCACTCTCATGGGAGAGCTGGGAATGGTAGAGTTGAGCGGTGTGCAGGATGTGTTAGGTATGACATCATAACAATGAATTCCGCTGCTATGGATGTGCATGTGACTGAATAGGCCCATGTGGTGAGTGAATGCTTGAGGGCAGCGAGGGCAGTGAAGACGGTTATCTCTGCTGTCTGTTGGTGCTCCAGTTTCTGGTTTTTCAGCCTCTGTGCGATTAATTTGCAAATGGCCTACCAGGCCGATGTGCAAGGTGAATGTACGATTGCAATTAGGGCAGGTTAGGGCAGTGTCCCCATTGCTGGTAGTGGGGGTTATGGTGGTGGAGGTTGATGTGGAGTTGGAGGTAGCAGGTGGCGGGTAGTCGGAAGTGGTTTCTTCGGTAGTGGGAGTGATTGAAGTGGTGCCAGCGGTGACCATCGGTGTGGTCGGTGGCAGAGTTACGGGAGGGAGGATGGTGCCTTTGATCAAGGCTGGCGGGACATCGGAAAGTTTGATCACCGGTGGTGGGGCTTGTCGTCATCGTGCGGTTCGAAGCAGAGGTGGCAGAAGAGTCGTTTTCTGCCCCAGAAGTTGTGCTCATCGGACCGTTGTTGCATTGCGTCTGAAGGTGTCCGACGTCGGGTTTGTACACTGAAGGACAAAACTAATCAGCATCCGTTATGAACCGGCGACGATTAACGACTCGGATGCGGGCGCATAAGCCAGAATCGTGCAAAGTTCTAACTTCAGTAATTAATGTGGAATCGGCTAATTATGGGAGGTGTGTGATTGCAGGGTGGCTGAGCCCTACAAATGCCGCACTGGTTGTGCGTCCTTTATTTTTATAATTGACTTCTCCGAGTGTATGCTTGAAGTGAGAATCCAAGCCTTCAGATGAATGAACTTCGTGTTCTACCAATCGCATCGCCTTCTTCTAAACTGTCTCGTAAGGCGCGTTATTCGCATCTATCGGTTTAACAGCCTCGCACATTGCCAAAGCAGTTTTGTATTTCTTGAAGGAAAGTGTCTTTTATCTTTGGCGCTCTGAGCCTGAAGTATAACGGCAAATGTCTATTCTTCAAAATATTTATGCTACTTTCTTAAATTATTCCACTACAGACATTTTACAAATCTCAGTTGCTCCTGGAACAATCACATGATTTGATAAATCTTTTTTATTTCCTGTGTACTATTTTTTGATTCTTGTTTATCGTGCAAAAAAACAGCAATTGCTTTTTTACTTCATCTATGCACGCTTATCTTAGATTTTCGTATTCAAAGTTAACGACAGGAGTAAATTGTTTCAAAGGAACGTTTCCCATGAGATAGTGTGATACGAAAGCCTGAAGATGAAACGTCGGAAAAAAGGAAGTAAGTGTCCTATGATGTGTGAGGGGCCGACCCGACAGATTTAAAAGTATTTATTCGCCTCAGTTTCCAGTTTCTCCTACGCAAACGCACAGATAGAAGCACATAAGTGATACAACGGCTACACCAAAACCTACAAAATCAATTAAACACTATGCCGACGTGTTGCGACAGACTACAATGAACTGAAAGACGGTCGCTGAATTACAGTAACTCGAGAAGATACTCAGGGCATGAGAATACACAAACGGAGAATAAAATACATGAGATAAAAATTCCGGTACGTTAAGAGCATCTCGGAAGCCGGCACCCTGCTTTTTAAGCCAACCACACATAGGCCGGAGGCAACCATCAAACGTCAAATAGCGAATTCCTAGTCTGCTGAAATAACAAGAATCGTTGAGAATCATTTACAAGATCTAATAATTTTATCGGAAAGGACAACCAGATGATTAACATTGTTGGATTAACTTGATCGAGAATGCAAGCCTTAAGTTGCGCCTCACTGAATGGAACTTGGTTTAACTTAAATTCTAATGGCACCAAACTCTGTGCTGGTGGTAGCAATTCTGTGGACGGAAAAAAGTTTGCTGGCCTCAGGTTCGTTTACAAACGCAATAGCTGTATGTTTTCTACTCGATGCTAAGACTTCGCCTGTGCGGATTATATAGCCATGCGCGGAATTTATACATAAACAATGGTTTTGATGAAAATGTGGTTTCCCAAATTATCGCTCCAATCACTGGCACTGGAGACGAATCGGTTGCCAAATAACGGTTTAGGTGCAGATGATTAGTCAGCTATCGCACCAAGTACAACATCTGAGATGAACAAGAGGACGGTTTATTTGGATCTGTATGTGATGACATAACGGGTGTATACCATTGTGAGTGTTCCCTTTGTGCCCCACTGGCTTCCAAAGTGAATCCAAAAGTGCGGCGAATAAATTCTGGTAAGACTTTAAGTTACCTTCCCTTCCTGATGAATCTTTCATCTGGCTACTTTTCCGTATGCGCTGAAGCAACGATGTAGCCGTCACTTTGAAAGTGAATTTCACTTTTTATATGGGTCTTCTTTTGTCTTGCAAAGACGGCGCTAACGCCAAAAATAGTCTTCACTGCACGGTGAAATTCCATTGATTTTTTCGCTGGTAAATGCGCATTAATATGTGACACTACGCATCCTGAAGCTCAGCGATTATAATCTCCCGTCGTCAATTATTGTTAGCTGTGCGTAAAATAAAGGAAAATATTTCATGTGTTTAATGATTTACTGACTTAAAGTGGGTGTACATCTTGATGACAAAGTTTCAGATGATTCCTTTGGAAAAGGTCAAACTTTGTGAGTTTTGCTCATGGTCTTTACGGATTTTGAATAGTTTCACGTCGTCGGGAAGCTCATTTTGTCAGATATTTACTAACACAAACGTTTTCCGTTTGGAGTAGCATTCAATGCTGAGTTAGAAGCAGGTGATTTCTCATATTCATACTTCTAGGTTATTCTGCCCAACTGTGGGTATTTTTCTTGTAAGGGACATTAATTAAGCGAAGGTCATTTACCAAAGCAACGCCGCCAACTTCAAAGGTGCGTTTTTATACCGCGTTCTCATGTGCCATGTGATGTAAATAACAGATTACTTTAAGAAGAAGGAAATTATTTCCTCAGTAAAAATCATCCTCTTTAAATGTTTATGATTTTATGTGCTAAAAGTATTAAAAATGCACATAAACCATCGTTTGTCTTAGCACATATAATTTTCAGACATTTTAAATTATCCATATGCAACAACAAAAAGACTCATCACGATTTTAGTGCACAGTTTAGGATACATTTTCCACTGGCTAGTTCTTGCTAACATGTATGTAAGAAATGGAGGGCTACCATATTCAAAATTTGACCAATATCTTGGTATATGATCATTTTAAATTATCTGCTCTGTAAAAATTTGCAAAGTGTTGTTTTTCATCGACAAAATATATACATAAAGCATATTTTGAAGCGATAAACTGTACGGGAAAGTTGATTAAAGAGATCGAAAGTCTATTCAAGAGCAAACAAAAAGCGGTTGTTATGGATGATTATGTTTCATATGTATGCGTTTACAGTTTTGACCCAGATATTAATATAATTTTTAAAACGGCTGCTTGTACCCTAAATAGTTCGATTTTTTCAAGATCTCTCTGATTTAAAAAATATGGCTATATATAACAGAGAACGCGTCGTTTTGGAAAGTCAGCTCAACACCTAGAATGCCACAAGTTGAGCCCTGGAAGTTTAGAAAAACCTTGAAACTCAGCAGAAATCACGTAATACTTTGTAACAGAAAACTCTCGATACACATAAAGGTTACGCTTTTTATTGAAGCAGCTATTTATATTAACAATTTTCATCACAACCTGAAACTTTAGAGAAAATTTTAATTTTTGTAATGTCGCTGTGTAGGAAAGCACGCAGCTCAACCTCGTTTTGCAGTTAACCGCCTGACACACAGTAAAAACATATGGTATCAATTGCCTGCATAGTTGCCATATCGCTTAAAGCATATATACTCCGGCAGTCATAAATATTGCTTATCGACATTATTGTACGTTAACTGTTTTATTTACTCGTTTCTTGAATGTACAAGCTTTGTTTGCTGTTGCAAACTTAATCTTATTATTTGACACATTTTCGGATCTTCGACGCCTTCTTATATTTTAAAAAATGTTATTGAGTACAAAACTTAGTCTTTAATACTTCTATTGAGTTTTGATTTTACCGAGAGTTGTTCATTATTAAATGGGCGTTTTGATGTTCATGAGTCGATTTAGGATTGCTTAGACCTTTATCGTTGCTTTTCTATAAATTTATGAGGCACTACGTAGTATAGTTCCGAAATCTATTGTTTCTACTTTGTACAGAATGGATACTTTTGACGAATGAATATGATATTTCTGATGTGTTTATTATTCAAGTTTTCGGGCTGTACTTAAGTGCTTGTTTATAATCCTTCTGCAAATGCGTGTATTCATCTTTTGTAATTGCACTTCCTGTGGACGAACAAACCAGGACATAGAGTGTAATTTGTTTTCAGAATCTCATTTTCAAACATTGAATATATTTTTGTGGGTTCTTTTACGCAATACTTCAGGCGTTTTTCCCTTTTAAATAAACCGCATAAAATAAAATAAATTCACAAGAATTTTGGTTTCCGAAAACGTTTCTTCCTTCGCGGAATCAAACGAATAACAAAATATGGTTTAGTTTTCCGCTACAGCTTAGAGCTGTAGCAAACTGTTGGAAAGGCTCCAGTGCTACTACTAAAGCCGTCCCGATAAGCACAATAATTACAAAAGCCGTTTTATTAGCCATTTGATTTGTGTTCGAAACAAATGAAATGATGCACTTGTATTGACCTCTGCCATGGAATCCCTTTTTAGCATATGAAAGTGGATCTTTTCCTTCACAAGTACGAAAATTCTAGTTGACATTTTTTCAGTAGCCGAACATATCGTAAAGATAAGGTCATAAACATAATTTTGATCTTTAACTACCTTTTGCTGTTCACCGACCATTTCGTCATGTGCTTCACCGATTGATGTCTTCTAGCTCCAACGGCACAAAAGTTCTTGTAACATGCATCTTATCAAGTATATTTGAGTATAGGCTCAAGTTTTGCATATTCCTGAAGAAATTTACACAGAAAGTTCAACGTTTCCAAACATATTCCAGATAGTCACATAGTCTTTACTTACAGTTCGGGCTAACTAAAAGTTTAGTGACAGTCAAGTGCTGAGATAGTTCAGTTTGTTACGTATTAGTTAACTTTGGGTTCTTTGCAGCATTTTTTTCTTTCATTTTTCACTTTAGGATAGTACCCTGGCTTAAATCCGTGTAACTACGAATAAATTTTTATTTGTACATATTGGACACCAATAGATCGAATAAAACAGCATTTATCTAACTGACTGCAACCAAAAAACCTTGCTAAATGGAAGAATGAGAATGAATAGATGAAAATTAACTATAAGCTCAATTACTCAAAAAAATAGAGATGGTCAAACTAAAAGTGTTAGAGCACTGCAAATCTAAAAAGATTATTATACGCTTCTTCATATAAGACTATGGTTAAAATCGATTTCCTACGCAAACAAAACTCGATCCTATGTTTCGCTCGTTACTTTGCAAGAAATTCAGCCAAACAAATGAGGAATGTCAAACAAAACCTGCAGAATGCTGAAGCATCCATATTCTCCTCTTTACTCTGTTTCTTTATAGTAAACGGTAGTTTAGAAATTGCAGCAGTAGTTATCCGTTTGTTTTCCGATTGGCAATTTGGGAGAGAACGAATGGTGCATGTTACTGTACGGAATAAAAAAATTATTTTTAAGTCACCAGCAATTGTAGGGACAGAGATAAACAGTGGGCTAAAATGGTGCTATTGGTCACGTTAGTTACGCTAAGTCATAAACTGTCCATGATACTTATCTATTCTGTCCATATATTCGCACATGTTATAACGAAGTGAAAGGTTGCTTCTTGTCACAGAACCTGGACTACGTAATTATTTATTGTTTCTTCTGTCTAAGTTGTTTTGTTGCGCTTTGAGGCCTCATATGCATTTTCGCAGCCAGTCGCACATCAACCAGCAATATAAGGAGAATGAGATTACGGATCAAAACAAAGGAGATGGTTGGCAATTGCAATATATCTAGTTTGACTAAACCGACGAATTTTAATTGTGTCTGAATTGAAGTGGATTTATTAACGTCATGGCAAATGTTCTCAATGGACTGTTTTTATTTTTATCTGATGCTAAATTCCAATGCTCGTGTTATTTATTTTTTGCGTATATATATTTATTTAATTAATTATCAAAACTTAGAATAAGTTTAATTTTTTCTTATGTTGCACTAAATTTCTGCTTTAGTAGACAAGCCGTGTAATTTAAATTTTTCTTTATCACATTTTTAGGCTATCGACTAATATAAGCCAGGATTCTCAATTCAAACGAGTTCGAAAAGGTGAATTTTTTATTACAACGGACATTCCAAAGTAAAACCTTCTGTCGGTTTCCAGTCCATGGTCTTACAAAATAATTTACTTAAATTTTTGCCCTTAGGTAATAAATATGTCCTCTTCGTTGTTCAGAGTTGGTTCATGAGGAAGTATTTTTAATGACTTTATTCAAAATCTCTTTTTAAAGCTAGAAAATATCAATCTATTGTTTGCAATTCATAATTTTTGGTTCTGATGAATGTTTGCTTGCTTTGAAAGTATTAAACAATCTCGGCAGCTTTTAATGCACTTCTCCCGGAATACTCGAGTATTTTTACCCTTGAGGTTTGTTCGATGAACGTATGGGCTAATATTTTATAATATCTAAAGTCCGGCAGTGTAAATTATATGAATGCTTTAAGCTGTCTCAGGCCCTTATGTCAGGGAAATGTATACAAACATAGGGGTATTGGGGTAACACAACAATGTTACCATTTGTTTCACATAGAAGAACCCATGAAATACAGCACATATTGATTACTTTGATATGGCAGCTGCACTGCATATGATCGATTTTCGTCTTAAAAGCATTGATGTTAAGAGTTAAACTTTTATCGCAATGAGCCGCAGAGCAGCATTACTTGCCATATTCGTGGATCACTATTCTAGTATTTATATCAACCATCCAGGTCAAGATCTTGGATTCCGTTTCAGTAAACCTGTGCAGACTATCCACTTACATGATCGAATGTAAATATATTTACACTTATAAGAAAGTCATCGATCTGGTCCAAGGTTCTGGGTACTGATATGATTTTGCGCATAGGAATTATCGTCTTGCCTAAACCGATGCGCCTTAGGAAGGGTTATGAATGCGGCTACACTCTCCAAACCGCTGATTAATAACGATAACAAGCTAGCGACTTCCCCTAGATACGCTAACATTCTGCCATAGTGTGTCATCTGATGGTATCCCGTGTCCTATTTCCTCATAATTTTCATGTGGTGGCTCTTTGACTTCAGATAGCCCCACTTTTGCGTCATGTCAATGCCTTCGTGCCATCTATTACGTCCGATATAGGTTGTTTTTACCGAATCCATCCATTTTGTGTAGGCATTCTGCTTTTATAGACCACATAATTCTTTAAGCACGTTCTTCTGTTTAAATTAATCTTCCACGTGGGTGAAGAAAATACGATATGAGTAGTTTGGTACTAGTGTTTCACGAATTATTTTTTTACGCACAGGGCAAAATTCTTATAATACATTAGTTTTCCATTTAAATCAAGTGTCGATTTACTGCTGTTAATATACCTTTAGTGATTTCGTTATACGTATATATTAGATGAACAGAACCCACAGCATCACTGACGTATTTATTTATTTAGTCCCTGTAACTCTATCAGCAGCAGTGGTTGTTTAATGCTCCAGCACTGACAGGAAAGCCCACGCCAAAGTTCTGTGCATACATTTATAATTCAACACGGTCTGATATGTTGACCAAAAATGCCTTCATGAGAGCTTATAAAGGCCAAAAAGGCGATGGACAGCCGGTTCTGGACTGGGACTGACTTAAATGCTGCAGCGAGCTTTAAAGGTTATTCCAAGATTTTCCATATTCGTTAGCGCTTTTTCTACTTACAGTGTTTGTAGCTCCATGGCTCTTATGAAAATTGGATTGATCGTAATCTGTCATACAGTCATAGTTTTACCACAGCACTTTACTATGATCACTTAGAATGTTCTGGAAATGAAGCCCACCAAAACAAAAAAAGTAAAAAATATTTATTTCGTTTTCTAACTTGCATGCTGTGATCAGGGCATGCACAATTCTTTAGTTGAAAATCCAGTTCTTTTTAGTATATAATTAAGCGGGTAAAGAAGGACCATAAACATGGAAAGTCAACAGGGGACTTATTGAGGCTTGCAAGGTTTATTTATTAGTCCTATTTAGTGCTCATATGCCCCTTGCCGCAAATACTGCCTTTCACGTTCGTTTATTCTAAGACTAGTCACACTTTTAAGACTCAGAATATTCGCTTAATCAATGTGTCCATCAAACCAGGCCCCTGTTTTCGTAGGTTTTTGCAACTTGGACGTTAGGTTAAGTGGAATAAGTATATGTGGTCATGCCCACGCGATTAGACATCCATGCTTTGACCCATATATGTCGATGAGGTGAGGGCTGAATGCTCATGCGGTTTCCACCACAATAGGAGCCTTGGTGCAATAGAAATTCCTATCTATTTAAATAGGAACATCTAATATCTCAATCAGTATTAACGTTTGTCTAAAAACATTTTCCTGCACATTTTGCGATTGATTAAATGAAGTCCCCTAGTAGCTGAACGTCTTGATAAATTCGAGGACAGTTTTCCGACAATTTGAACTTTCGTCAGTTTTACGAATGCAATCCAATCCGAATACATAAAATGATGCAATGTGAACAAAATCCTTTTCAAGGACATAAAGTTTGGTCATGTTCGTTAGATACATTGTATGGAATGTCGCCGTCCATATAGTGTGTAAATAAACCAATGTACTGTGCCTAGAAAGACTGATAAAAGCGCATATTAATTAAAAATCTGTTAATATTTCTCCAATCCATTTCCATCATTTTACATTACATTTTCATTACTCGATAAATAAATATATTCATTTCCTTTCGGACATTACTTGAAAGTTATGAAGTTTAGCTATGCATATTAATTCCAATAACTTTCGGTCTTATTCTTAAAGACGTGCTGTTGTTTGCTATGCTTAATTTCTGATGTGTTACATGAATGCTTTTTCCTTTACTGATGTTCACTGTAAAAGTTGGGATGCCCACTGTCAATATAAAGAGCAGGTGTAGAATTCATCGAACCCGAACTTTCTTTCTTCTTTTTAAATCATACCCTCATCGGTTTATCTGGTAGGAACTGCGACTTCGTTAGCTAAGATCATAAATATTTTACCTGGTTAACATAGTCAGTCATATGTTTGGACAATAAAATACTTCAGCCGACCACAGATTAATTAACCAAAGTATGAAAATCTTTCAGTTGTGACGCTCTTTGGAAATAAACATATATCGGATATTTTTAAACTAATTACTGACAATTCCGCTGAGTATTGAACGAATTTTATGTACCTCGTCCTCTTTAGTATCCTGCTTATTCTGGTCAATTCCAATTCATTTGACAAAAATAGAGGACCACAACAAGCATCAGTTTATTTTCCGCCCATGTGAAAAGCATTGGCCGACTACCGATAAAACGGTCCCATCCTTGTTATATATAACGAAGTCAAATTATACATTGAAGAACAGTTGATTAGGTGTAATCCGTAGGCGTAAGTAGGGGAAGTTACTCTCATTGAAAAACCTCAAACGCTAGATCATGCAACTGAAGAACTCTTTGAAAATGTAGGCTGTAAGATTCAATATCCTCCTTGCCAGGTTTAATTTATCAAAGATACTGGAAAACGAACGGACATGAATTAATATGGACAGCGGAACTATGTAGCCTTTTCTTTAGTGGTTAAACATTTACTACAGCCAGACATGCTTTAAGCCCTGAGATTTTAATTTTTTGATTAATAGCAAAGCTACCGAGAATAGCTTAGTGAACTACTGCGTAAGCACAAAATTCAGAAAGCATGGAAATTCTAAAAAAAAAACAGAGAGTGGACGTAAATGACATCAGCCATACTAATTGAGTGGCTATTAGTGTCAATGGTAGATGATTGCTGATAGAAGCAAAGAGACGAGTTCCGGTAAGCAGTTCATGAGAAGAAGAAGAGGCAATCACGGGAAAATTGTGTATATAGTGGCCTGACGTTTTGGATATTTCTTGAACCAGAGACGATTGCAGCAACTGTAACTTCAACTCTCTCTGATGACGTTTTCGAGAGATGGATGATTACTGTCCTATGGAGGTTAATTACCGCCTATATGACTTCACCTTAAGCCAGCGGTAACGGTCGATGCTTCAAAACAAAACGAGGAAGAACAGACACGCCCGTTACGCCCAATTTCTTGCTACCGTAAACGGATGTTTGCCTAAAAATTTGCTATCGTAACCCCAAACGCTCCGTCACACTGTGGGGCATAATCTTGCCCTCTTCATTGGTGATGGAAGTTTATTTGCTTTCTAACTTTTAGGAAAACCTTTCCTTATATCTTTCGCTGTGATAAATTTTGCCGGAAAACACGTCTGTTCTCGTTGATAATCCCTGAAGTGTCTGCCAGTTTTAAGGTCTGTATAGTTGCTCGATATGTGCACCATATTGCCAATCCGACCTTAGAAAACGTGTAAATTTGAGTTAAAAGGAAGCATTTTACTCATGCCTCCCAAGCCATGTTGCCTTTTTTGTATTGGCATCTTTGCTAATATTCAGCATGGCGGTGTTGCATTTATTGACTAGGTGAATTTGTCGATGGATCCGTAATGCCTCCTTTTGGGTTTTAGAACAGAAGTAAATGGTACTACCTTTCCTCTTCAGTTCTGACTGGTTAGCCCCTATACGTATGCTGCATTCCAATGCCCAGCCTTACCATTTGGAACGTTTTTTTTTTCTCTAAAGCAACTGTGCGAGGAAAAGTTTATTCACCACCAAAAATAATATACCTATTCATACGGTATCGAAAACCCTAGAAAAGACTCACCTTTCTCTGCAAATTTGACAGCTGTTTCGGTTAGTCTGAAATGCAAACTGCTAAAGAAACGAGCTTTAGTCTGTGCTGTTTTCTTTCCTAGAATTAGATTTTGTTGAACCACTGTCTGTAGTTCACTTTCAAAATGGTTAGCAACTTATCTTTTAGTTTCATTCTTACTTTTAAACTCAACTTTGGGGAGTAAGAAGCATAATATCAGCGTAGAAGTAGTGAACATAAATCCGTGAACTATTAGCAAATAAACCTTTTGGAAAATACAACCGAGTACTTTGCTTGTTGCAAGGTATAAGCAATGCCAATATGTTATATCTTACCAAAAACCTTCTACGGTTGATGGTTGGCAACTCTCTGAGCAAAAGATGGTAGCCTTCCCGTCCGTTTATGATGTTTTAAGAAAACTTTATATTATAAAGGGCATTTTTTCATTGTAAGTCAAGAGCAGGAACATTTAATATCAGACAGCGGAAAAAGCATTCAAATAGACTTGCGGAGCTATGTTGATACACATAACATTTTTAAATCCTAGTTTTTATGACAAGGACAACTAGCTAAGAAGCTTATTTACGTGTAAACCCTTAAAATACTGACTTTTTGTCCCTGAAACTTACTTATGCAAGGACAATAACCAACTTTTTATTTTATTTTTTATTTTGATCAACCTGTATATTTTCCGATACTTAAAAATCTATTCAGGTTTTAGGTACAGTAAAATTAGGGTGGTGTCTTATGATCCTAAACGGTCAGTCTAAGTAAACTACTTCTTACTTATGGATTCATCCTCGCCAGATCGTCACGCCAGTCGTCTTTGTATTGGATCTCCAAAGCAACCGAATCAAGCGCGAAGTTTAGCGCTCCGAAGGAACTCGCCTCCGCAGATTACCTGTATAAGCTAGCTCATTACCAGATTACCCAGCTTGGATTTGGAGTATGGACATAACATGTGCCACAAGAGTCTATTTTTGCGTCCTCATTGATACAATGTTTGACTATTCTCTGTGTAAACAGAAGTAATGTTGATAAAAATGCTGAAAAACGAGCACACGTAACATTGAGGGGCGGAGCAATTCACGTGTTGCAGTTTTCAAGACACATTTAACAAATTCCACAAATAAGGTAGGTGTGGTGTTTTAAGTTTTCCTGCACTTCACCACTATTATGCCTTTGCAACATCAAAGCAGAGTGCAAATGTAGGGGACTTATTTCTATGCAAAGTGGAGAGCACCTGCAAGCTCACGATGAGTCGGGTACCGTTTACCAAATTGTTTGTCACAAACGCCCCTTTGCATTTTCATGCTTTAGACAGTGGGCAAGTTGAACTTACAAACATACAAACAACAACTGGCGGGGAAAGGATGCCCATTGTCCTAAGATGTTCGTAACACCTTGAGTACAAGCCACAGATTTGATTTGCAGGAATCTAATAAATGGCTCGAAGCACTATCAAGAGAAGCAAAACTTTCCTGGGGCCTAGTCCTCCGATAGCATCTTTATAAAGGGACGTGTCAATTAAGATATCACTTTTTAAACTCTCTCTGGTAGCAAGAGCCGTTTGTGATTATGGAGATTTATTAGCAAGATGTGGTGAATTTGTCCACACTCGCATATTATGCTTCTAAAGCCTGATTCAGATTAGGGACGTCAGATGACTACTGGCATTCACTTATACTGGTGATTTTTTACACTTTTCTTTGCACACTTAGAAGAGTTAATCAACCCAAGTTGATCAGCATTTTGTATCAAATAACATGATGTGTATAATACAAAATAATATCTGGGTTACTAAGGCCTTCCAAAATTACTTCTAAATGTTGAACTTGGCAAAACATCCTGCAGTAAAAGAGCTTTGGAAATGGAAGATTTTTTCACCATTCCTCTTAAATATTTTGAATCCGAAATCTTATTATCGGTAACAAGAGAGGCGGACTTTATCTTCTGTTTTCAGTGTTAGGATGTCAGTGTAGTGTTGGCTGATTGATAGCTGGTTAGATCCCAGATAAGTTGGGAATTTCACGCTGAGTTTCAGTGAGAGGGCGTTTCGACTTCATATTCAGCTCATTTATGACAATGTTGAACGTATAATGGGTACTATCAGTCGCTGTTTCCAGAGGTTTTGTTCAAGTGTGAACTTTGTTTTGGGGTGGCAGTTAGAAATTGTGGACTGTAATGCAATGTCTTCGTAATCAGGATATTCAATGACTTTACATCTACTGCGAATAAAAAGATACAATTTTTAATAGTCTGGAAACACAGCGCAAAGAAATAACGTATACCCTCCAGTAAATTTGATTCGCAAAGTTTCCTTGTAGTGCAGTTGAAGTTATGCAAAGGGTGGCAGCAGTTCTTTTAGACTAACAAACATTAAAAAAGCCTGAGCGGTCCGCTAGCCAGCAAACGATTTACAGTAGGTGAGCAAAAGCATAACTAGAAAACAGGCAATCAGCACATGTCCATCAACTTGGACACATTTTACATTCACTGTCTTCAAAGGCATTTTTAAGCAGAATATGTTTTGGAGGGATTATGTCAAAGTAGGCATGATTCTTTCAGATAAATTACTTGATTCACAAATTTAGTAGATTTTTACAGTTCTGAGCACAAGTGTTAGTGCTATTTTATCACCTGTCAACCGAAGTTCTGGTGTGATTACAACAAAAAAAGATAACTTGAGCAGGATTGTTATATTAATTATCGTGCAGCATACTCCCCAGACATGTCAGCCAATACATGATGCCAGCTTTTGAACAAGTGTTTATTTGAAACACTGCAAAAACTACCTTTGTGAAAAACTGATAAGTTCAGC
Organism: Schistocephalus solidus; assembly: GCA_017591395.1. NCBI lineage: Eukaryota > Metazoa > Platyhelminthes > Cestoda > Diphyllobothriidea > Diphyllobothriidae > Schistocephalus > Schistocephalus solidus. The sequence continues at coordinate 212,370 of WEDG01001390.1, read as the reverse complement.
AGCAGAAATTTTCCAGTGATTTTTGGTGCCCTTTTAAACTCACATACATGCTGTATCAATTTTTTATATTCAGGTTGAACGGAATTACGCTTTCTTAAAATTCCGTGCTCGAAAAAAAGATAATTTTGGGCTTAAAAACGTTTAAGGTTAGAAATTCAATCATCGTTTCCAATATAGGAAGTCGCTATTTTCCGTGTAGTGCAAATCATACCTTTCTTTACGCTATAAAAATGTCACTATACAGGTCTAATAGAATTTGCAATGGACAAGGACATGTATAATTTATAAGCGGCATTAATAAATGACCCGATACCCTTTTTTAGTAATGAATATTTAAAATCCTTAAACATCTTGTTAGCAAAACTTGTTAAAACCGAACTATGCCCTTTGTTCCGGTTTGACTTAATACGCTACGAACCAAATACAACAATGATATTTTTATGCATCTTCTCTGTGAACTATATGTGAATTTACGAAGATATCGAAAATAAATTAGAAATTCGCATTGCTTAAGTAGTAACTTTTTCAATGTGTAGGTTTTGAAAGTAACCGAAAACAAGCTCGTTCGAAAATCAGAAGTCAGGTGTGACTAAAATATATGAGGATTGTTAATATTTCAATTTCCTAACTAATCGTTTCTTATTGAAAACCACTTTTAGAATGTTTTATTTACATTCCATGAGGTAGCACACCTACTCCATTTTTTGGAGTTCTTTCGTTAAAGAGCATCAATATAAGTGAGATAAGCAAAAGCATAAAAACTTCCATGTAACTGACCATCGAGTTTTTTGCCAGCGCAAAGTCGATGAGATAACACTTAAAGCTACGTCTTGCTACTGAAAACTGGGTAGGTTTAGCTCTAAAAATTATTAGTGCATAAAATGAACAGTTATGCTCTAGGCACAATAACAATATCAGCTGGCCTTTTGTCGTGAAGTTTTGCCAATACTTAAGTCAAACTGAATATTCGTGGTGTATCTGATAACCGCAGCGTAATAGTTCTGGCCCGCTAACTGTTAGAAAGGTTGCTTTGCCGTAACTCATTCTTAGGATATTCAAAATTTATAGCCAGCATCCACCACATGCAATTAGTTTTAAACTCAGAAGAGCTGATCTGTACGGCAGTTTTAATAATGAATATAACACAAAAGTAATTGAAAATAGTCAGAAATATACGAAAACCTTTTGTTCAAACATGAAATGGGAGGTATTTTTTATTAAGTATACACACTAGTACTAGCAGTCGATACTTTATTGTTATAGCTGGAAACTGGTGAGATACATTGACCTTCAAATGTGCAATGCTTTAGGGAAAACACGTTTGAATCTCAAAAGCATTAGATTAATGTTTTTGTTTCTCAAACGAATTTTCATCACAGCCACTCATTCTATGGGTTAACTACCATCTTCAAACGTATTAAAAGTATCAAAATCGCAGGCTACCAAAAATGTTTGCAAAAGCTTTCATTACCTATCCTCACCTCATATTCTGGATGACCATTCTGATAGCATCTTTACTGGGATACCCAACTCAGCATTAGCAGCTGAGACTACTCATCGCTCCACTGTTTGCATCATTATCGAAAGTAAAATCGTAGTTTGGTAGAATAGCACTCCTGTTAAGAGACCGATAACAGTTAACCTATGTCTATGGTTTCGTCCATTTTTATTTTATAGATGTCGATGGTAGTCCTCATTAGCCAGATGGAAACATTTTTAGTCCTCAACGTTTTTCCACTCAGTATACAATAACAAATATTTTCTTTAAGCAGGCGCACCTGGCGCAGCGCCAAAGGATGAAATTTCTACTGAAACAAAGTCAATTATATAGAGTCAGTTTTTTAATATTTCTTGGTCTACCCTTTTTAATACCTTATTGTCTACTTCAAACTTTTCTACAACTTCTATGGAAAACATTATGGTAACTGCTGATTTTAATCTAACTCGGGCGTTTTGCAATTAATTGATTAGTTTGAAGTTTTTATTGCTGTTATTTTTAGTCTTTACTTTTGAAATTTATTTATGAAATGCTTACTGCTTCAAGTAAGATTTTGCATCCATCAGTGAGGATTGTATATTTTATTTTGCTTTCGGCTATTAAGCATGGACTGTTTTTGAATATTTTATAATTTGGAGGTTATGTTTGACTTAATACGTAACCAAATACACATTTTTACGCCTACTTGTGTTTAAAAATATAGTGGTTATTTGAAAAATGTTAATTCCAAGAAAAAAATGATTGATCATGATTAACTGTATATTTTAAATTAAAAGTAGTAAGCAACTCTCACGTCCATTAAAAAATTACCTCGGTCATTGTTCTTGAGCTATTACTTGCATCCTTATAGAGCCTTCTTTTGGAGTAGGTGGCAAAACTCATAGAACATTGAGAAATGTGTAAACCCTCTCTTTATTGCATTGTCCCACACCTAAAGTTAAATCATGCCTGTCCAAAGTACAGAAGAAGCAAGAAGGTTTAATGGACATAGTATTATATTTTCTCATTGAGCACATTTGGAGGATCGTTCATTGTCGAAAATGCACAGATTGCCATTTTTGTATAAATTCACTTTTTAACGAGCGTTCTTTTTAAAAGCGAGTATTTAAATCTACACAAGGGCAATAAATCTTTAATCAGTTGAGTTCAATAAAAAAATGGGCTTAATTCTTCCAGTAATCACGGAACACGGAAAACAGCCCATTTTTTTCTGTAGAACAATGGTTTGTTAATGATAAGCACTGCGTTGTATCAAGAAACTATACATATTTGCCCCATTCAGGATGCAGTTTTCTATGACGTTGTAATTATTTTGTATGATTTTTTTAGTAAAAGTCCCATGTGAAGTGGTCAGTTATTGATAAAAATTTTCGGAAAATATGGCAAATGCATATATATTAGTCCGTTTGTTTTTTACGATGATGCAGTTACCCCTGTGATATTTTATTTATACCTAACGAAAGCAGATAAATCTAAATCTTAAGGCTTTTTTGAGATAGCAATGAATGCTTCGTCATTTTTTCCTGCTCGGTTGATGTCAAAAGTGATGCTTTTTGATGTTGAAGCCAACAAACTGAGACATTTATTCTGTAAATCGCCCCTAGGAAAATTATTCACTCATTTCATCCTTCGAACCGTAATTGTGACTGAGCTATGAGGAAATCCTCATCAAAGAAGAAAGGGAAAGGCGCTTTTACCATTCTACGCCATCTGCTATGCACACATAAATTCTTGATTCGATTAATACAGTCTGTATATGTTTTCTCAATTAAATTGATATGTACTTAAAGGCACAATTTTGCAAATAATTACACTGCCTTAACAATGAATTTTGACAAGGAAATCTCTGATATCGTGCTAAGTCTCACAAAATGTATACCAAACTCTTGAAATGTCCGATGAAATATGCCTTACTAAACTTCTATTCCAACAATATGTGTTTTTCTTTCCTTTTCTTTGGTAAACTTCTGAAAATTTACTGCAAGATTTCACGCATTTACTCTTCAAAAGTTATCCCGAATCGTCCTTTTTGAGTACTATTTTCTATTTTACTCGGTGAACCTGTAAACACTGATTCAAGATGAACTTCTCTGTAGTCAACAATTGAAAGATATTAAAATTTTCAGACATTTTCTTTCGTTTATTACTTTAATAAAGTTGCATTTGACAGAGAATTTTAAATCCATATGAATGCACGGTTACATAATTGACAGAAAACAACAAAACTGCATAAACAATATTAACACTTAAAAAGTAGACTTTTCTCAATATGGTTTTAAACTGCATACTGTCGCTCTTCCTGAGCAACTTTTCATTTTTCTTACAATCTTGAAAGGTGAAGAAGGTAAATAATATTTTAACCTATCTATCCTATTGCACATTATATACTTCATTAACAGTCTCTTTTATAATGGCACTTTTACTTGTATTTTAATATTTCAAGCCTGATTACTTAGCTCGTCCATGAAAAGACTTCTTTGTCAAAATTCTCATAACCGAAACCAATTTTCTCACTTATTTCCTTGGTATAGGTTGCAGGATGTTATTAAATATCTTCATTTGACTCAGTATGGAGTGGATAATGAACGTTGGAAGTTATTTTTTTCATTCAGATATGCTAAACTCAGCTCGCAGTATGCTATCTTCAGGTCTGTGTTCTTGCATGATTAATCTTGGAAAACTACGTCTAAACAGGTTCATTCTGCTAGAAGTATCGGTAGCTTTGTGAACAAAATGGCGACAATATTTATGCTAGGTTACTATGTTACTATTTAAGCTAATCATGTTTTTTTGTTTTTCCGTAGGAATGTTGACACGCAGCAGCAGGTCTTTGGGGTCATTTTACTTGTTGCAGTGGAAAATTGCATGACAGCTTTGGAGACATTTACGCACTCCATACGGAGAAAAATAAAAATCATGTATGTTTTCTTATTAGGTAAAAGCCCACTAGCTCTCCATGAACCACAGGCTTGACATTTATGTAAACCACAGCAGGTAAATGTTTACTACAGACGTCTGCGTGGTGACATTCTTGATAATTACACGCTCCATTTAGAAAGATTTATTCTTGTCCACTGCCTGATTGCACCTCTCGCCTTCACTCCTGCAGTCCACTCCAGTCCCGGTTCCAGTCAGCAGCCCTGCATGATGCTGTGTGTCAAAGTTAGGAGTTTTGAGAGACTTGACCTTTATTTTGTTGGCTGCTGAAATTTTGGCACTCTCCTGTTGCGAAATTTTTCCTATTTTTTAAAAGGATGTTAGCCAGTAAGAAATGGTCTGAATAACTATTTCTGATTTTTTGACGTCAGCCGTCTAACTTGGCCGGGCCTGGAGCTGGAACGCAGCCTCCTAAGACATAATCCTTTAAGTAATTTTTCCGCAGCTATAAGTAATTGGGACAAAATTCATTCTTGATCATGTTAATTTATCTGAAACTTTATTAATATTTTACTGCATTTATTATTGTTTTTCGCAATATAACCACGTCTTATAATCCTAGCTTTTTGCTTCAAGGCAAAATGAATGAGAAATGTTCATGATGTAACTAAATCTCTAAAGCATAACTTGCACGAGTCTACAAAATGTCACTTCGCTTGTTCTATAGTCTTGCGATAGTGTCGGTGTGGTCAGGCTGATCAGTCGTCTGGTTGCAGATTGTGCTTTAATCTCGGAAATTAAACAAAACCCTCCAGTTTGCGAGAAACTTCTGCCAACTTGGATAGTTCTGGAAATTGTTAAATAGAACAAAATACCAACGAAAAACTTTCTTTGAAAGTAAGAAGAGTACAAGTATGCTTAAACATAATGAAAATGTTTTTTTTATTTTTGGCTGATGGTGGGAGTTCCAAAAGATTGCTTTCGACTTTTTGGCTTCTATTTGCTCATGTTCACGGAACTTTCTGTGAATTTTCTGTTAACTCTATTAGCCTCTAGTTTGTTAAAATAAAAAGTAGCAACCTCTTCGTACCATTATTTTTTCGAATTATCAAGAGTTCAATCATCATCGTGTTATTCTTTTTAACGAAACTTGACTGTATGCAGCAAGTTGCAAAGTTGATTAGAAAAGCCACGCCCTGCCCTGCTTTTGGTACGCAACAAAATTGGCGTTGTCATGAAATTTGAGTGCAATTGAGCAAGTCGTGCTAGCGCTTATGAGAAGCAAAAAGCTTTGCAATTTAGGTTAGTATGTGCTCGTGGGTTGCCTGGCAAATTGGACATCATTCTTATTTTAAAATGTTTGCCACACTCTTTGTCATGTGTAAAAGAAACAATACGCATTGGACATATTTAAATTAATTACGTGATAACACGGTATGCAGGGAGGTGACTTCGATCGCGTGAAAATTCTGAGCAAAGGTTTCTGAAATGACATAGTAAAAAAGCCACGTTTTTCGGCTTCCGTTAGTTTCTTTTTTTGCTGTAATTTTACCGGTCAGATAGTCCACCAACCGCATTCAATATTTTAACTGCACACACCTTACTCACTTGTTAATTATGGAATCGGCTTAATAGATAAACATTGTATCTACAAAACGTTTGTAAATATTGGCGGAATAGAGGATATTTTTATTTTATTTTATTTCTTATAGGAAACAGTGCATACTTCAGGTCATACCTAGTCTATCGAAGGTATTGTGGTTTGAGATAATACAATGGCTTCTAATACAGATGCTATGCTTTTTACCTTGAAACAATTAATGCATTAATTTTTAAAAGGGGCAAATTGCGTTTTAAAACTAACCAATATGTAAACCGTAAAAATAGGTCCAGAAGCATTTAGAACTCAAAATTTATTTTTGATTTTTCTTCAGGTTTTTAAATACTCCAACTGAATGAAACTCATAGAAAAGTTTGAAGGTTCTTTGTAAAAACCGTGAAAGTATAGAACTCTGCGTTTTTATCCTATAACCAAATAACACGTAAGCGGCTTTTTGAAGTGAACAGCTTGTTATGTTTATAGACACCCAAAAAATATAACCTACTGATGCTGAACACCGTAGCTTATCTCTACCTCTATGCAAAGAAGACAAGCATAACAACATTAACTTTATAAATGCGAATTTAAAACTTCATGTTGTATGCTTGAGTCACCAAAAATCAACAGTATATGGTAAATGGTAAACAGAAAGGTGCAATGTTGTCCTGTTTTGCTTAGTTTAAACTTTCCCGTACCTTTTTTGAGGCAAAATTGTCTAATATTTAATGCATACGTATTTGATGATTCTTGTGTTATTCAGACACAACTATCAAGCTTTTTCCTAGGAGAAACCGTAAAGCAGTTGAAAAGTAAACTTTACAGACCAGTCTTCTACAGAACGGTAACAGCATTTCATTATCTACCTTAGTTCTGAAGTTTGCACTTCACTGTTGTTAAACCTTGTGCCTGAAAGCATCAAGTTTTTTGCTTTGCATTCCCTCGCCACTTGAATGAAGGAAATTTAATTGACCGATTTGCCTGGAGTTCCAGCATAGAGATTTTGTCCGTTGCGAGCCAAGAGTTGAAAAGTTCTCTCTTCCTAGTTTCAGCACATTTACACTCCTGCTGTAAGCCCCAACATTCTGTAGTTAAAACGTACGTTTTCATACGATTCGATTTTACGGATGAGCATCTATTGTATTTCAAGGTTCTTTGAAATAGCAGGCTTATATGCAGCTAGTGTTATGCATCCTCAGTCGGTTGCATGATGGTATGTTAAAAAACTGCTTTGTCTGACAAAGGGTTGTAGATTTACAAGAACTCGTTTTTGACGAGTCACTGGCGCCTTCGAATAAATAGTCTAGCTGAGTTCATGTTTCCTCTCCTCGTGTGGGCCGTTTTCCTTTGTTTTACAGTTCTTGAACTAGAATGGACAAATATTTTAACCGTAGCTGCATTTGACTTTATTGGAAAACATTCGATTAATTAAACATGCATCATACGGCCCTGCAAATGATCTGGGTGTTAAGTAGGAGATCAAATAAAATCAAAAATAACCAAATACAAATTTCAATAGACTTTTGGATTGAAAATATTGCCCTAGAGGTAGATGTTCGTGGTCGTTCTGTTCCTATATATAACCAAATGGCCCACAGGTGTCTAATTTAAGATTTTAATCGCAAGAAAGAAATATGGCGTGTCTTGCTTGACTTTGTAGCGTCTGCAAACGATGTTGTGAATTGCATTCCGTAACTCAATGATGATAAATATGACAGTAACTTGAAAAATACAAAAACCAAAGGAAGCTTCCATTAGCCAAAGCAGCTGTTTGTATCCAAATCCTCAAATGTTTGTAAAATTATTTCAAAAAGATTCAAAAGATTTACAGACTGAGGTTGGATTCTTTTTACTCACAATCACGTTTTTACATCTTATCTGTGCACTCAACTTATCACTTTTCATCAACATTTACTCATATTAATTCTGCCGCTTATTTTTCACCCGATGTGTGAAGATCAAGTTGCCTATGTAAGTTTTAAAAGCAGTATGAATAAAATAATGCTGAATTCAAATCTGCTGGTTTTTGAAATTATTGGATTTCACAAAGGCTCTTTTGAAAAAAAGACTATATATTGGTGTATATTGGGCATTGAGTTGAGAACTTACTTGCTTATTTGATAAAACCAATAAATTTGACTCTGGTTTACGGTTTACCTTATACAGATGACTTTTTATATATTGCAAACTTCCTGTACAGTCCTCAGCATAGCACTTGAATCAGGGTAACACGTGCATTCTGTGCACAAAGGTTTACTATTTGCCCCCTTTTTAGCCAGATGATGGCAAACTCAAGACTGAATTATGCCAATGAATATTGTCAGGACAGTATGCTAATGCCCACTTTGTATTTATTATTGCTTCAACCATGTCACAAGCTTGAAGATACCTTTTTTCTCGGTGCTACCAATCAGCTGAAGCTCACCAACCTTGGTGCCCCGTAATAATTTCTGGGAACTAGAGTAGATTGCCTAACTCATCAAAAGTCGGAATCAAAATTTGAGATGGTTGTATGGCACAAACTTTATGGGATTAGTTTTGTTCGTTGGATTGAATTGATGCGCAGAATGCCATTCAATAATTAGGAGTTTACTTCAAAACTGTTTATTTAAGGAAAAACGGGACCGAACAGGGCCAACTTGGACATTGTTTGCTATCCAGGGAGTTTTCTAAACTACTGATAGCTCGTGATCAAATATTTTGTTTCTATGCGTTTAACTGTAAACGGACATTAATATAAGACGGAAAACGTTTCAGTATCTCTTTTGAGAGAACGGAAAATTTGGTTTTGCTTTCAGGAAAATCAGGGAAATTCAAGTATGAGAAATTAAGTTGTTTCCAGGTCATCAAGGACAGATTCAGTTCAAAAAATTTAGTTTTGGAAATTTTTGAATTTATATACCACACAACTATGCAATAAACGTGTGTGACTGTACTTTGTTTTACCACACCAATAATGAGGTGCTTAAACACGCATGTATATGAGAAGCCGGGACATGACGTTAATGTTCTCCGTCACGGTGTACGCGAAAGATTTCCTGACAATTTCTAGTTGCAGTAGACTATGAACAAATACGGAAAATAAAAACAAAAAGGGTAGAAGATGGACATTTCTTCGCAAAATTTCAGTATATATTCGGAAACTTGACTGAGTGTTCGCAATCTTAGAATGGGGCTGAAATGTAAGCAAATGCAGTGAAACATGCACCGACAGTAATAAATAAGTGATTTCTTTCATTTTCAGTAAACATTTTATCCCTTATTTTCAGCAAGTCGCAAAAACAGTTGAACGTCCCCATTTTTTCCTTGCCTTGATCTTCTTAAAGGGCTAATTACGCAGAAATTCGACTATGAAATATCTAATAAAAGTGCTTGTTAAAGAGATGACTTATTATAAGAGTTTTTTAAATTGATCTTAGGCATATTACTTGCCTCTGGACAATGAGTTCTCGTGTTTGGATGAGTCTAAAAATATAACCGAAACGGCCATCTGCATTAGGAAGAATGTTTATGAGCTCACTATTTCGGTAAATGCTTTAAAGTTATATCTTATTTTGAAGGTTCTGATAAGCACATAAAACAGAATCTAGATTTATCGGCAATAGACAGAAAAAAAAATAGAACGTAAAGTATTCACCACCATTTCAAGGAAGATCTGAAACTCATCGTAATCCAACACCCGAACTACTTATGAAGAAATTTAATTAAAGGAAAGTCCTTTTAGTATGCATAATATGGTACATTAACGATTTCACCTGATACTTCTATTAAAATTTATTAGTCACTGACTGACCTGCCAGCATGTCAGCTTATGAATTATTTCATTTCTGTGACGTCTCCGCCGTTGCCGTCAAGCGAAAATCTGTTTGTCTTAGTCAAATGCATCTTAAAAAATGTATTAACGGAAGAAGAAACCGCCAATTCACGTGAAACCGTGTTGGAATACATACTCGGAAGTTATGCTGTTTGGTAACGGCCATACTTTAGATTGCCCTTAATCTGGAAGACAATTGCTGTGGAATATACACTAAAGGACTATTTTAAAAGTAATTCTACTTGTGGTGTTTAATTTACTCATTTTTTTACATGGACATACGTGCTGCACAGTTGAAACTTCAGTTTAATTAGCTAACCCGATTTTGCACGTTTTCAGAATTCGCCGCTGTTCTAAAAAAAAATGTATTTCTAAACGATGTAATATTGATTTTTAAACCACAATATGCCTTCATTTTAAGAACGGTCGCTTCTTTGCTGCTGTAAAACGTTGGGGGACACCGTGTGGGCTGATTTTGCACAATGGATTTTTTTCTGAAATCCATGAGATTTCGTGAGATAGGGTACGTACTGTATATGCTAAACCTGAGAAATCACCTCTGTGACACGCTGAAAAGGCCCTTAACGACAACAAGCTGGAAAGCTTTGTAGAAATTTGCTTTTCTCTAATATAATACTGTGATCCTGAAACTCAAATGTTTCCATGCGTACTAAGCGTGGGTGGTTTTAAACTCTCTGGATATAAAAGGTTAGACGTACTGTTCATTCTGTTCCTTTTTAGTTGGTTTTTATGAGCCTTTGGCAAAAAATCAACCTAGTAAAGTAATTTTGTGGCCTTCAGCAGGGGTCTGCTATTGGTGATCTGAACATTAGTCAAGAATACATCATTAAGAAGCGTCAAGGCTTAAATGCCGTAGGAATATTATGAACATGTACTTATCTCTTATGCTTTCTATTTTTTAAATGGTATTGGCCGAAAAAAATTATGTTTTTCTCCCATTGACATTGGAAGGATAAACCCCAAAACATTTTAGTGAGATGAAGAGGTTTTCCTGTGTTTGAATTTTAACCATAATTTGCTCGTTTTGCTTAGAAAATTATGTGCTTAAGACTGGCGGACACCCAAACGATGGTTGGTCATGTAAATGCCCTAAGTCTACTTAGGTCAATTTCTATAAAGAACGTTGATGATGTTCCTTGCTTTATTTACGTTCGTTTGCACTGGTTTAACGTAAGGCAATTTGCTATGACATTTCATATTTATGTCAACGTTTTGACTGAGCCTGAAACATTTTGTTCTTAAGAATTCGATCCTCGGAAATGTAGCAGATTTTTTAAAACATAACAAGGAATAGCCAGTTTGAACAAATCACGTGTTCCTTTAATTTGTTTAGATTTAGTAATCGATTCATTTAAAGAAACCTAGTTTTGCGGCATACTTGGCGTTTTGCACCTTCACCGTATTTTTGAATTCCCTTAATTTCGGAACAAATCCCGTAACATACAATACTTTTTTTATTTGTTAAAGCGCCGTATCACCCGGTAGACATGCAAGCTCATTCTTAGACGTGGTTGCTGTGCTAAAATTTCAAGTGGCTTTCGGCTGAATTCTGAAATTTCAATCCTAGAATATTCACCAAAGTTCTCCACGTGCTCCTTTTTAACAGAATTCTGGAAACAATTGTTGGTCAGGCAGATGTTCAGCATTTTATTTTAAAAGCGCAACGTATGATTTCTTGCCAAAATCTTTCATATATCTCTTCAGCATAGATTTTCAGGAAACGTAAAAACCGAGCCGCGCCTAGTGGTTATCGCAATCGTAAATGCACCGTGCATTCTCTCGTCATGCGATAAGTTGCATTTTTGAATATTGCTTTGAGCTGCGGCTAAATTAATCATCTAGATGCTGTGAACGGGACTGGCTATCATAAATTGACAACTTCGTTTAAATCCACATTATTAATTTGTCCAGATAATATCGGTAAATGTTTAGTTTACGCTTTAAAAGTAGTTCCACGTCACCTGTGCTCTTTATAAGCGGATTTCCAGCAGGATATAGTACCTGTATGCGCACGAGGTTACATTTTTACTTGGGCGTTGGTTAGAGTCCGTAAATCACTCACGTAAACGAAATGGTAATTTAGCTAAAAAGAGATTATTAAGTAGTGTAAGCACGAGAGAGGGATACCGACAAAGACTAAAGAGACTATCATGGTAACTTCGGGTTTATTACTCGTCATCGAACAGACATACCTAATCCCTGGTTTGTATGAACTGGAATTCAGATGCGGATTCCTTGATCACCAATCATTTAAAGTCAAAATCACTAGCATTAAGCCATGGTCTGTTAACCTATCGGTATGTATCAAAATTCCTCACTTTCATAGAAAAGGCTTTGACGGCATGGGTTCTGTTACCCCTTTGAGTTTAATTTGGTGTAAATACGCTAACTTCGGTAAAAAAAAGCTTTCAATCTAATTATAGTGATCAACTTTGGTGGAAGTTTGTACGACTGCCTACGTCATTTCGACCATCATTCTCAACGATTCCTACCATATGCACCACAACAGGATGGCGCAGGGACGGTTACTCGCGCTAGATTATGGTGAGAAAAGACTTTCACTGCATCTACCGCATTCTCTCCTCCTCCCCCACCTGGGCCCAGTGGCAAGATAGAGTTAATAAAAACAGAGATGGGAGAGAGTGCAGGTTCATGCACAGTGGTTTGACACAAAACAAGAACACAAAAACAGGAAGGGGTGGCTCGGATCCCATATGAGTAGGAGTGCCATAAAGGCCACATCAAGAAAGAGCCATTTCTGTACGACTCTCAGTTCGTCAGTCATCCACTGCACGCAAGCGTATACACGGGATGACCTCGCGTTGCAAGTTATGTCGTCAGTTGGCAACCTTCCAAGCCACGGCTTTTAGCACACCATGATAGTTTAAAGCACGTCAGATTGTTTATAGTGAGGAAGAATGCGCTGAGCCGTCGACCTCACTCTCTCCCCCTCACTAAAATCAGACCACCGTCCGAACTGGTAAGTTTTCTGATGCGGGAGTGGGCACATTGGCTGACAAGCCGGCGTAACCGCCTACGCGCGCCACAGCACGACCTGCCCCCCCCCCTTAACTCACACATCAAGATTCACAAATCCAGGGGCTAAGAAGGAGTCTACTATTAACACCTACCTATAACCTACTAACAAATGTAAAAATAAACAAAATTTGAAAACCATATTCTAAAGTTTCTAGTAAATTGCAATAATAAACTTTTACCAAGAACGAAGTAAAGTTCGGATGGATAACTTTGGCAGCTCACAAAAGCCCCGTTCAACCGCTCGCCCAAAATTGAATCAACAGTTCATCGACAGACTCAGGTTACATGCCAGCTGCACATGGTAAACCTGCGTTCATAAGATTAAACTTTGATTCTGAAAAACAATGTTTGTTTTCTTTCAGATACAGCAGGTTTTTTCAGTTTATAATTTGATCTTTGTATTTTCCAAGGCATTCTTGTAGAGTTTGTAAAATTCACGAGTGAACTTTTGTAAATATTTGTGTGAATTTGATTCAACCTCCTTATGGCAAAGTGCCACATTTGGTATTCTCACCCAGACCAGAGGTTGAAGACTTTTTTTCGATTAAAACTAAGAGCTGGAACACGTGGTCATGGCTGAATTTATTATGTATATGGTTTTTAAAAAGAACTATATAGCAACCTGGGCCATAAAAGAAGGTTCAGTTACTTTACATGGACACACACATTAGCGAGATAAGGAAAATTTTATCAACACCAAAAATTAACTTTGTCGCCTTTTAACAAGATATGAAGATAAGTCAACTTAAAGGAGCGAGTTGGGCCAACATTTATAAAAGAAATTTATGTTACCGGGTCTTCAGAAAGATAAAGCCAACTAGGGTTTATTCTTCTCATTGAATTGCCCAATTACCTCAATACAATCACTTTTTTCAAAAAAATAATTTATTTGATAAATTCCTAACAAGCTGGTATGATTTTTAAATGGGTCTCTTTCTATAGGTTATTATTTTTAATTAGTTCTGCACGCACTGTTTGTATCATTATATTTAAACATGCAGATGTTTTCTTCGGGATCCTTAAATATAACTTTCAAAATGTTTGCTTCTTAAGGCACAGTAGCTTTTGTAACCCTAAGTAAACATTTTTAGATGAGGCATCAACATTATCACTTCAGAATAAACAGCAGGATGTGCCCTATTTTTGACTTGCACACAAATTGCACCGGAGCTTGGACCTGTATAAGGATTATAGGTCTTGTGAGACCTAATGACCCTGCTTGGTTTCATTATATTCCTTTGAATTGTTGGTTGGTTATTTACCTGTCTTCTGCCATTATTTTTCCATTGGCTAAATTCCCGCTTATGCGATTTGAAAAGCTTCAAAATAAGGGCCTTTGTAGTCTGCAAACCACTTGCCTTTCTTTAAATTGTAATTCTGTCATCCTTGAACATTAAATTCTGATTTTTTCATCAGACTTTTAATAAGCATAACCAATGCCCCTCAGTATAACTATTTACTTAATCTGTCTTTCAGCTTAAGATCGTGCCTATTGCCTTTGCTGCTAACAGTTACTGACTTAATATCATTTTTCTTCCTGATAATAAGGACTTGCAGAATTTAAATGCTTTCATATGTTACCAAATTAGACTTTAATCAAACAGAATTTCTAAATGCAACACGTTTTACTAGAAAAATCATGATAACTTTAAAAATATATTTGCATTGTAGAATGTCAATTTTTAGAACTTCAGTTGAAATATAATCTACTAGAATCCCTAAAAGTTCACTTTCGTCATTAAGAAATACCTATTTAATGTAGTTCAGTCTAAATATTCCCATCTTTCACACTGCTTGGGTATATGGCTGTCTCCTTATTGGATTGGTTCAAATATGAGCAGTTATAACATAATTTCGGGACTTAATAGGAATGCGGTGACGTATACGACATCGTGGAGAGTTTTTGTATTGAGCTCGTGATCAGTCATTAATATTTATCCGGTGGTTGTATTCAGAGAGGAAAGCGAATTAAAATGTTAGGAACTGTTCTACATCTAGTACACATGCAAAACATACTCTTCGTTTCCGTCCAATTGCATAAGATATAGCTGGTTTTTTCCATCTGTTTTTGATTTGAGTGAAGGTTCCTCTTAGAGATAAAAGGAGAGATTACAAGGGTTTTTGATCTCACTAGTTATATTTGTCAAAATAAATTTTAATGTGGCTTTTTTATCCAACTAGCCTTCTTATGGCGCAGACTCGGTTGAACCAGTTGGCTTGCATTAAAATTTTTCTCTGAGTAGAACAATCGCTTGGTCATACCAAGGGAACATTCTTCTTTCCATCAGATGACAGCCTTTTAATTTGTATAACCATATGGTCCGTTGTAAATTAAACTGTGAAGTCTCCTCCAGGTGTTTTCATGACGTCTTTGACTATGCTAAGGGTACGAATTCGCAAACTTTTCGGTTAGCATCAGATGACATAATAAGCCAGATAGGATAAGATGACCTGAACTCAAAGCAGTATATTTCAATCAAGTGCACTTGTATTTAAAAGGGCACACTTTGATTTGTCCTTTTAAAAGGAAAATTTCATTAAATTCGGTCGACTTACAACTAAAGGGATCCATATATTGGCTTTGGCTACATCGGTTTTATAAGAACTATAAACTATACACTCACATACCGAACCAATCGCATATTCACTAGGGAAATGAAATATCTCGGAAAAATCTCTCATACGTTTTTGTACGCTTGCGCTTATAGTCCCCATATCTAGATCTAGCTAATCCTGCCAACTTTATGGAAAATGGCGTGTTACAAAAAGAAAATGTTTAGAAGCGCTGTTAGCTTTACTAGCGTTCTCTCCTTTTCCCTGATTTATAATTGAGTTTCTTTTTCACGTCTTCGTCAGTTATTTTTTAGATGTGAACTTTGTGTGGTGCGCTAGTCTCTTAAATTGTGCTTATAAAATGCGCCTACTTTACGATAACCCGCAGAGTCACGTGGCTCAAAATTAAAAACTACTTTTCAGTATGAGCTGAGGCCATCATGGAAGACAACTTGTTTTTGTTTTATCCAGTAGAACGGCGGATTTTTTAGTGGCATTTACGGCACCTGCAAACTAATTCAATTGTCTTTAATTGAGGGCTGCCATTAATAAGGTGAGGAAGATTTAAGAGAAAACCCACAACTCCACCGGAGGTCTGAACCAATAGGCAGGTTGGATCTGTATAGTCGTTGGCATAGAACGATTTACGCGTCAAACCCCGTCAGTAGAAACATGTCAGGCTGACCAAAAGCTCTAAACAAACCGAATACTTTGACCAAAATTCAAAAACTTTAAAAAGTTTGGAAAAGTGACATCAAAAGTAGCTTAGAACAGATCTCGAAGTAAATTTACGTGGTATCCTACCAGAATTGAATGTGAATGGTCTAGATGTGGAACGCAAACCTGAAGACATTTTAGAGAATAATTAACTCTAGATTTATGGAACATTGTATAATTTTAAAAGAGGGTAGATGTCACTCGTTAGGGGGTTTTTACCATAGATGAACTATCTCATACCATATCATGATTGAAATTTGAGTAAGTAGTTATGCGCACATTTAGTCTTGTGATTTTGGTATGCTGTGTGGATTTGAGTTTCAGAAAGCCTTTTATCAAAGACAAAGCATTTTTAATCTGGCCTACGGAAGGAAAACAGACAGAAATAGAATGAAATTGGTGATTGCCGGATATCTGAAAACATTTTTATTCGATTTAATAGAACAAAACAAAACTTATTGCTTTTGTGTTGCGTTATAAAAAAAACATTAAATAAGCAAATTTCAAATAAATCCCTTCTTGAACCGCAAAGTCTAATAAGAATTCAATGATACTGTGGAGATAAACATCCACAAAACCCTATGCTAAATTTAAATCGTGGCAAGATAATTTTTATTATAACGCAGATTCATTTAATGCATAATTTGGAATTGCAATGGGAAGAAAATTAACAGTCTAAATATTTAGCCATTCTCTTGATAACACTGAAAATAATGAAATATACGCCGAAATTTCAATGATGATCTGAAACTTATTGTAATCCAATAAAAGAAATGCCGATAAATAACTTGACGAAAGCAAAGTTATTTTAGTATGCATTTACTGCTTTGCTTACGGTTTTACTTAACATTTCTATTCCCATATGCTCACCGCAGTTACAGCTATTTTCACGTTTTCGGAATTTGACACTTTGTTAAAAATTGTATTTTAAAATAAAAAAGCGTTACTTTTCGTAGTTCCTTAAACTTTTAAAGTCGCATCAGGTTGTTAATATTATTCGAAAGCTTTGGTACATGCTTTGCTGCCAGTTTGCGAGTAATTATTAATCTTTCGTAAATTTCGGCATTTTTCAGGTGTTAGGTCATAACGACTGAGTAGACTACCCTGCATGTGTGATACCAAAGAGTATATCCTTACTATCTAAAGGTTACAACTATTTTTATTAAAAAGCATATGAATATAAAGACCATATAACCATCTTTTTGCTATAACAACGGGTAGGACGTGGCAATAGGAAGCACTCTATTGTGAAAGTTTTGCGCTAATTTCAGTGAAATTTAGGCTGTTGGTAAGGTTAGGATAAAGACACGAGAATACTTAGCATTCCTGGAATTTTTGTGTATCGCTCTCTACTTTAGAGGAGAGATTCTTCTACTCATGCCTTACCGATAAGCGCTTGCTTGGTATGTGCGTAAATATATTAAAAGTCTGTTAGTGTTCTTCGCAGAGGGCTTTGATGACTCCTAATCAGGTTTCGTTAAGTCTATAGAAGTTGCTTTTGGTCAACAGAGTGACTAGCTTTTCCCAGAAAAAAATTAATTTAACACTTTGCCTGTTCGCCTTAGCAATTTCAGATCCAGTGAATATTCTGGAATAAAAAGTATATGAAGGTCTCAGTAATCAAGAACCGCCCATCAACCCCAAAAGGTCCAAACAGAACATCAAACCAGCAAACGACGTAGTCTCAACCCATCTGCGTATTCCACATCATCGCGATGGCGGCACTGATAGCAGCAGCAGCAGCAGCAGCAGCAGCAGCAGCGGCAGCAGCAGCAGCAGTAGCAGCAGCAGCAGCAGCAGCCAGCAGCAGCTAGTAGCAGTGACAGTAGCAGTAGCAGCAGCCAGTAGCAGAAGTAGTAGCAGCAGTGCAGCAGCAGCTAGCAGTAGCAGCAGTGAGCAGCAGCAGCAGTAGCAGCAGCAGTAGCAGCATTAGCAGTAGCAGCAGCAGTAGTCAGCAGTAGCAGTAGCAGCTAGCAGCAGTAGCAGTAGTAGTAGTAGTGAGCAGTAGCAGTAGCAGCAGTAGTAGTAGTAGTAGTAGTAGTAGTAGTAGTAGTAGTAGTAGTAGTAGTAGTAGTAGTAGTAGTAGAGGAAGAAGATATAGTGGTAGAGAAAAATAAGAGAAAGCATTAAGGGGATAAAGACGGCTGAATTTTACGGCCTCTTTGACATTAAATACGAATGCTATTTTGCTCTTTGAAAATTCACTTGTTACTATCTTTCTTTCGTTACTGGACATCTGGGGCATCAAATGCCCAAACATACTTTAAGCCCCGAATGCTTCCAGTGGACCTTCATGACAAAATCAAGGGGTGAAATCTTTGAAGTGTATCATTCAAAAAAAATGATTTCCCTTCGAGAAGCAAGAGAAGTTCAAAACTAACGGGAATATGGCCAGCCTTCTTTTGAGCAAATGATTGCTTAATTATAGTCTGGTCAAAACAGTAACTGCTCCTTTGAAGGCGTTGACGGTTATAAAACGGCGTTTCTAAGCACTTCCTTAGTCAACTTATGAACTCATGTATTTGTTAGCAATTTTTTTTCTTCTTGATTATGTCTTACCGCTGTTTTCACGGAATCCGTTGCATGGCGACCTGTGACTAATAAAGATTTCCATACTTGAAGTTCATGTGAGCACAAAATCACTCGTAAACAAACATTTCCAGACCTTGATGGCTAGTGTGATGGCACTTGATCATTACCGAATATCACAAATATTCTTTTTATATGTATTTGTGCTTAAGGCCTGCCAATGCGAATAAATATAAGATTTACAATTTACCGTATTATTCGCCATCACCTTAAACTTGGAAAACGTTATGTCCGAGTTGTGTTCATTTTTGGAAACAGTGTTAGAATTTCGCCTGACTTAACCAGCTGCGCAATTCCCAAGGAAAGCAAGCGCTTCTACAAGAAAAGGAAGTCAACCACATATACGAATATATCATTTTCACACAAAAGCAATAAAACTTTTGGCAAGTCTCCAAGCTTGTAGATGTCATTTGGCTGCCGCATGTAATACATCAAAAATCATGGACTCGCTGATATGATAACGACAAAACTTTTGATCTCTACCTCTCACGGTTTTTCAAATTATTAACGAATACACGTTTACCCCGTGGGCAAATGTTAAAAATTCAAACAAAGTTATTTTCTTACCGGTCATATTTAATCGTGACTGAGGATACAGAAACCTCTCGTAAATCGCCTCTAACAGGCAGAAGCTAGTTCTCTGAAAAGCGATTTGAGATACTTTTACTGACAACTGAGTTATGTTATATTTCTTTCCAGATCTTCGGAGAAATTCGGTGTGTTAAATGACTATGAAGTGTAAATTATTAGATATTTTGGTCGGCCGATGTGAACAGGAAACCCAGTAGTAATACAAGTGGCCGAATTCCAGTGAGGGTACCCATCCGCACGTTAAAAACGTAAGCCAAAACTTGGCACTAACGCTAAACTTAGCACAAAACCAAAACTTAAGGCTTACCTTAATTTTAAACCTGCCTTAAACCTAACTCTTACCCTTTACTTAAACCTAACCTTAACCCTAATTTTACGGACGTTAACACATGGCTAGCTCTATCAAGGGACATTCGGGATCTAATTGCCTTCTGCTGCCAATATCTTCGGACAAAATGATACTACCCTCAAAAAGTAATCACTAACTTCAATTAAATCAGTCTATTTGAAAGTAACTCCTAGATATACTACTGACTGCCTGTTGGCAATGTAATTTTACGCAGTTATCTCGCTATAGCTGACAGAAGTTGGCCAAATTTTCATAGCAACTTTCATTCTACGCCTATGAACCTTCAAATAAACTGATTTACTTCAACTAAGGGAGGAAATTTTGAGGAAATTAAAAGGCCATGAACGTTTGCCTCATTCGTTAGAAATTTTCATTATTTATGCATTTACAAACCACCCTCGCACTAACATCAACCAACTTACTTAAAAACATTCATTTTCCGAACCTTCGTTTTTATTTTAAAAAATATGCTTTATACTCCCCATGTGGTACCACCCGTCTGAAGACTTTTCCTTATTACTCCCTGCTTTTCTCAGTATAATAATTTTTTGGTAGGAAATTGTCGGTTGTGCTATTCAGTCACACATATGCTGAACTAAATTCTCTTTCTTATTAGTCTGACCGAAGTAGCTCCCAAGAGCGGGTGTTTTGATTGAAGTTACTGCAGCTTAAACTACATTCCTGCTCATCCGACTGCATGACGTGTGTCCACTATCAGCTACAAAATTAACTAATCTTATTCGATAGAAAGGGCAATCAATATTAGCACCGGTGCTTTTTCCTCTATTAACACTCCATACAAAAGCTGATTTGAAAGTACTGTAGTCAAAAATATGGAGAATAGTGCATTGTTTGCTTACTTGAGAGACAACGACACCTTTTCTTCGCATACCATGTCGGTCTAAATCCTACCAAAATAGGTGATAGGTTGCAGTTACTTCTGGTGGAAAGTGAGTCAGTCAACCCTATGTTTTTTCGTTGGGGCTGACAAACGTTTTGGTCCTGTTTGACGATTTCACTAGAGAGCACCTGATAAAATTTATTTAAGTTTAAAGGACATCGAAAAAGCAATGGGATATATGCATACTACTTATGTAGCCATTTTTATGGGGTTTAGTTTTCCAGGCACCGGAAAAAAAATAATTCAAAAGCCGGCATCCTAACATGCCTGAAATATCTTGGGACTATTAGGCTGCCCGACCCCACTAAAGTAACCTTTTCTGATCAAAATAATATTTCCCAGTTTCGATTACCATTGCGTGAGATAGCAAGTCCACTGTAGGTCTATTAAAATGGATTTTATAGTACTATCAGCATTGAATTATAACTTTTGCTTAATTTTAAAATCCAAACTGTGTTTGTTAAAAAATCCTTTGGACTTCACAACATCATGGATTGTTTTTTACCATTCGTTTTTAGCCGACTTTGAAAGGTTCATAATTTTCCTCAATTATCACTCCAGGTGAAAAACTTTTAAAGCTGCGAACAAATGTCTCAACCAGGAAAACCACAGCAAAAGCTTTTGTAGGCCTTCTACTATTATTTTTAAAAATGCTTCGTTAGTTAAACAGTTTCCCAAAACACTTTCTGTATTAACTGCTGCCCTAGAATACCATTTCCCGGACGCAATTCGTCTAATGCACTCTGCTGTAATTAGTCGTGCCCCATGTCGTTGTATGACCTCGGTCGGAAGTTGGAGACCCTGTAGGGTACACAGTCATGGTGCTGTTGGTAAATATCGCATGAAACTGGTGCTCCCTGATCAATCCTGATTGCATGACTGTATCCGGAGCACCACTCTTTTGTGAGTGCACATTCTCGACCTCTGACGGCACAGTCTGAGCCCTTGTGCTCGTGGTAAGAGCATTTAAAGTAAATGCGCAATGACCTCCCGGACCAGGGTTTAAAACCTCCTGCAAGCCTGCCACCGGTATTACTTACTGCTGCCAGAAGATAAGCCCTAACTGGCCTTTGGCGCAAGAGAGTCTACGAGGCTGCACAAGGTAGGATCCACACACCTACTTCTCATTCAGGTCATACCCGGATTCTCTACTTGGACCGTCCGCTTAGAGAAACAGAGAGAGATCGTGCGAATAGAATGGTTGCAGTTTAGCTGACTGGAGGTGTTTAATCGTAGCGTGAAAACACAGTATGACCCCGTGAAAACGGAGGTGAGCCAGCGATCATTTTTTTCGATTCCAGGTCAGTGCTTGTTAGGCCAGCATAGGTGTTGAAATAGTCCACTATTGCTCACTGCTGACATCCAGCGGGTGTTAAAAATATTCGTTTTCATTTTGGCAACTAAGCTTGCGCTAACTGGGTAATTTCCAAAAGCTGAGTATTTGGAAGCTTACCTTTTAGCACTGAATTTCAGTCCTGACTAGACCTTTGATTCTGTATTACTGGGGGTTCTCATTGGCTTGGGCTTCGATCAATAATCCTGCTTTGCATGTTATTCTAAATTCAGGGAGGCTGCAGTTTTCCAGTGGGAAAATAAACGCCATTCCAGGATTTTGCATAACGTTACCGAAGACGGTTCAACCTATGACATTAACATAACGATAAATTTTGCAAAAAACGGATTCATGCGGGTACAAAACCTCGCTCTGAAGGTTGGCAGACTGAAAATCAATAAGGAAATCTCTCAGTCTTCTTAGTAAAGTCTGTTATTTAGTAAATTACTTTTGCTCATCTGTTCGATGCTTAGAGTCATGTCACTTTAATGATAAAGGTTTTGCGCGTAAGTGTGCGCAGTAGGCCAAGATAACAGTCTTCATTAAAAAATTTCATGCACAACCGCTAATGGCAGCATTTGACTGTCAGCTTTATCCTAGCAATGAAACGCGAAATCCCATTTATTTCGTTTTGCGAATTGTCCATCAATAATCGGACAAAACTTTCATACGCCTCTCGTTTCTATGTTCGTACCAGGACACTGATCAGTTTTATTAAGCACTTTTGCACAAATCACATAAGATGAATTTGAATCACGTTTCTGGGACTTTCACAAGTGCATTTAAGATAAATTCCAGTAAAACCTTTTGTATATTCACCTGATTGCTTTTCCAGGGCGTAAAGATGGGTCAGAGGAAGATCAGTCTCAATAGGCCTGCTATTCGTTAATATTTCCAGGAGAAGAGTGTCAAATATATTAAATCAGCCTCTGTCTTGTATCTCCGTTTGCTACTGCTCTCGAGGAGCGCATCCAAGTTTAACACCAAAACATGGCCATCCTTGATCGTTTCTTACTTCTTCTAATGTTCTCCTAGTTCCTCAGATGTTTTAATTCATTTGGTCAGCAAGCGATGTTGTCGTTTTCATCATTCAGGCCATTGGTGCCACAGTTTTTTCCTGAAACTTGCTCACACTTAGTTTACTTGGCTAAACACGGGAACAAGTATTAGAGGTGTCTTCTGTTAAATTCTAGAAGTGCACCTACTCTGTTGTCCTAGCTTTATTCCTAACCCCAACGGAATCGTAACGAAAACTCTCAAACCTTTGGACCAGCGCTAACCTCCACAACCCTAACTCTAATTCCCCTTGGAATTAAGCTCAAAACGACCTGTAATCGGGAGAGGGGTACTTTTAATAATGTCCAACCAAGGAACATTTTGATTAACCTCGTTTCCGGGGCCTTAGCCTACATAAGCAGATCGGTGTTATGTTAACTTTAATCTGCGTCTCCTACAAGATTTTTAGGTCAACCACTACCGATTATGAAGACATGACAGGCCGGAATGGCCATTTCTGACTGATTTTCCGTTATCCGTCTGCCATACCCCAAGGTGAAATTTTTCGGTTTTAACCCTGTTCTGTATGTTCATGGAACTAACGCTCTAAAACTTTCATGAACCTCGAGCCAAATCAATGGGCCTTAAAGTACCCTGATTACTGGACGGATGGGTGGACGACACTCCCCAGTGACTTTGATTTATGCCTCAACCGAATTGCTTCTCCTCGCCGTCTTTTGTTCTATACTTATGTACGCACTTCGACAGTCACAAGTCCGCACGGTTAAAGCTATAGAAAGCAACAGATTTCTGATTGTCACTGTTTTGAGACTGGTGTGCCATACCGTGGCTCGCTCTACACTGTTTATGTTTCGCACAAATGTGTTCACTATTAAAATGAGATACATAAAAAGATTTTAAAAGAATAAAGTACCCGAAAGTTCATCCACTATACAGATTCCTCTGATCTTTAAAAAAAACGATTGATTAATCTTTAATGAATTTCAACGGAAAACTTACAGTTCATGACCATTCTCATGAAATCTTAATGGAAATTCTGAAATGCCTATCTGATTATGAAGGTTTACTTAATCGGAGTTTTAATATAAATTATTATGAACCATAATCCCAAAATATTTTAGACACTTCAGAATGTTGTCTTTGGAAACCTATTCTTTTCGACCGGCGGCAAATGTTACACTCGGTTGAAAATGACTTCTTAAATAGTGTGATTTATTTCTGGTAATTTTCGACGTCCTTTTCAATTCGAATATATTTTACAAAACAAGCACAAAAATATTTTTCGTACTCACTGTACTCCTGTCGTCTTCAAATTTTATACGCGGAGAAAGGGTATGTTTCGGTCTTAAAAACGTTTTTTCAGTTACCAACTAGTTTTGTGCTCCATTTGACGTTGCATTTGTGTTCACTCTACAACCCGTAAACCTTCCATGTAAGGAAGACCATGCATTACTTTATGCCTTCAAGAAGACACCACACAGGGCGCCTAAAACTGTGCAATGGATGTGGCCTATACTGCGTATTTCATAAGGGCCATTAATATACCTATAGGCGAAATGCGACTTAAATATATATCGCACGGTCTTAAAAAATCATAATTATAAACTTTCGAGACCAAAAGATACATTTTGAAGAAGACATGATTTGCTACCAACTGGGAATAAAAAGAGACTTTTCAGTGCAGGTTTTCTATGCAATATATTTGAATGTGTAAATGTATCGAAATCAATGTTAAAAATGCATATTGCTGAAGCAGTCATTTGTACTAAGCGTGGTTTTTGCGGCCGATCGAAAAGAAATGCAAGCCAAATCCGGCACCCTGGCTTGTTGGAAATAGCCTGTGATAAGGCTGCACAGTAACCCTTCTTAGTCGAAAAGGTATTTATGAGAGCGATCAATAACTAGTTAAAAGACAAAGTAGCTCCTGGTTTGTCCTGCAAAGGAACTCAATGAAGCCAAAAAATAAGACATGGACTAGGAAAATTTAAATAATTATGGCAGAAGTCTCGTGAGCGCAGTAGGGATGCGGGTAGACAATATTTCCTGGAGTTGTTACCGTGTTTCGCAAATTCCATCTATTTTTAATATTTCATTTTCTTTCTATTTTAAATGACATTCTATCTATAGCATGTTTATCGCATGTCAAAGGGCTGATGCACCTTCAAATCTTCCGCGTCAACAGCAAAGAGCATCTTTCTTAACCCTGGTGTTCAGGTAAAGGGAAGTGGCAGGCAGAAGGTGAAGCAACGCATTTTAATTCGGAGAACAAATTTAACCAATGACATCCAGCAAAAGTAAGGTTTTTGAGGATCCTTTTATAAAAATTCGGCCCAATTCTATGATGTGCGGTTATTTCAAACAACGTGAGCGATTCGCGGTCGAAAAGCCTGGTTAACAACTGGGAATAAATTTTTAACAATCTCTAGGATTCATCGCGCTCACCATTTTTGGACTTGTTATGGCGAGATTAACGCCCGAAAGGAGTACGAATGAGAGAACATACCAAAATTAAATCGTTGACAAATTTTTCGAGAAAAACAATTTTCATGTATCCTTATGAACTTTAACAGGATACATCGTACAA
Organism: Schistocephalus solidus; assembly: GCA_017591395.1. Classification (NCBI taxonomy): domain Eukaryota; kingdom Metazoa; phylum Platyhelminthes; class Cestoda; order Diphyllobothriidea; family Diphyllobothriidae; genus Schistocephalus; species Schistocephalus solidus. Next base: position 186,890 of record WEDG01001390.1, on the reverse strand, counting down.
ATGCTTTAAAATGGTGATGCACTGTAAGTTTTGTGGTGTTAAGAAACTGGAACTTTCAGAGGTATGATGAAGGTCTATCCATTCAGCAAATATTTTGATCCTTGTGGAGTGTACCATTCTTGGATTTTCAAGTTCACACACGGCCTATTTCGACCTATGTAAACGGTTACTCAACATCAGTTTTAGTATTGCCATGGTTTGCATTCCACATGGCGCGACTTTTCCTTCGATTTTTCAGATCAGATTTGAAAATAAAATAACTATTTCTTCGATCTGACGTTCTTTTTCTCTCATTCACTCATGACAGGAGTCAAACATTTGTAAATGAGACGTGCACTATATCTACGCGGTGACTGAACTGCAAGACAGTCGTCATTACGCCGCTCAACCTTCCGCGTGCTTCTAGGTCGTTCACTTAACCGATTCGCATAAACCGTAGCTGGCGTCCTCTCGGCATGGTCGGATAAACGTAAACTGATTGATGTCCTTGGTTAAATTGTGTGAAGCTACCGTGCCTATCAGAAGAGGCATTTATCAGTGCCGTTTGGAATGGGCGTTTCTTTATATTCAGGGTAGGCCTTTTTTATGCTCATAAAGCGACATGTATTTATGGAAGCAGTTTACCCGCTCACTTCTATTATTCCTGAAAATAAATCACAGCCCTGCACCAACATCGAGAACAGAGTCACCGCTGAACTGCCTACTCCAGGCGATGAACAATGATCGGTCCGGATCCTGCCAGTAACACTGCTCAACTGAGAATTCTTCATAGCTATGCCACCGCCCTTGAAGACTTCACACTTCAAATATCTGCCTTACGCCATTCGATGAGGACTTAAACACTTGCCAATTTCAGATTGCATGGTCATGGAAACCGATCTACATATTTTAGGCATTATACTTTACTATAAGAAAGATACATCATTTCTACCACAGGTATTCACATGGCCATGATTAGGGCGTGTGAGAGTTGTCGCAGTTGTCACAACCAGCAGAACCATGGATTCAAACCTTCAAATATACGCTCATGGGTAGTGAGTTAACCACAATAGTGCTTATTGAAGAAGACCCTTTAGTATTTTTTTACCTAACAGGCAATTAATCCTAATATGACCGAAGGTTTGGGCAATCATTCCATATGGTAGCAGACAGCAAACTATTCTGCTATGCTTCTGCCCAGATGAACATTTTCTACGCGAAACGGCTACGGCTTTAAGCGACTGACGCGACACCCAGCCAATATTCCGTTTGATATAGCCCGACCTTTTTTGAAGGTTGTTCTTTTCCTGGCACTATTTTCGATCAGTCGACTCTGTGTTTCCAGGGCGACAGCTAAGAATTCTGAACTAGAGGATGCTGCTAAAATATCCCAAAATTAGAACCCTGGACACAGTGATTGCCTAGGCTTTCAAATTCTCAATATGGTAGCAGCCCTCCGCCGCGATCCACTCCGCAAAGATTGAAAGGTCGGATCCCAAATGGGAGAGGGAAGAACTTCTCGAAGTATCATGTTACCTTGACAGACACTGTGGTCCAGCGGGTTGTGTCTGCCATTTTTGTCCTCCAATACATTATGCGCATGAGTGAATAATCGTGGTAACTGGTTCTGCATTCATCAGACTATAAAAGACTGGCTCGCAGAATGGCTGTATAATCGAGTAGGATTCCCGCATATAAATTAAGAGTAGCTACTACGCCACAAGGCAACTACTGCGAAACGAGCTCGATGGCCGCGAAGCCGTAGGCGCTCCGTCGTGGTTTAAATGTAAACTGTTGTGTATATAGAAGAACGAAAGCCGACGCAAGCAACAGTCATAATACAGGCAAAGGGGTAATTACCAACGCTTGTGGGATTACAGACGAACAGTCTGTCGTAGCACGATGGTGTACGTATCACCAAACCGAACCACAACGGGAGAGCTTGGAACAATCTGTCACGCCGACAGGGCGGCCAGCATCACTACATTCTCGTTCATTTACTCCCGGACGCCACGGGTGGGAGATGTGTAGGGGAGTGGGTGGGGGAGATGGAGACCGACTTTTCCACCATCGCAACGTCTAAGAAGGCGAAATGGAGTTTCAAGCATAGTGTGACGCCGTCGCCTTTTCCATACTATACCATCCAGTGCTTTTACTACTATCCGAGACTTAATGCTTGTCCGCGTTTGAAAATTCGAGTCAGTAATTCTGTAGTCCGTAGGATAGTTTCGAGTTAAGACAGGCAATTCAATCACCCTTCAGACGAATAAAATCTTAAAGACAGACTACAAATCACCAGTCGCCGTAAGATACCTCTTGGTGTCTGCTCTAATTGTCTGTGTGCGCAACCACTGACATAGCCTTAGGTTGCTCCCACCCAGTTACGAACAGCCGGTCGGTTGAAAGAATCCAGTTAGGCGGCAGCTATGTATGTTCAGTCCCTACTGGCTCCATCAGTCATTTGGTGTCTTTGTATGAAATAATTTACATCACGAGATACTACGGCTTTCATTATATATAGAGGAAAGTGGCGGGTTTCAGCGCCTTGCGTGCTGGTCTACAGTGCACATCCCGCAGGAAACCTGTGCCAACCGATCGGGGCGTTCTCGGTCAATCATCCACACCCACAGGCAAGGCCCCCTTGAAGTGATTAACATCCGTATGACGAACGCCGTCCACAGTTCAGAGGGCAAACAGAGGTTCCTGCATTTTTTCCTTAGCCATCCCAATAACCGGTCTCGAGGCTTACCGCAGCGAACTGTCTATGGGGACATAACTAAGCCCACCGCGCTGGAAGGAACCGATGAAACTTGAGAATTCAGATCCTTCCTGAAATGATTTCTGAATGGCCGAACCCTCAAATCGACCGAGATGCCACTTCGATATGCAAATGAAATATTCGGAAGGGCGCTCCGGAAAACCAGAGACTATACAGCCGGATGTGCAAAATGTCAAGGTTGAACTTGAAAATAAGCGCCGCAGATGAGCGAGGCTGAAAACTGAGCGAATTAAGTGCTTTTGGCGCCATCACAGCAGCACGCGTTCACACGACCCTCAAGGCCACGAAGGCAGTAAGTGCGAGCCGGTCCTTTCCACCACTGTTGCAAATAACCACGACCACCCTTTCTCTTATCGGACGGTCAACCTCCCCTGAAAACGCAGTAGCCTCATCCAGAGCTTCCGCCATCGACATGTGCAGCTTCTGTATTCAGCTCTAGAACTACACTCCGAAAGGGGCAGATGGGGCACCGATGAAGCTGAGGTACCCAAGACAGCCCGTGACCCATCACTTAACTGCTGTTCCAGTTCAGGCAGACAGCAAGCTGTAAGAACAACTGACGGAACTGCAGGGCACAAGGCTGCGCTTAAACAGCGCATAGGCAGAAGATCCGGCACTGTGACACTATGGTGGAAAAACTCGCTCAGTTCTGCAGCATCTGCGTAAGCTTCAAAGCTGGCGGTCGTTGCACAAGACCCTGTCAGCCGGCAGTCACTTGCGGTTGTCAGACCACCCAGCGTACAAAAGATGAAAAATCCTCAGATATTACGTGTATATCGATTTACACGCGCACTTTGTATAAACGTAACTACAGACTTAGGCAGTTTGCTACTGGTGGTAATAATAATCAGAGTGGAGAGGGGAAAAAGAGGGAAAATTGTTATTTTGCCAGGGTAAATCGACACCTCTGTGGACGCTTATAAAAAATTATAAAGTTTCGGCCCGTTCCAAAAACGGAAAATTAAACGGCATCTCGGTTAGATGGAGGTGGGAATGCTTATACGACCAGTGATACGAAGTCACTGTCAAGGTCAGACAAAGTCAGTTGGTAGGCGTGTCACTGAGAGCCAAAGCCCGAGTTGTTCGCACATACATAAGTAGGCACGATATAACTGTCTCCGCGGTGGTGGAAGTGATTGGTATCGCATTTAGGGTGGCGGATTGGGTTATGCAACCCCTCGCGCAAGAAGAATGGGGGGGCGATTTACAGTGGAGAGGGGAGCGAGAAGGCACAGATTAAACGGGAGGATGTAATAAATGGAGTGACATGCATCCTCCTCAAAATCGGCAGTCTGAGGGGGCAGGGAGAGGTGGATAACCTGCTGTCCCGACAACATATGGAACCGGCGAAGATTCAGGGAGAACTTGCCAAAGGAGACCAAGAAGATCCTATGAGTCGCCACCAGGTGGTGTGAGAGTCTGAATGCCGTTTGTGAGCGGCATGTTGACATTCTGTGGACGCAGAGTACCATCTGCAGAACTGGATTCCCCCAAGGTAGAGTTTGTAGTGAGTCTCTTAATGGAAAAGGTCGGAAGCTGAGGACTGGCACAATTAGACAGTCGGGGTTTTCGAGGTGCCGGTGTTTGAGTCTTGCTAACAGGAAAACAGGAAGAAGCTGCAGCGATGGCAGAAGCACGGTCCTCGGAAAGATCTGAGTATGGGATTGACATCATACTTCGACGTAGGGCTCGGATTGCTCCGAAAATCTTAACTGCGGGTCCCAACTTCAATTTCAGGACCGACATGAGATCATGCTGTTCCAAGCATAATAATGCTGGTCCGTCAATTTCCTGAAACAGGGAAACAGCAAACTTGCGATTAGGAAACTGCTACATATCCGCATAAACTTGGTTTTATCGATCTTGAGACAGTGCCAGTGTGAGCCCGGTTCGTCTTGGCAGGCAAGCCCGATCTGATAGTATTCATATACTCTCACATCGAAGAAAGCGTTCTGCTAACGTGCTCGTGTTCTCCCTAGCGAGATGCGCAACCTACTGCTCTGGCCAATGACCAGAGAGAGGGGGCTCCCAACAAACGGCAGCTAATTATTGGGGTTTGTTGTGAGCTCCGCATAACAGTCAACGGTGACCTTGCACAAAGGTAAATCAAAACCGTCCACAAAGAAACCGTTCACGATCTCTGGGATTTTTATCGAACAGGCAGTAACTTACAGTAAATTACACTTAATGGACCCGGAAAAAGAGTGAAATAAAAATAAGTACTGAATGAAAAGCAATAAATGTTGAGCGGAAAAAAATGAGCATAGGAGCCCATGACGGGTGGATGTCAAGGCTTAAGAATGCAGTCCCCACAAGTACTGCTAGCACATGGAGGCTATGGAACATCTTCAAGTATGTCGTTTCCACGCATGCTTGTACAAGTATGCACTGGGGGTTGACAATGCAAAGAAAGCTGCGGATAGAAGACTATTTGCCACTGCAAAAATATGCAATTTATGAGGACCCAACGCCGCCCATTAGTGATGGCTAACACCCGGATGCATATAATGCTTCGGGCCAACGTTAATTGATGAAAGCTTTCCTAAACTCACGTTCTCGGCAAACACCGAAGCCAGACTCTGACATCCAGGGAGAGTGGTAATAAATGCAGCGACCATGTCCGGAGTCCACGCATGCGGTCCGCAGAGGCCAGCGGCTCTCGCCGCACAAACAGCCGCTTCGGCCTGAGGCAACAGTCGACCAAGGAGGTTGGTCTCGCATGCAGCGAGAGCAGCAGCAGAAGCTGCAGTCGCGGAAACACCAGGTGGAACAGAGGGTGGGGCGACGATGAAAGCGTTGCTGCAGACGGTGTTTGAATCCAAAAAGAGGGAGCTAGAGGCTGTCAAAGCAGCGGATGAAGGACTTGACACCCTAGATACAGAAAACGGATGATGTGCGACTAACTGGGAGGACGCCTGTTGACCGTTAAGAGAAGAGACGGCAACAGCGGTGGAAGCAGGAAGACTGAAACCTGTGTAGGATGCTCCCATTGGTGATTTGGTGTGTTTGGATGAATGGTAGGATTCCAGGGAGTTCGAAGTGGACAGACTCAAACCAGCGCTGTTTTGGGGCAATGCCGTTGGGAAAGTAAAGGTTGTGCCGCTAACGCTGACTGCAGCAGGAGGCACGGTGGCAGTGAGAGTCGACGTCTCATCCACTTTGTCCAACTTAAAGGTTTCGGGAGCGTTCGGTTCGCTGGAGACAGTATGCCCATTTGTCATGCCGCTGAGGTGCGTAAGGTACTTGGGAAGAGGTTGCTTCGACTTCATTTTCTTTAAATTCGACGAGGTATCAGTGGCCTGGAGGTAAGTATCTGTGATCTTCAGCTCATTTGCTATAGGTTGGCCGGTGGAAATAGAGAAGGGCTCACAGTTAGCGTAATTCAATGGGAGGCTGATTCGAGTTGGCCCGTCTACATCCGTCTTCAGTACCTGCGGAGGAAATGGTCCCAGGGTATACTTTCTTGGACGACCTCTTTTGCGTTTAATAGGTCCTAGGCCGGCAGCTGACTGAGAGTTCGGCTGCGAACCGTTATCATTTGAACCCGGTAGAAGATTTTCGTTGGGGCTAGGTGAATAATTCAGTCCGGTCGCATCTTCATTGTTGTGGAGGGCAGGAAGATTAAGAGTAGAACTGGTCATTATGATTCAATCAAGTGTGACTGAGTTTTATGAGAAGGCGTTGTCCACGAAGCCAGAATGTAGCTGAGACGACGAAAATTCCTCGTTCGAGAGCTAAAAGGAAGGAGTGATCCCTTGTTAACATGGATCCAAATGCCATCCTTCTGTAATTAAGGCGAAAATACACATTAAAAATTCTGAACCACTTGCTCGTGAACGTCATAGGAACCGCTTTCGATTGGTAAACAGTTTGTCCACAAAGGGGCTTGCCAATTGCGCCATTAAGGCAAAAGACAGTACCAGAAGAGTGGATGAAGTGCTGCAATTCAAGGGTATAGATCTTGTTTTTCTGGGGTGAATTCGCGCCGTATATATTTAATTACCAGGCGTTTTCGGTATCGGCATAGCTTGAAAAGGCCCCTAACTGACGGAAGCCGGCTCGAATAACAAGTCAGTCAAAACTTGAACGTAACTCTAAAACAACTAATACGACTGAGTTTGCGCACGGTTGGTTGACCAGGATGCATGCAAAGCTTTCATACTAGCTACCGTTTATAAAGGTTACGGAAACTATACCCTTCGCCATTTTTAATCCATTAAGCAATCTTCGGTTAACTCTTGATTTTATGATCTTCATTGAAAAACAACCGCTCCACAGAGGGCCAGTCAACAAAGGATACCAAATTAAAAACGGCCCTTTAAACTCCAGAGCGCATAAGAGGATACGCGCAGCCGGAAGAATGAATAAACGAGAACATCAGATTCGAAGTTAACACAATTAGGGCATAGATTTTTGTGTGTAATTTATAAGCGTTTTGGGAAGCATTTTCCGTTTTAAAATCTGGTTGAAACCGAAATAGACGAAATTGAAGGCTAAAGAATGTGTCGCGAAATCAGTGTCATACGCTGCATTACATCAGGAGCAATCAGGTCTGGGGTCTTCCAGTGTTTCGAATGGTGAATAACTCGTGGTAACAGAGCCTTTCTGCGAAGGCGCACCGCCCGCAGTGAGTAAAAAATGCACAATAATAAAGAAGTTAAAAAATGAAGTGCGTAAAAAGCAGCAATGAGAATGTGCATCAAAAAGGCTGAAGAAATAAAAAAATATTTATTCCAAATTTTTCGAGAAATTAACACAAATTAGAGGAAGGCAAAGAAGCGGCAAAAGTAGGTATGGTAGAGATCCTAAAAAGACAAGTACAACAAAAATGTAAACATAAAGCAATGCCCGTAAAAACGAATATTTTAAAGTTTTCAGAACAGTCTACGGTTGTGACAAAGTCTACAAGCCATGCAAGGCACAGAGGCGCATCGTAGTGCTAGGACAGCAGAACGAGCGAGAGATAATTAAGAACAAAGAAATCAATTGATTTGTGTACACTTCACCTTAAGCATTACCTCTAAACGCGCCCACACAGGAGCAGTCGCGCGATAGCGACGGAACATGAACAAGCGCCACGCGCGTGCGCCAACGCGCTACTGCATTTGCTGCCGTGAGACCACAGGCGCGCGCGAACACACGTTTATGGGAAGGAGAAAATGAAATTTTAGCCAACAAAAAATGTGTATTCTCAGTCAGAGAGCGAAAAAGAGCTATAGACGTAAGGACCAATTTAACAAAAATAGTCTACGTCATCCCCTACCGCGAGACACGATCAAACTTAATATTTACACGAAGACAATATGGAAATTTGAACTCAGTCAGCCATTACTGTGGATGAAATAGCGGGAGGTATGGAATTAAAAAATGTCAGATATTTTTTCAGCAAACTTTCGGTCATATGGCTTCACATAGAAGGCAACCGTGATACGTAAAAAGCGTTAGCATTGGTAAAAAAAAATGCGTTGCTGTCATGAATGACAAAAATCCCAAATTAAAATCTAGACTTACGCGAATTAAGTAAGCGAAGATTGAAGCAACCATGTTCACCCTGCAAGGAAAATAGGTCGTTATGCGTCACTACAATATTGATAAGGCTCCCGACTCCGTGTTTAAAAACCGTTCCTGTCAGGTTTGAAAGCAAAGCATAATTCTGAAGCTGGATCCCGGATGTGACAGTATTAACGATAAGAGCAGTATTCAGAAAATCTAAAAAATTTCGACCAACCGAAATTTATCAGTATGTATTTTGATCGTAGAAATTGTGTAAGCCTTAGAGGGGACGCTCGAACGTCCAGGTCAGATGGGGCAGATTTGTGGAGTAAAAACAAGTAGAACTCAACAGAAAATTCCGTGAATATAAATAGCCTAAATATGGGCTATATCCCGAAAGAAACCAGCTGCCAAAAATCCATCGACGGCTTAAGCCTTGAAAATAAAGTTCAACAGTTTCCCAATACCAATGCGAGCTTTTGTATTCAAACCTAGCAAAAAGCTTCCTGTTGGAAACAACACATCCAAGTCTTGTAAAAAAAATAGACTGATTTTTTTAAAAGCAATGAAAGCACTATACAACACGTGAATTTAAAAAACGTAGAAAAGTGTTCAAGGGTGCTGCCCCTACTCAGAGAAAAACGAGGTTCCTTCCTTCCTTGAGATGAATTTACGGCATATTTTTCTTGGGAATATTATGTTGAGGAATATGTTGGGAATATTATGCAGTATGACGGGAAAATCTGCCCTAACAAGCGTGCGAAAATAGTTAAAGTGATAGTTTTTCCTAAACAGTTTACGAGAAACTGAGAGCCCCCATTGCAAGGACATTCTTGTCAAACAGAATGGGACTTCCTAAAAGACATTTGTGGTTCAAGCAGTATAAGAAATGTACGATCCGACCGCAGGTGGCTCTACTAATTTCGTAGTTTTTAATCAGCATGCGTTTTCGACGTGTTAATTTAAGAAAACATTTGCCAGCGCGGTAACTGCATGTACGTGCATCGGCGAAATTAAAATATTTTAGGTCGATTAACTTTTGGCATTTAACATAAAAAACCGAAACCACTAACAGAACGAAAGATAAATAACACTATCAGCTTTCAAAATCGGTTCTTAAGTTAGACGCGTGCGAAAGCTGCAGTCAATTCTGTACTGTCGTGGAAGAAAAAATTCAATAAAAATCGATTTGTACAAAAATACGCACTTACCGTTTGCGTCAAGAGGTTGAACTGCCTTAAACTACGCCAGTCCACACTAATTCGCCCGAAGTCAATCTGAAAAGACGTATTTTAAATACTATTTTAAAACATGAAAGAAATTTGCGTGAAACAGGCTTAGCCACGAGCGCTGGTCTGCACTTTATCTATCAATACGGACAAAAAGCAATTTTAAGTGGCACAGCAGGGCCTAAGAGTTCACGCGTTAGTGCGCACTAGGCGCTGTGCGTTAGGCATCAATTTCTGTACACTAGCCAACCGCATATTTCAAATGTGATTTGAAGTCTCCACTGTTGGTCGATTCTAGAGCTCGTGATTTAAAAAATTGGCGCGTCGAAACGCACAACTAGCAGAGCGTATCAAACGTGGAGACGCACCAAGAATAGCAGCCTGCGTGCGCTGGTGTAGGCACGAGACAGAGTCGTGCGTGCGTACTTGTGCCTGTCTGCAACACGATCACTCATTTTATCAGAGGCGGTGGAGGCGACAGCCACGACTCCAGAGTGCAACAGAACGTAGTAAATCGATAACCCCTACGAGCTGGCTGCTGAAAGCGGGGTTGCATGTACGCACGTACACGACACACAAAGACAGGCTGACGCGTTGTTACTGCCGGACCCATAATGCGGGACCTAGGTGCGCAAGAGCGCATGTTTAGCCGGCACGGCAGTGTGCGCACTTTGTTGACCGAGAGTTTTGATCATTGGCCGGAATCACCACACCAAGGCCAGTGTGGGCGTGCCTGTCTGGCCGCTAATCAGTTAGACTCAGCCGTGGACATTGCGCACACAAAGATTAGTCACTGAAAAATCTTTGTTTACAGAGGTCCGGTTTTCACCCACATTAGTGTGCTTAATCTAATAATAACTATCGAAATTAAAGGCAGCGGCCCGAAGTTTAAAAATTCAAAACATATTTTGAAAAGTTTCAATCCGTAAAAAAAGACTTAAACAGTTAGTTACCTAGTGAAGGTATCCGGAAACTGCTGCGATAGGGACAGGACACGAAATGAGCGTGCGTGAATCCGTGGTCCATTTAAAAAATCGGAATGAGTAATTTGGTTGGCCAACCAATAAATGTATTAAGTGTTATGCGCATTTAATTTCCCTCTTAATCCTCAATCAAGAAATGAACGCAGCGAGGCTTCGCCAGGCGAAGTCAACGACCCGTAGCAACGTGCCCTCAGAAATGCAGGCAAAGAAAATCCCTGATTGGTGGATAGGCGACTTTTCCGCAGTACAACCTCGATAGCCATTCTGAAGAAAAATACTCCCTATGTAGCGCTTCAAAAAGGCCGGTTTTGGGGACAACAGTGGGAAATACAAAAATCTGACTTGTTAGTGATAAAGGCAATTTGGAAATTTAATGTCCTACCAATGAAAAAAATCCTGGAAAGGATGGGCTGCCAGCCCCTGGAATTTATTTCGCATCAAGCCGTCAACGGTGATGTTAGTTCATTTTTCTCCGGTTAATGTAGTGTGCATTATGTTCTTATCCTGAAACCTGACGCATACATTGACAGCAAATACAAAGAACACCTGGGCATTAACTGCTGACTCATCGGAGGAAAGCCATCACGAGACAGGTTGTGGGCTTTGTCGCATTATGACCACTCAAGGATGATAAACTTTTAGTTTGTTAGCACAGTGCCAACATGAGTGATGAGACTTCGCAGTTCAAAATAGTGGCCTAATAGCTACAGATTAACGGTAAAAAACCAAATTACTAATGTTCTTGGCAGATGTCAGACGAGAAATAATAATATTTATTCCTGCAAAGGGTCGAGGTCCAGGTCAGCGTACGCAACTAACATCATCGGTTGATAATTAAATTTAACATTTTAGAACAATTATAAGCAAGGGAATGCTTGGAACTCAGGTATTCCGAAAAATAACTGCAGAATGAGCTTGTAAGAGATGCATACTGCTTGCGCTTAACAATAACTTGCTCATTTGGTCCAATTTTTTTATCCGAGGAATAGACTGAATCTCAAGAGTAAGAGGGTTGCAACTCAGGCTAGCGGCGGTAGAAGGCTACAAGACGCCACGATGACCAGTTTTAAATAGGAATTGCGAGTGAAATTAGGCCTAACTGCAAATAGCTTTGAGTATTTATTTTATAGGTTGGCTGTTTGGGCCAAGTAAAGTAGTGTATCTGCTGACATAAGACGTCGATATACACAGGTAAGGAGATCAACATAGAAGCAGGACTAAAGACCTCTCATTATAATTGCGGTGTTTCGTGGTGTAGCAGCATGTCACTCAACAGGGCGATTGGATAATCGAATCATATTAATAGTGTATATTAACGTCAGTGTTTCGTGGGAATCAGAAATACGCATTACCATATATCTGAGGCGGGGGGAGATGTGATTTATAACCTTAAAAAGTTAACATACTGGAATCTAATAATTCAATTGAACGTACCTGTTGATGATGTGCGATTTGAAGACAGTGGGCCGAAAAATCCGATGTTAGTCTGCTTCGGAAGAGTGGTGTCAAAATACAAAAATTCAAACAGTAACGATGCTAGTCTCACCAAATGCGGATCGAACTCAAAGGTCCACCGCATGTTGACTCGTAACGTTCGTGTTCATACGCTGCAAATTAATCTTTGGCACTTCTCGTCAAATCCAACGATTGACCACATTGTAGTCACCTGAGTTGCAGCCCCAGATCACGCCAACCAGCGCTCACAGAACCACAAGCGGGAAACTGGCGCCCAGCCGCGCTAACGTGTCTAACACGCCACGCCGCCAAGTGACCTTGACAGCGCATTCGTCGAGGTGATAGAGAATTGGCCATTATTTATCATCGATCGTCCAGCGAAGGTTTTTAGCCAATCAGAGCACCGAATCCCGATTGTCATGTGGCTCACGCGGAGGCCACGCTGCATGTGGGTCGAGGGGCGAGTGATCAAGACGCTAAAGCGCGGGCGAGAGATGGCGTGACAAATCGACGCGCCTAACGTTAAAGTGCCCCCTGAAATTTAAAATTGATGTCGTAAGGCACCACAGTCGAGGATATTCTGCGCTGAGCCTAAGCTCAACGTCTGACTGAGCACTTCAAAGAAGGCACCGTTCTAAACGATGTCGCTAAGTTTAAAAGCTAAATAAATTAATTCTTACGTTTGCATCCCGGCTGAAACAACTAAAACTATGTTGTAGATCCAAGGCGAACTTTTGCACAAGAGTGGGCCTCCAATTCAAAAATCGTGAAACCCTATATTTCTGCTAATATGCTCGAGCCATAAATTTGCTACGGAGGCAATTTCCCATTCATGCAACCTCAAAGGGTACTTTATAGTCAAGTCTGCGTTTCACACAGCATTAAATCTCGAACGTGTTAAGTATTTTCGATGTGTTGCAGTAATCGAGGAAAACACTGCGTCTAAATATCTGTTGATTTCAAATTCCCTAAACTAGGCTTTATTATTTTCCGTAAGATAAAATTTGCTTCATAGAAAAGTTGATTTTGAATAAAGGTCCATTCACTCTATTTTAATTCAGATGAAATTCGCATAGTAGAAAAACAATTAATCGGTAGCTAGGCCGTAAAAATAACATTTATCACCTCTAGCTCTTCCATGTGTTCCTTTGGGTATGCAGCATGCAATTTTCCAAGGCAGCCAAATGTCCATAAACTAATTTTCTGATTGGTTGAACTTTCTGAACAGCGGATGAAGTCCACAGCATGGCCATAGACGTATAAGTGATACTGGCTCGATTAGATGGCAAGTCGTTTTAGCCTCCTAAAATAAAGTTGATGAAAAATTTGCAACCAAGAGCATATCTCTCACTAAGAGCAACATTTTCTACTAGCGCTCTGGCTAAGGTTCTGTAGGTGCATTCGATCCAAGCTCCAAGTGCCAGTCGCGGAAATTCGTGGGTATTAAAATAATCAGTGCACCAGAGTGCATTCAACTAGCAGGGTTCACAATGTTTCCATTAAAATTCTGCATGCGGTTGAAAGATGAAACCTGGAAAACTTTTACACCTTAAAAATTTACCCCGGGTGTATAAGCTAGCCGGTAATTTGATATCGCTTCCTGTGACTGTTCTGGCTCCTAGAAGTCTCGTCAGAGGCGTTTCTCACTTTGATGAATAGCAGAACTTGATACGACTGTCCGGCAAATCTAGTATAATCCCACAAAATTGTAAAAACTCATTCTGGAGAAGAAAGCCTCCAATCACCAGTTTTTATTGAAATGGGCTGAAATTGGGAGTTAAAATATTTGCTGGTCTGCGTCCATTATAAGGTAGTCTCCGAATTTGGCTGAATGTTTTCTGCTCTCCGATACATTTTGCTTGTTTTTGTTCTTATAGCAAGTAATTTATGCTGTTATAGAGGTTGTTGAGCTTGAAGGTGCTTATGACGTTAAAATGGGTTAATTTTCAAATGAAATTGAAGACATATGCTAACTGAGATAAAATTATAACATTATCTGTTTTCTCTGTTACATGAAATCATAATAACACAAATTATCAGTTTTCTACTTTTCAACTAGGCGGAAAGTTTTTTATGGTTCGTATGAATTATTACGTCTCTCAATATTTTTATATTATTCACGGTTCTCTAACTACCATCATGCAGTCAACGCCGCTATGTACATGTACCGGCTTCACTAGGTGTTAGTCACTTGGTCCTGAAATATACGTGTGACATTGTAATACCGATCGCCTACTTTTTGTTTGATAAAACGATTTTATTGGAATATTTGCTTCATGATCCTCCGACTAAAATTACCTTAAATCTGCAAACTATTTGGCCAGCCCAATTTATGCTGCACAAATGTATTACTCGCGTGTAAGAGTTCAGTTTTATAATGCCACCCTATTAACAAATGTTATCCGTAATAAAAAAAGCATTATGGGGATAGCTGTAGCCGCAATAGTAGTACCACGTTAAACGTTATTGGAGATTGGTATTTAATGCCCGCGGGGTTTCTTTTGCGATGTTCCTGCCAATAAATTTGGTTATTCGGGTGCAAATTTTTAGTGGATTATGGAGATAGAAAAATATAAGACCACTGGAAGCAGTTTTTTCTTGATCAAAGCTTTAGAACACCTACTTGTATCCACCTTCACGGATGATGGCAGTATCGGGCTGCTGGTAATTTACCCATCAACGGCTAAATTCTAAATAGCACTGTACAGGACTGCTGAAAGTGCACAAAATTCTCGTGATTCCCTCAAACCATGGGCAATCGTACGCGTTTGAGAGCCTAAGGGAGTGAGCACGTAATTCCAATAAGCGACAATGCTATTAGTATAGAACCTGGCGTCTTCTCTCTCTCTCTCTCTCTCTCTCTCTCTCTCTCTCTCTCTCTCACTCTCGCTCGTGAACCCTTTTGACTTTGGATTTACATACCTCTGTGACATACTTATTTTTTTGGTTTTCATTACCCTATATTACTTGAATGTTACATTTTTTCCAACAAGAGAAACGGGCGGATATCATACAGCAAATAAACCGCGTAGAAAATATTTAAAGTCTCGGCATATATAGAACATGGATTGCTCTGAAAATGAAAATATAATTTACATTTATTAGCTTACAAAATTTGCCCTAAAAAGGTCCACTGAGTTTGTAGTTGTTATTCTGAACAATAATCCTCAACGGTTATGGTACCCTGGATGTTTAACCCTTTCCCCATCCCGGAAGCTTATATGATGATTACTTGAAACCCTAATATTTTTATCCTCCAACACCCTGCTGTCCAATTGTTTCCTTCTTTCCTTCATTCCTTCGCATGCCATCTTTTTTAGCCGATTTTCCTGTTCCTTTCCAGTCTGCATCATGGTGCTGCGATGCTTACCAACGACCAGGTTCGTCACCGACCACATTTGCGGTGACGTCTCATACGCCCGTCCTTTTGACCTAATGGTTGCGAAGTCACTTCGTCACGTGCCGTTTCGTGATTCGGTCATCTCAACCCTGGCACGAGTTTTTACACGTCTGAGAATGAAGTGCAAAAATTGAGGCCTAACTTTGCACCCTGATAGAGCTTCCCTCCACTTTGTGTTTCATCGTAGTTTTTGACCTGTTTTAGTTGTTTTTAATAGATTGTTTTTTTCCCAAAATGCTTGGTTATGTCATCAAAGTAGTGTTCTTTCTTATTTAAATGCTTTTTAGTGCACCTGGAATTTGAAAAGCATCCCATCTGCAAGGATCGCTCTGAGTTTGAGTGTACAAGTTTTAAAGACAAACACAAATTTTCTAATGATACAACGAGACTTTGACGGTCACTGATTGTTTACTGTTCGAATATGTTAACAGACGGGGCCGTCCTAAACATTGGATAAAGCCGTAAGATGCATTCTTTGAGGAGGTCTCTTGGATTGACATCGTTGCATCTTTGCGCCTTTAGCAGGCTTTCGGTTGATAGATTTTTCAACTTTTTACTCATACTTTAGCCTTTACCGCAGAAGCCTCAGTTTGGACCGGCTTTTTCTCAATATTAATAATAATGAGCAGCGGCAGAACACAGATGAGACATGTGTCTGTGCTGGGAGTATGGTTCCACCCGTAACTCCTAAATAATAAAAGTAAACTACACGTTCGCTGTTGAACGCTCACCGATCGCTAACAAAACTCACTAGACCCAAAAAAGATGGCAGGCTGCATTTTCTTCAGAGTAACTGTTGTTCTTACATGAATTCTCAATGAATGTGGAATAAGGCTCCGTCAGATGCCTTCCTTCGGGACCAAATTACGTCGCAGTGTCTTGTTTTTATGATCTATGCTCGCAATACTTAACTATGGGCAGTATCCCTGTGTAAAAGGCCCTTATTTAATTCTTTTAGTCAGGAAAATTTTAAAAATTTAATTCAAGTAAAGTGGATTAATAGTAGGGAATTGTGAGGCCATTCCTATGAACGACAGGTATAAAACAAATTTGCATTTTTGATTAATTATATAGGCTTAGATCCAGTTGCAGCAATTGTAGGAGATTGAATGTTTTATTTTGTATTCGAGCAAACTCTCAGCTATGCCCCTGTGGGAGCGAAAACTTATGCTAAAAAACAACACTGGTCGCGAAAGTTGGAGAAAAACTCCGTTATAAAAATTCAAAAAAAAACATCCACACATTCGCCTGTTTTGTTCAAATATGTTGGTTGGTGGTTAAGCTAAGAAAAGCATCCGTTTGAAGTAAGTTTTTCATCAGTGTTAATTAGATGTATCTCTTTAAAGTTTATTCATGCTTTTTTACTTCAGCACCCCCCTGGTACCATCAGGTAGACATGTTATACTCTAGGTAAATACTTGCCCAGGGTTTGAATAACTGTTAATCCTAATGGTACGACTGAGGGATTGTAGAAAAAAACCATTTTGACTGTAAAAATCTTCCTAATCTCACCAGTTCATCCGGATCGTAAGGTTGTGCACAATGCCCTCTGGTAGTAAATATTTTATGCCGCATTTTAGGTCAGTTATTTATAAATTCGATAGGCAAACTGTACCTCCATTTTTGGAAAAAAAATTCAAAACCGCGGGCATAGTGAGTATTAGAACTTTCCTGACTGATATAAACCAGTCATGCACACTTTTGGACCTCTGATATACATAGGTTTCCTTCCGAGATCTTTAAAATTCAGAACTTTCTGGGGTACCGGTTGTTGCCAAAGAAAATCCTCCTTTGTTCTTCCAACCATTCCTTAACTGTTATTGTAATAAAGATTGGTTTACATTTATCCTTTTTCACCTTTCAGCGCACTCATAGGGACTAAAGGAAAGTTTATGCTGCCTGCGGGAATTATCTTTTTGGGCCAGAGCACAGGTGCTTTGTCAGCACGCTGTACTCACTGCTGAGCGCTCCTCTAAAGAGTGCATTACGATGCCTAACGGTCCTTAGTACTCCAACAAGAAATATTTAATCAATTTAAACTGATACGCAAAGCTAACTTCAGCTTCAGTGTTCTTTGAGGTTTTTTTCTCGTCGGTGATAGCAGGAGGCCGATTTCCAACATATACTGTAAATATGCGTTTGATGACGAGAGGATGCGTGATGCAGCAGTAAATGCAGCTCGAATTAAGTACTCTTCAGCACCAGACATCGAAAAAAAAAACAACTGACAAAGTCCGCAGTCGATTAAAAAGTCCTTCATTTAGCGCAAACTATACTTTCGGTGGTTTCGTGCCTCTTCTCTAAATTATACGACAATAGGTTTTTGGGCTGTCTTGACCCTGGAGTAAAGATATTGCTACCATTTTGCACTACA
This sequence comes from Schistocephalus solidus, assembly GCA_017591395.1. NCBI lineage: Eukaryota > Metazoa > Platyhelminthes > Cestoda > Diphyllobothriidea > Diphyllobothriidae > Schistocephalus > Schistocephalus solidus. The sequence goes on along the minus strand of WEDG01001390.1, from coordinate 169,198 downwards.
ACGATTAACCTAAGGTACGCCCAAGAACTGGGATATGGCCGGCAGATCAAGCATTAGCAAAGCAAGCCTTCACGACAGCTTTGATAAAAATTCCTATTTAGTGACTTCACGAAAGCTATTTTCATAAATTTCTCCTCAGGTCAATGCATTTACATAAATAGTTGACCTGCCGAAGTGCATGAATCCTCCCTACTATGTGAGTGCTTACATGCATCTGTAATGGACTGGGTCCTTAAACTAGGATTTTTATGCGAGTGCGGAAGAGGGTGGGGTGATGGGCTCACGTTCAGATTGACCGCTGACGCGGACCTCGTGGTAGAATTCCCTTGATCGAAGATAGACAGGCAACCTGCAGGAGATTACTATGAGGCCAGAGGGCAGGATGCACGTTTCGTAGGACAGTTGTGACCAAGGTGTCTTGCCAGTGTGCTCTTCTACGGCAGTCGGATAACTAATTAGATTGCAAAAACCAGTTAAACACGTATGCAAACCTCCGCGTGTAGGGCTGGTGACTAATTATGGACATCAGAAGAATAAGATGCGCTTGCTGACGCCTGTAGTTTATGGGCCTGACGTTTTAGAGTCTTGCTCGAACCCACCTTGTCCATGGATTATTCCAGGGCTTCTGGACCACGGGGCATTGGCGGGAACGCATTCCTGCACGTTTAGTTCAAGTGGCAGGACCAAGACCAAAACGCTCAGATTGGAAGCAGTGTTACTTCAATTGCTCGCATACCAAGAAAGAAGTAGTAATTACTGGCATATTCATAGCGCACTATCTCTTGCTCTGTTGCTAAATCGCACAAATTTGGCACATGTGAAGCCTATGTAGGACAGTCAATTGTCACGTGATTGCTGTTTCGTGGATTGACGCATGTGAATGGATCTAGTAGGACCGACAGTGGACAAGGCAAGTCAAGTAACTCCGAATCATTGCTAGCGACAGGGTGATGTTAATTGTGTGAGGTTCGTTCTAGAGACTTGGTTTCCTCCCTCACAGTGCCTGCAACTCAGAATAGCGCAACAGGCCGATTGCGCAAATGGATTTTAAATGTCAGCATGCCACCATTGCGTGTTTGGTCACTGAACTTCTCAGCATCTTGTTTTCTACCCTTAGCAGTCACATTTACACGTATTCGTTTGAGCAAGCAACCGACTACGAACACCACTAGTTGATATTCAGGGCTTCTCCTTTAAAATGAGCTCCAGGCCGAACAGACTGCTGCTGGCCCCACTCGCCGTGGGGACAGGCCAATTACGTTTCCCTTCACTCCTTGCATTTCCCATCCTGATTCTCTCGTCCACCAACTTCAGTGTTGCGTACCCGTTCTATTTGCACCAGGTTTAAAAAGAGACGCCTGCGCATTTTGTGCCGTTTAGGCAGATTTGCAAAGGCCGAAATAATTGACATTAACATATCAGCGAAACGGAGCCTGTGAAATTCCGACTAGGCAAAAAGGCTTTTATCGCTGTTCCTTTTTAAGACGACAAAATTGCTGTTATTGACAGCTAGGCAGGCCATCCAATAGCAATTGAACTGTTCCAGGTCTATTCTATGGGTTTTCTGGTGCGTTAACATAGTCATGGCTGGCTATCACTGTCTCGATAGTCTACACCAAAAAATGCTGCCTTCCAAGTCACAAGGTCTCCGGTATTTTTTCACTAATTTCTCAGATCACGATATTGTAAAATTATGGGTTGGAACTGCTTATATGCCTCCCCCACAGGACACGGGAATAAGAACGCCCCACCCTCGTCATACAGGTGGTCTTACATTAAGTTTCACAAACGGTAAATGTTCCCGTGTCCTTACCATAGCACTGAACCAAAATTTAACTGTAACCCTACTCGAAACCATAAACCTGAGCTGAACCCTTAATCAAACCATAACTATAAGTTCCCTAGAGTTTAACACAAAGTCACATTCCTTGAGGGACGCTCACCTATCGCGAACAGAGCTCACTCGTTCCGTTCTGCCTTGGGGTCGGCAATCATAATCTGCAAAGTCAACTGTATTACGATCGTGTTCTGTACCCTCGTCCTGCGGAGGGTGGGGGCATATAAGAGCTCCCTACCCTGTCTTGACTAAACATTTCTTTATCTGAAACATCTGGGAAAAACACGGTGGTCTCGGTTGTATTTTAACTCCTGACAGGGCTGGTGTGACTTTAGTACGGTGGGAGCTCTAACACCTGAGCTACGGGATTCCAAATCCTGCAGAGCTTACCGCGTTTTGTACAAGCGGGTCAGTTACCTTATTGTAATCGGCCAAAAAATGCGTATGTTGAGTTTACGGGCCAACCTTACCGCAATAAATGGAATGGGCACCCTTCCAAACATTGACCATATTTTTATGCGAAGAGTTCAACTGTTCAATGAGCTGATCATGCGATAGTACGACGGTAGCTCTAACCTCCTGAGCTACGGGGTTGCGAATTCAGCAGAGTTTGCGCCATTTTTCACAAGTGGGGCAGTTACGGTATTAGACACTGCAAAAGGTTAACATGTGTATTTGACGAGCCAACCTTACCTTAATAAGGGGAATGAGCACCATTCAAACATTGACCATATTTAATGGAAAGGGTTCAACTGTTAAATGAGCTGATCCTGCGGTGGTGTTCAAAAATGTATTTACTACCTCTTAACTAAACAATACTTGTAATTTTCTTATCAAACACTTCTTGAAACCCCGTCGGACTGTCATCGTAAGCGGTCGATTATATGTAATTTATAGTAAATCTCAGCTGGCCTATTATTAGTCGCTAGAACAAAGTAGCCTTTCTTGAAGTAACATGTTATGATATCAAAGGCAGAATTTCTGAAAACTGTGAGGAAATCCTTAAAACTCAACCTTTTTCCCTGAATTATGATTCAAATATTCCGACTAAAACAGGTTTTCTGGTGCATCGGCAAGTGCACGTGTATGCCGAACCGACAGATTGTTCGGCTGCTACTAAAACTACTATGAGCTTATTTTCAGGAGCAGTTGGGCCTGACGACTCACAAAGCGCGGGGATCCAACCAAAATATACAAGTTAGAAGTTTAAATTTGTAGTCTGCAGGGTAACGCAGATCCGCCAGTTTTAACATGCGCTTCGGAAGATTGGAAGTGTCTCCGTTTCTTGATTGGAGCTTCAAGCTCATTAGTAGCCAAAAGTTACGTAACTGTGATCTGCTGAGGATGGCGTTCGTCCGAAATAGAGAGAGAGAGAGAGAGAGAGAGAGAGAGAGAGAGAGAGAGAATCGAGCTTCGACTTCGTATTCACATCAGTCGATTGAGCTATTTGATGTTGCGGAGTTACTTGTCCTCCAATTCGATCATAAAACAATACACGCTAAGCTTCTTGCTCTTACGATAGTATGGGTCCCACTCGAGTGTTTAAAACGTTCAAATGTCTGATGCTTCATTCGTCCCGAGTGCTCCTAGGATTCCTTTAGTTAAACGTGACCTTGACTGTGATAAGTTGTCCTGAAATTAATTTACGAGGGCCTTCTACAACAGAATCCGAACTGCTTTGAAGTTCACGCACATAATATACAGTTTTTTTCAGGAATCTGACAATCTGAAACCTTTACCTGTAAAAATATAAAGTATTAGGCAGGAAAGAAAACTGCTGGCAGGCTGTCGGTAATTTTTTATCGTTAACAGGCTACTGACAAACAAGTTTATATTACCTTTGTGGGCTCACAAGGTAGTTTATCGAATAAATCACGCAGAGTTCTCCAATATTCAGGTCTCGGTAGAAGAAGGGTTCATAAAAAAATGGAATATTTAGGGCAAACGGTATCACTACAGTGATCGCCCTCAAAAGACAATATGCGCTTTTCTGAATCAACGGAAATTGATGCATTTATATAATTTGCTTTTCCGTTATCAAACCTCTGTCCAACCGCATCTAGCCCGTCCGTTGGAAATATCACATGCCCCTATAAATTTGCCGAATTTAATTTGGATATCAACCCATTTACCCCTTCGAGCATACTAACCTTCATGCGTTTCCCTTGCTTCTATCTACGGAGGACCACAAATGGACCGCTTTATAATGAAAGAAACGAGTCAATGGTAAGATACAAGTTGAGTTCCTGAGGAAGTACTATTTTCCTCTTCAAAATATTGTCTTTTGCCAACGTTATTTCATCTTGGTTTAGTAATTTTATCTAAAATATCCTCCAATATGCCCTTCCGTGCCGACCAAGAAGAATATCTCAAAATATTCGACATAAGATTTATTGTGTTAGTTTCCGGCTAACCTTTTGCCGAAAACCTGTTATAAATTAGGCTTAATTTTAAATACAGAGACCTAAAGTTAGTGGGACATGGCTCGACAGCTGATCCACTTTCGCGGATAGATGCCTAAATTAAAACTTAGTTCTTGTAAATATGGAATCCCTTTTACCCTCAACGCCCTTCACACGCCCTGTCTCTGTTTGTGGGTTTGAAAGCGAATCCGATGCAACAGGCGGGCAAAATTCTTGTCCAAATGACCGTGTTTCCCTCACCTCCGCTGTTTCTAATTTTTGACTTATCAAGTCAAAGATAACTTTGCCAGCATAATTAATAATGCTGCTTTCATATGAAAGCAGGCTTGGGTTGCCTTATTTTGATTCAGATCACCTTAGGAGCGTTTCATTTTTAACGGGCTTATTGCCTGCGGCAGGCAAAAAATCTATTTGACAAGGTATTTACGTCAGAAGCATTAAAATTATGGAATAAGTATGCACACAAATAAATGTGCTGGGATTGCATGAGTTATGGGAGTTTGTGGGGGACTGTCTTTGAATAAATTTTAAGTAGGTTGAGCCACAAACTACCATATTATAAAAACGTCAGGTCTGGCAACTGATATCTTGTCATCCTCGTTCAGCTCACACTGGTCTGGCAATAAGCTCATAAAATTTCGTTATCTGAGTGTCGGGTCAAACACAAGGCCACCAAACACCTCAGCCAGATTAATAATCTATTGATTATTTATTTCATGCTGAACTACGCTCAAAAACGCGATTAAAACGTGATAACTAGTTAGACTTAAACTAACTGTAATTTATCAGTCGATCAGACAGCTTATCTATCCCCGACGAAATATTTTTCAGTATGTCACGCTGCAAGCTTTGAAAGTAATATTCTAACTGTATATAAACCACGCTGGTGGTGATGGGTTCTTGGTTAACAGGACCAGAAAAATGTTTCGAACCTGTATTTATTTGCCTCCTCAAAGTATGCACTTTTTACTAGAAGAGTGGGATATGTCGCCAAGACTTTTAAATTGTACGATAATAAGTGCTACTTCAAGGGCGGGGACAATAATAAACCATATGCCTTCTTCAAATAATAAATCAATAATCATCCCAATTGGCATTTAGATACGGTAATATCTTCAGGTCCTTCTCATTAGGTGCACGATGACTGAGTCTTACAGCTACATGAATATTTGCTCTCGAACAGAGAAACATCGGATATTATCGGTAGTGTTGTAGCTGCCAAATTAAAGCAACTAACAAAGTTTGACCTAAGCAAGGGGAGAGTTACCTTAACAACTAAATTTGAATTTTATTGCACTAACGGGACAGTGAATGGTGTAGTTGAAATGCCAAGTGGCGCTCCACATTTCCATTCAGAAACTTCGATTCATTTTTTGGCGTTCGCAGTTTCCTGTAGAGTCAAGCACGTTAGCGACACAGCAGTTAAATGCAGCCTTACACGTTGGAAGATGCAGAATCGCATGGACTTTATGGAAGAAAAAATCGTGCACAGTATTGAAGAAAACTCAAACCTGCACTGGAAACTTACCATTAATTTTTACTAACGGTCCATTTGTTGCTCTGAGTCGATATTCAGGACAACTATAAACATCTCCAACGGCTAACGAGCAAAATAAGATGGCCAAGCAGCAATCACTGTCAAACAAAACGTCCTCAACTATTTGCTTTTATGCCTTTGGGTTAAATTCTGTGTGCAGGGCTGAATTTGGTAAGGGGTAGCGTGGTTCCGCACGTGCAGACGTAATGCAAAAACCTTCTCATATTAGTCAAACAAGCGCGTGATACTCACTGATGTGGTTAAGAGCTCACTCGATCCAATTCTGTCCGCCCGCCAGCCAGCCTGCTACTGGCGATAAATGAACGTTGTGTCATTGGACTCATGCCACATATAATACAAGGGTATGTTGATGAGTTAACTTGCGTGTTTGTGTTCAAGCCCTGCCCTGCCAATATTGCCTTGACAATGTTTACTAATTGGTTTTGGGACCAAATTACATGGGTTACTGTGCTCTATTCCCCATAAGTACGATCGGGGTTAAGTTTGCTTTATCATCGTCTGAGCTGCAGCTGAGGTCAAAAATTCACCTCTGCAATTAAGCTCTTTTTTACTGCAGAAAAGTGTAAACAAATAGAACAGGCAGTTGAGTTGGAGAAAGAGGGCAAAATTAGCATGGCGGTCGATGGAGTACAGACGTCTGTTGTGTGCTTGAATTCATCGCTATATGCAAAGAATAACAAGCTGAAAATGCGGAGTTTCTGTGACATAGTGCGCATAATTTGTTTTGTAGGCATCACTTGCACTATTGATAGTCTAGCCCTGCCCACGAATATAGGCGACAGACGAGATCCGAGGGTTTGGTGGCTGCGGTCGTCGCCCGACGTCCGCGCGGTCACGCCACCCACACGCCGAAGGCGCTTTCATAAACCGGGGGAGGTGGTTGACCCGAGGGGTTGACTGAAGGTCAGTAGATCATGACTCAAGCCGTTATAGGCCGATCCGGTTATCGCCGCTCGCGATGTTGGCTCGCCGACACCCCCCCTCTCGCCACCCACAATCTGACAGCGGCCGTTTGTCCGAGGGCGTTGAAAGTCATAAGTTGGCAGCATTTCTTTCTGTTTTGGTGCCTGTTCGATCGACCGCGTCCGGGTTCTATTTCCGTTTCTCCCGCAACATCATTGTGTCCGTAAGCGTATCCAATGGGATAAAAGACCTCATAAGGCCGCATGTCAACCTCATGGGACTTGAATTTTTGGTAACTCTCCCGTCTGACTAAAAGGTGGTCGTCGGCTTTCTAAACGCTCTTTTTTTACCAGAGACTTAATAATTACGGATATGTATGGGTAATTTTAACCGCAACCCTCTCTCGAACAGGTCTGCGACACCTCCGCTTGAATCAACAATCCAAACAGCGTATTTTCTCCATCTGCTGATTTATTTGCTCGCAGCATTCCGCTTCTACCGCAATTAGAGTCTGACCATGAATTTTCGCGGAGATTGGCTGCCCAGCTCGCATGCTTATTTAAACAAACTGCATCGATATACTCAACGCACGGCCTAACCTGTGTCGGTATCAGTCGCCACAAGCAGGTACCCACGTCCTGCGCACTTACAACTAATAATTTTAATTGGTCTGACTCGTTCAAACAAGTTCGCTGACACAGATTTACAGATGAGACCGTACGTGCTAACACAGCGAGAAGAGGGGGCCAGAATTAGGGTCAGGTCCCTAACCCCGGCGCTGTCTTATCACCAGCTATACCGTCAGAGCACATGCGTATGAATACGTGTGTGTGTGTGTGTGTGTGTGTGTGTGTGTGTGTGTGTGTGTGTGTGCCCCCTAAACGGGCCACGTGGTAGATGCGTTGGACCAACATGGGGGCCACATTTGGACACGGCAGGCGTTATTCGGGTTGCGCTCCCATAACAAATGCCGAACATTGAGGTGTGGTGGCACGCCAAAAGGGCGGCTAGGACTTAGGGGACCCAGCCGCGCCAGCCACCTGCGTCCTCTCTCGCCTCCGGTCTTCTTGACTCTGTCTTGACACCGGGCTCAGGTGGGGGAGGAGGAGAGAGTGCGGTAGCTGCAGCGCAAGGCTACTATCACTTAAAACTAATTCACGCGCAAGTCACCGTCTCTGCACCACCTGGTGTGGAGCATACGGTGGACCTCGTCGAAATCGACGGTCGAACTGTCGTCGTGTGTGTGTGTGTGTGTGTGTGTGTGTGTGTGTGTGTGTGTGTGTGTGTGTGTGTGTGTGTGTGTGTGTGTGTGCAGCAGATTTCCAGCGGTAAAGCACCGGGATCTGACGCAATCCCACCGGAAGTATACAAGCACGGTGGGCCCCGGCTGATGGCAGAACTCACAACACTCTTCCAGGAGATGTGGCACCAAGGACAAGTTCCTCAGGATTTCAAAGACGCGACCATCGTCCATCTCTACAAACGGAAGGGGAACCGGCAACTCTGTGATAATCACAGAGGCATCTCGTTGCTCAACATCGCGGGGAAGATCTTCGCCCGTATCCTTCTCAATCGTCTTAACGGTCACCTAGAGCAGGGCCTGCTTCCGGAAAGCCAATGTGGCTTCCGCCGACACCGCGGAACAACCGATATGATCTTTGCCGCCCGCCAGCTACAAGAGAAGTGTCAGGAGATGCGAACTCACCTATACACTACCTTCGTGGATCTAACGAAAGCCTTTGACACGGTGAATCGTGACGGACTGTGGAAAGTCATGCAGAAATTTGGCTGTCCTAAGCGGTTCACGCACATGGTACGTCAGCTTCATGACGGGATGACGGCGCGCGTCACTGACAACGGGACGGTATCCGAAGCATTCGCAGTGACCAACGGAGTGAAGCAGGGCTGCGTACTGGCCCCCACCCTCTTCAGTCTCATGTTCTCGGCTATGCTGATGGACGCCTACCGTGATGAGCAGCCTGGTATCCGCATCGCCTACAGAACTGACGGGCACCTTCTCAACAGTCGGCGTATGCAGGCTCCAACGCGCGTGTCTACGACTACAGTCCATGACTTGCTCTTCGCGGACGACTGCGCCCTTAACACCGTGACAGAGGAGGACATGCAAAGGAGCATGGACCTCTTCGCCGGAGGCTGCGCCGATTTTGGATTAACAATCAGTACAGCCAAAACAGTTGTCATGCACCAGCCGCCACCCAGCGCAGAATACAATGCTCCTCGAATCTATGTCAACGGTGCTCTACTCAAAAACGTGGAAACCTTCGCTTATCTAGGAAGCACGATGTCGCGCAACACGAGAATCGATGACGAGGTTGCCCAACGGATCTCCAAAGCTAGTCAGGCTTTCGGCCGGCTGCAGTCCTCCGTGTGGAATCGCCACGGTATTCACCTGAACACCAAACTGAAGATGTACAAGGCCGTCGTCTTGTCGACACTCCTTTACGGAGCGGAAACCTGGACCGTCTACTCGAACCAAGCCAGGAAGCTGAATCACTTTCATCTCAGCTGCCTCCGCAGAATACTGAAGCTGAGATGGCAAGACAGGATCCCGGACACGGAAGTCCTGGAGCGGACCGGAATCCTCAGCATCCATGCCATGCTGAGGCAAGTGCAACTGCGATGGAGCGGCCACCTGGTAAGAATGGACGACGAGCGACTACCCAAACGACTTTTCTACGGTGATGTCGCTACGGGTTCTCGCAGGCAGGGAGGTCAAAAACGACGCTACAAGGACACTTTGAAGACATCGCTGAAGCAACTGCAAATCAACTCTGCGACCTGGGAGGACCTCGCCCAGGATAGACCGGCATGGAGAAGATCAGTGAAGACTGGTTCAGCGATCTATGAGGCCAACCGGATCGCCGCTGCCAAGGCCAAAAGAGCGGCACGAAAGTCACCAGCGCCCCGGACCAACACCGCCAATGCCCAGGCCCTGCCAACGTGCCCGCGCTGTCAACGCATCTTCCGCGCGCGAATCGGCCTGGTTGGACATCTTCGGACGCAATGCACAAACAATCCGACAATTCCAATTTCTACGTCAAATTCTGCTAACCCTCCTTCTGACTCCCCTACCCTCACTCCTGTCATCAATTCCATTGCTCCCACCATCACAGAGACCACATCCATCTACTCATCGCCTGTTACCCCTACCACCGCAACCACCACCGCCTTCACTACCACCACCACCACCATCAGCGATGGGGAATCTCTCCTAAGCTGTACTCAATGCGACCGCACATTCACCTCACGAATCGGCCTGGTCGGTCACTTGCGAATACATCGTACAGAGACCGGTGAGCCAGTGCCTGGAGCACCATCACACAGCAGAGGTCGTCGCCTCCACTGCCCTCACTGTCCTCGCGCATTCACTCATCGCATAGGCCTATTCGGTCACATGCGCATCCATAACAGCGGAATTAACCACAATGCCGACAACACCGATACACCATGCACACCCTCCGCTCCTGCCATTCTTAGTGCCCCTGCCACCCCCACTACCAGCAATGACATCCTCCCAGCCTCTACCGATTTCTCCTGCCCACACTGAACCCGCAACTTCAACTCACGCATCGGCCTGGTCGGTCACCTGCGAATCCATCGCATGGAGGCTGGTGAACCAGTGCCTGGGGCTCCGACATACAGTCGACGTGCCCGCCTTCACTGCCCTAACTGCTTTCGCACATTTACACACCGCATGGGCCTATTAGGACACATGCGCCTCCACGACAACCTCCGGTAAACCACCGTAGGCTAACCTACATCAGCGCACACTACCTACACCAATGCATCGACAACACTCTCACAATCACCATTTACCACAGTATATCACGGTTTCCTAGAAACCGTGGCTGGGAAGTCTGCCAATCTGACGCTTCCACCAGACCACGCCGTCGGCTCAGTGTATGTGCTGTGTGTGTCGAGTGGCTGACCAGTGAACTGGGGAGTCAGACGGCGATGGCTGCTCCATATCCCCTGAGTTTGTGAATCCTGGTGTGTGCGTTATGGGGGCCAGGTCGTGCTGTGGCGCGCGAAGACGGGTACGCCGATCCGTCAGCCAATGCGCCCACTCCCACATCAGGCAACTGACTGGCTCGGACAGTGGTCTGATTGTGGGGGTGGGGAGAGAGTGAGGTCGAGAGCTCAGCGTATTTTCCTCACTATAAACAATCTGACGCGCTTGAAACTATCACGGTGCGCTAAAAGCCGTGGCTTGGAAGGTTGCCAACTGACGGGATAACTCGGACCGCGTGGTCAGCCCAATGTGTGTTTTGTGTGGAGTGGCTGACTGGCGGACTGAGAGTCAGGTTGCAATGGCTCCTTCTTAATGTGGCCTTTATGGCACTCCCACTCCGTGGGATCCGAGCCAGGTGTGGTGGCACGCCCAGGGGCGGCTTAGGCCGCGCCAGCCACCTGCGCCCTCTCCCATCTCCGGTCTTCTTGACTCTGTCTTGACACCGGACTCAGGTGGGGGAGGAGGAGAGAATGCGGTAGCTGCAGCGCAAGGCTACTATCACTTAAAACTAATTCACGCGCAAGTCACCGTCCCTGCACCACCTGGTGTGGAGCATACGGTGGACCTCGTCGAAATCGACGGTCGAACTGCCATGTGTGTGTGTGTGTGGCACGCCCAGGGGCGGTCCGGCCGCGCCAGCCACCTGCGTCCTCCACTCCGGTCTTCTTGACTCTGTCTTGACACCGGGCTCAGGTGGGGAGGAGAGAGTGCGGTAGCTGCAGCGTAGGCTATCACTTAAAACCAATTACGCGCAAGTCACCGTCCCTGAGGGAGCATACGGTGGACATCGTCGGACTACGACGGTCGAACTGCTGTTTGTGTGTGCCCCTAAACGGGCCACGTGGTAGATGCGTTGGACCAACACGGGGGCCACATTAGGGCACGGCATGCGTTATTCGGGTTGCGCTCCCATAACAAATGCCGAACATGGAGGTGTGGTGGCACGCCTAGGGGCGGCTTAGGACTTAGGGGACCCAGCCGCGCCAGCCACCTGCGTCCTCTCCCGCCTCCGGTCTTCTTGACTCTGTCTTGACACCGGGCTCAGGTGGGGGAGGAGGAGAGAGTGCGGTAGATGCAGCGCAAGTCTACTATCACTTTAAACTAAATCACGCGCAAGTCACCGTCCCTGCTCCACTTTCCCATGGAGCATACGGTGGACATCGTCGGACTACGACGGTCGAACTGTCGATGTGTGTGTGTGGGGGTGTAGGGGTACTAGTTAGGGGCAGCACCACACAGCTTGCATTTGGTCGCTCCATTTGTCTCGTACAGGTGGTGAATGCTCCTGTGGCCGCCTCTAACTGGTACCCAACTCTCACCTGTGGCTCCTCGAAGTTGGGTTCTTCCCAGCGGCCACACCCCGGGCAACCGTCACGACCGGCGGGCTAAACCAGGTGAGGGTCTCCGGTGTTGTGTGTGCCTCCACACCCGGTATGTCTGACTCCCGAACTTCCCACCTCCCCCTCTCAAAAAGTCCTACGGTGGGGGCGACAGCAACCCCGTAGGCGGCCCAGACTAACTCGGGTCGTTCTTCCACTAAAACAAACCGTGACCCATAGTGGAGTTCGGCAGCCGTCTGGGATGTCCGAGCAGCCCTATTTAGGGATAGCACTGCTTGCCTCCTCGCGGAGGAAGGGGCTAGAAAATGTGCCCTAAAAAATGCTGGTTCTCACGTCTTCTGCAGCCGGCCGCGGCTCGCAGATCGCAAACTACGCGGTCGTAAAACTCAAACAAACAACAATACCCCCGTCCCCATCCCCCTCGCCATACTCTCCAGGCTGCTCGGGTGAGTCCACTCACACTAGCAGCCTGGAATGTTCGTTCCCTTTTAGACAATCCTAGGAGCAACCGGCCGGAACGGAGGACGGCGCTAGTCGCTCGGGAACTGGCGCGCTACAAGGTGGACATTGCTGCTCTCAGCGAGACCCGATTCTCTGAGCAGGGTCAGCTGGAGGAGGTGGGGAGCCGGCTACACTTTCTTCTGGAGCGGCCGGCCAAAGGCAGAGCGACGCGACGCTGGTGTTGCCTTTGCCATCCGTAACGACATCGTGGGACGTCTGCCCTGTCTGCCGCAGGGTATCAATGATCGCCTGATGAGCCTCCGCCTGCCTCTTCGGGGAGACCAGTTCGCCACCATCATCAGCGCCTACGCTCCCCCAATGACGAGCTCTGATGCGGCGAAGGACAAATTCTACGAGGACCTGCACGCCTTGCTGGCGACTGTGCCGAAAGAGGACAAGTTAATTGTCCTTGGTGACTTCAATGCCCGCGTCGGGACGGACCACGCTGCCTGGCAGGGAGTGCTGGGTCCCCACGGTCTCGGTAGCTGTAACGATAACGGCCTCCTTCTTCTGCGCACGTGTGCGGAACACCGTCTCCTGCTGTCCAACACCTTCTTCCGCCTTCCGACGCGGGAGAAGGCCACGTGGATGCACCCTCGGTCGCGGCGCTGGCATCTGCTGGACTATGTTCTCGTCCGGAGGCGAGATCGACAGGACGTGCTGGTAACCAAGGCGATCCGCGATGCCGATGGTTGGACAGATCACCGCCTCGTCATCTCCCAGATGAGGCTCCGACTGCAACCCCGACGAAGGCCCCAAGGTAAGAGGCCGCCATGTAAGTTAAATACTCTTTTATTAAATTTGCCTGCTCACTGTTTTGATTTCAGCAACCAAATAACCGAGAAACTGGAGGACCTGCATGCTCCAGATGATAACGCTACCGTGGAGACACGATGGTGTCAACTGCGAAATGTCATCCAGTCCACCGCCCTCGATGTCCTCGGACGCGCACGCCGTCGACACCAGGACTGGTTTGACGACAATGACGCCGACATCAGCAACTTACTCGCGGAGAAGAATAGACTACACAAAGCCTACATGGACCTTCGGACTGACGCCACCAAAGCAGCCTTTTTCAGATGCCGGCGCCTTGTACAACAACGGCTGCGGGAGATGCAGGATGCCTGGATGATCCGAAAGGCTGAGGAAATCCAGGGGTATGCGGACCGCAATGAAATGAAAAACTTTTTCAAAGCCATCAAGGCCATCTACGGCCCGTGTATCAAGGGGTCCGCACCGCTGCTCAGCTCTGACGGCACAACACTGCTGACAGAGAAATCGCAAATTCTGAAGCGCTGGGCCGAGCACTTCAGAAATGTCCTTAATTGCTCATCAGCCATCTCCGATGCTGCCATTGACCGGCTCCCTCAAGTGGACACGAACAATGACCTGGATCTGCCGCCTTCCCTACCAGAAACCATCCGGGCCGTGCAGCAGATTTCCAGCGGTAAAGCACCGGGATCCGACGCAATCCCACCGGAAGTCTACAAGCACGGTGGGCCCCGGCTGATGGCAGAACTCACAACACTCTTCCAGGAGATGTGGCGCCAAGGACAAGTTCCTCAGGATTTCAAAGACGCGACCATCGTCCATCTCTACAAACGGAAGGGGAACCGGCAACTCTGTGATAATCACAGAGGCATCTCGTTGCTCAACATCGCCGGGAAGATCTTCGCCCGTATCCTTCTCAATCGTCTTAACGGTCACCTAGAGCAGGGCCTGCTCCCGGAAAGCCAATGTGGCTTCCGCCGACACCGCGGAACAACCGATATGATCTTTGCCGCCCGCCAGCTACAAGAGAAGTGTCAGGAGATGCGAACTCACCTATACACTACCTTCGTGGATCTAACGAAAGCCTTTGACACGGTGAATCGTGACGGACTGTGGAAAGTCATGCAGAAATTTGGTTGTCCTGAGCGGTTCACGCACATGGTGCGTCAGCTTCATGACGGGATGACGGCGCGCGTCACTGACAACGGGACGGTATCCGAAGCATTCGCAGTGACCAACGGAGTGAAGCAGGGCTGCGTACTGGCCCCCACCCTCTTCAGTCTCATGTTCTCGGCTATGCTGATGGACGCCTACCGTGATGAGCAGCCTGGTATCCGCATCGCCTACAGAACTGACGGGCACCTTCTCAACAGTCGGCGTATGCAGGCTCCAACGCGCGTGTCTACGACTACAGTCCATGACTTGCTCTTCGCGGACGACTGCGCCCTTAACACCGTGACGGAGGAGGACATGCAAAGGAGCATGGACCTCTTCGCCGAAGGCTGCGCCGATTTTGGATTAACAATCAGTACAGCCAAAACGGTTGTCATGCACCAGCCGCCACCCAGCACGGAATACAATGCTCCTCGAATCAATGTCAACGGTGCTCAACTCAAAAACGTGGAAACCTTCGCTTATCTAGGAAGCACGATGTCGCGCAACACGAGAATCGATGACGAGGTTGCCCAACGGATCTCCAAAGCTAGTCAGGCCTTCGGCCGGCTGCAGGCCTCCGTGTGGAATCGCCACGGTATTCACCTGAACACCAAACTGAAGATGTACAAGGCCGTCGTCTTGACGACACTCCTTTACGGAGCGGAAACCTGGACCGTCTACTCGAACCAAGCCAGGAAGCTGAATCACTTTCATCTCAGCTGCCTCCGCAGAATACTGAAGCTGAGATGGCAAGACAGGATCCCGGACACGGAAGTCCTGGAGCGGACCGGAATCCTCAGCATCCATGCCATGCTGAGGCAAGTGCAACTGCGATGGAGCGGCCACCTGGTAAGAATGGACGACGAGCGACTACCCAAACGACTTTTCTACGGAGATGTCGCTACGGGTTCTCGCCGGCAGGGAGGTCAAAAACGACGCTACAAGGACACTTTGAAGAAATCGCTGAAGCAACTGCAAATCAACTCGGCGACCTGGGAGGACCTCGCCCAGGATAGACCGGCATGGAGAAGATCAGTGAAGACTGGTTCAGCAATCTATGAGGCCAACCGGATCGCCGCCGCCAAGGCCAAAAGAGCGGCACGAAAGTCACCAGCGCCCCGGACCAACACCGCCAATGCCCAGGCCCTGCCAACATGCCCGCGCTGTCAACGCATCTTCCGCGCGCGAATCGGCCTGGTTGGACATCTTCGGACGCAATGCACCAACAATCCGACAATTCCAATTTCTACGTCAAATTCTGCCAACCCTCATTCTGACTCCCCCACCCTCACTCCTGACAACAATTCCATTACTCCCACCATCATAGAGACCACATCCATCTACTCATCGCCTGTTACCCCCAACCACCGCAACCACCACCGCCTTCGCCTTCACTACCACCACCACCACCACCATCAGCGATGGGGAATCTCTCCTAAGCTGTACTCAATTCGACCGCACATTCACCTCACGCATCGGCCTGGTCGGTCACTTGCGAATACATCGTACAGAGACCGGTGAGCCAGTGCCTGGAGCACCATCACACAGCAGAGATCGTCGCCTCCACTGCCCTCACTGTCCTCGCGCATTCACTCATCGCATGGGCCTATTCGGTCACATGCGCATCCATGACAGCGGAATTCACCACAATGCCGACAACACCGATACACCATGCACACCCTCCGCTCCTGCCATTCTTAGCGCCCCTGCCACCCCCACTACCATGAATGACATCGCCCCAGCCTCTACCGATTTCTTCCTGCCCACACTGCGCCCGCAACTTCAACTCACGCATCGGCCTGGTCGGTCACCTGCGAATCCATCGCACGGAGGCTGGTGAACCAGTGCCTGGGGCTCCGACCTACAGTCGACGCGCCCGCCTTCACTGACCTCACTGCTCCCACACATTTACACACCGCATGGGCCTATTAGGACACATGCGCCTCCACGACAACCTCCGGTAAACTACCGGAGGCGAAGCTACATCAGCACACACTACCTACAGCAATGCATCGACAACACCCTCACAATCACCATTTACCAGAATATACCAGAGAAACCGTGGCTGGGAAGTCTGCCAATCTGACGCTTCCACCAGACCACGCCGTCGGATCAGTTTATGTGCTGTGTGTGTCGAGTGACTGACTAGTGGACTGGGAGTCAGACGGCGATGGCTGCTCCATATCCCCTGAGTTAGTGAAACCTGGTGTGTGCGTTATGGGGGCCAGGTCGTGCTGTGGCGCGCGAAGACGGGTACGCCGATCCGTCAGACAATACGCCCACTCCCACATCAGGCAACTGACCAGCTCGGACAGTGTCTGATGGTAGGGTGGGGAGAGAGTGAGGTCGACAGCTCAGCGCATGTTCCTCACTATAAACAACCTGACGCGCTTGAAACTATCACGGTGCGCTAAAAGCAGTGGCTTGGAAGGTTGCCAACTGACGGGATATCTCGGACCGCGTGGTCAGCCCAATGTGTGTTTTGTGTGGAGTGGCTGACTGGCGGACTGAGAGTCAGGTTGCAATGGCTCCTTCTTAATGTTGCCTTTATGGCACTCCCACTCCGTGGGATCCGAGCCAGGTGTGGTGGCACGCCCAGGGGCGGCTCCGGCCGCGCCAGGCACCTGCGCCCTCTCCCATCTCCGGTCTTCTTGACGCTGTCTTGACACCGGGCTCAGGTGGGGGAGGAGGAGATAGTGCGGTATCTGCAGCGCAAGGCTACTATCACTTAAACTAATTCACGCGCAAGTCACCTGACCTGCACCACCTGGTGTGGAGCATACGGTTGACCTCGTCGAAATCGACGGTCGAACTGCCGTGTCACGGGCCACGTGGTAAATGCATTAGACCAACACGGGGGCCACATCAGGGCACGGCATGCGTTATTCGGGTTGCGCTCCGCTAACAAATGCCGAACATGGGAGGTGTGGTGGCACGCCGAGGGGCGGCTAGGACTTAGGGGACCCAGCCGCGCCAGTCACATGCGCCCTCTCCCACCTCCGGTCTTCTCGACTCTGTCTTGACACCGGGCTCAGGTGGGGGAGGAGGAGAGAGTGCGTTAGCTGCAGCGCAAGGCTACTATCACTTACAACTAATTCACACGCAAGTCACCATCCCTGCACCACCCTTCCGTTGAGCATACGGTGGATATCGTCAAAATCGACGGTCGAACTATCGTGTGTGTGCAGGGTTGTAAACGGGCAGTTCAAGAGTCAGACTCAATGGCCCCAACTGAATGCGTCTCCCAAGCACCCTCGCGTCTTTGCGATTCAAGCGTTTCACTGCACTTAACAGCACGCGTCTCTAACGCATTCGAAAAGCGTGCTCTTTTGTGTATCGTGGTGCAGGACTTGAGGACCAGGTGGTGTGTGGCATGCGTATATGAGCTACTTTAGCTCCATCAGCCAATGCTTAGACTGTTCAGTAGTACATGGGAAGTTAAGAGAGATTATTAGGTCGACTCTGGGTATCCATTTCCATGGCAATTCAGTGATCCCGCACTATTATAAATATGACGCTCTTAGAACCTATTACGCTGTGATAAAAGTCGCGATTTGGAAGGTCGTCACCTAATAAATTAACTTGATCCTCTTGGTTAGTACTGTGTGTATGTGGGGTGACAGGCTGGCGGACAGAAGGTCAGACTTCCTTGCTCATTCTGGCAGTCCTTCTTTTAGACGGGGTCCGTGCCGTCCCTTCATTCTACGTGAAATCCTGGTCTCGTCGCACGGACCAAGATGCCTTGCACGCAGAACGGCTGTCATACTCTGTGAGCCAGTGTCCGATCCGATATACATATAGATAGATATAGAGAGATAGAGATATAGAGAGAGAGAGAGAGAGAGAGAGAGATATATATAGAGAGTAGAGAGAGAGAGAGAGAGAGAGAGAGAGAGAGAGAGAGAGAGAGAGAGAGATATATATAATATATATATATACATATAGATAGATACATATATAGAGATATATATAGACATAATATATAGATATATATATAGATATATACATATATATATATATATATAGAGAGAGAGAGAGAGAGAGAGAGAGAGAGAGAGAGAGAGAGAGAGAGAGAGAGAGAGAGAGAGAGAGAGAGAGAGAGAGAGAGAGAGAGAGAGAGAGAGAGAGAGAGAGAGAGAGAGAGAGAGAGAGAGAGAGAGAGAGAGAGAGAGAGAGAGAGAGAGAGAGAGAGGTTCAAGTCAGCATCTCTGAGACTGGCATGCGGTAGGGCACAAGGTGGATATCATCACTTGCGATAGTCAAACTGTCATCTGTGCTTTAATGGTTCATATATTTCATGAAGACTAACGATTATTTGAAGGTTTCTTGAAATTTACAAGGTACTTACACAACGACACACTGAGGTCATTTGATCTTTTTATGAAGTAATCATCCTTGCAAAGCGGGGACAACCGACTTTCGCAGTGGATTCACCGTTCAACAGGAAAGGCTTATTTGTTGTAAAGTTTAACTCGAAAGGAGATGTCGTCGTTCATAGGCGCCTCCAGAAAAGGAAACAACCTACGTTTTTTGACAATGTATGGCCTTTGAAAGACCTTTGCTCCTAAGCTGCCCTCGAAGGGAGAAAAAAACGTTTTCGCTACCGCCGCGCAAAATATTAATAATGGGTAACGCATGAATAGTTAAGCATGCAGAAACTAATGGCGTCAGAAATTTCCTGACATCAAGTTTCATGTGTAAAAGACCAAAAATAAAATAGAATGGGAAATATACGGCAGGTAATGGTGACCCGACCTGTGTAGGGGTCACTTCATGATGCTGGCTTTTAAACGAGCTGCTTTCCGAATGACTTTACAGACGGCATCATAATTATGCATACAAATGCCCTTTCTTGTACTCATTTGGCATCAACTACGTCTTCTGAATTGAAGAGGGGGAATCTTTCGGGTGAAAAACTGTCTTAATTCCTAAGTGATTTCGAACCCAACTTGCTGTTAAACCTGCCTTCAGATTTTACCATCTAAAAACTGTGTATATTTTGCCGTGAATATTTCCGTGTGGGACATTTAAATATTTTTTCTACGCTATTAAAAGAGGGTGATATATTGTTTGTAAAAACTTGCAGTGAATATGGACCACATAGCCTACTTTAAAAACATACGAATGAACATTAAGGTCTTAAAATGGTCTACTTATAAACTATTTAAATCCAAAAGATACCCTTTTTAAGTGTAAAAAATTATAAAAACATAATTTGCTAGCACATGAGTACAAAACGAATTGTTCGTTGTATGTTTTCAATATACTATACTTGAATTTATAAGAGTATTGAAAATCGATGTCAAAATACATACTATTTAAGCATTCATTTTTTAAAGAAATCAGTTTTTGAAGGCAGCCGGACAGAACGTTGTGCAAAAGACGACATCCTTTCGCAAATAAAATATCTTCGGATTATGCTGCACAGTAATTAATATGAAAACTCTACTAAATTTATCATTTTTTATCGAAATATATGGTTCATTCCAATAACTGTAGAGTTCTTCGAGGTTGCATCTTATCCTCCTACCTATTCTCCCTCAACACTGACGACTTGAGATCACCATACGACTGTCTGTATGTTTAATATGCTGACGATATGGTTGTTGGTCAGCCTCTTAAAAGCAGACACATCTCCAGTCTCTGAAGGATGGCCTGAACCACGTCTTGACATGGTCGCTGGAAAATGGTCTTCTCTTGAATAATCACAAGGCAGTCCAGTGTTTTTTTCCAGCTGCTACCCTATCCTATGCCTGAATCTTTGGACATTCTTCCCACCGAGATATCCTCTATCGGGTAATTTGGTGTTACTCTGATATCCAATCTTTCATTCTCCTTTCATACTAAAATTCTTTTTCGCTAATATTCGTAAATGTCCTTAATGCATTCGTGGTTGACGGCCCTATCCAACACCTCAACCCCTAATCTAGAAACATATATATGCCTGCATTCTCCCTCTCATACCCTATTTTACTCCTGTTATTTTTCCTGTTTTGCTTAAAAAAGATCTTTTAGATTTTAAAGCATATCCTCCAAATGCTCTCTTATACTGACAGTCTTCCTTATACTGCATTAGTGGATACGATAAGTAAATGACACTTCGAAACATTCAAGCGATTTGCCGAGCGAATTCTGGATGATGCTTTTCACCCGTTCACTCTGAGGCGAAGTTTTCCCATTCCATGTGCCCAGGCTTCCGGTACATGCCTTGCCGTACATGGTCAAATCAGTATTCCGTATTGCAACCTCTAGCACGATAGCTTACGAGTAAAGAGACAGGAATACAGGAACTGAGACTTTAACTGTCTTCGCTATAGATATTCCTTTTTATGTAAACCTTTTGACTCTTCTGCAATTTATTCATTTATCATCTGAAGCCATTTTTGCTGCATATTTTGTATGATACTTTCAAAATAGAGCGCAATCCTCTCACTCTCACTCTCTCTGTCTCTGTCTCTTCAAAATATCGGTTAATATTTAATAAAATATCACATCTATTTTAGGATAGAACTGGACGGACAGAACCTACCTCTTTCATCGTGCCGCCAGATGAAATAAATTTTGAGCACACATAAAACCTGTTTGGAGCCACGACGGCTACGACTACTACTGCAGGTGTACAAAGACGCGCAAATCCTAGTCATTGGTAGCACCACAAACCAATCGATAACACAGCTATGGCCAGTGGATATTTTCCTGCCACGCCTTCACTTCCCGAGTTTTGCTCCAGTTTTTGTCTTTTGAAATTTTTCCCAGCAGAATTACTTTTCTTAAATATACAGGGTAATTTGAGAATTTTTTAAACTAGTTTCGCCAACACAGACAAGAAAATCAAATGCGCCTGACGGTTCTGAAAAGGGCGGTTATTGACATTGTCAAGTTACGGCTGGATTCGCGAGAAAAGGAACACACACTGTCTCAAACTTGATTTCCAAAGGCCGCGAAAGATCTGCTCGGTTGTACTCATTAAGGATGTCTTGCATACACATGCACCGCCAAATTCTGCTACTAAGTTTGCATGTGGTTTCGGACGGAATTTTTTTGGATGCGCACAACCACTGGTAGTGAATCGGTCAGTGAACTTCGTTGCAGCGAAATTCGATCCTGAAGTACCTGATGGGTCCTGCCAAAATTGTGGATCCAAAAAGGCAGCTTCTAAGGTTTCTGTTAGCACAATGACTGCGAAGGTACTACCCCACTTAGGAACCACGGTAACGTGGAGGTTAAAGGCAGATCTGTGTAATAAATTGGATCACGGGATTCGCCTCACACTGCCAGGATAGAATTACAGTCAGTGATCAATCTCATAAAATTTTAACCATCACTCCAAAAGTTTTTTTGAGAATAAAAAGGATTACTTATGTTCGTTTGCAATATTAATTATCCCATGATATTGCAGATACACCAGGATTCCGGCTTTTGAATACACTTCTTGTTGATCGCCTACGAAAACCGCATTCAGTAAAAGATGAATACCTTGTTGGTATGGTAGATGGACGCTCACTGATCGGTTACGGGACTCGCTCGTCCCGCTGCGCCTTGGGGCTCACTTTAGAGCTCCACCAGCAGCCCCGAAATAGCCATCCCAGTCACCCTTCTGTTTGTCGGTAATATTATTTTACCTAGTTAGTATCCATGTTTTGACTGATGTGCGACACCCTTTATAAAGTCAGGTATATTTTAAATAAAATATGAAAAAAAATTCTTTCTTTTTCTCATTATACAGCAAATCGCATATGTTTCAAAGCATATACTCGAAATATGGTATCTTTCGTTACGGAGAAGTACGTTATTTTGAAATTTTTATGAGCGTGTAATATACAGTTAAGTAGCATTGCATCGGCTCATTTATTAATACTACTATGAAATATACATGCTGATTCAAATTTTAGATTTCTTATATGGTATAATCTTAATGGAAAGAGGACTGTGTGACTCTCCTTAAACCGAACGTACACAGGTTGTAGAATACCAGCCCTAAACACAAATGCGACGGCAGATCAGGCTGAAAATTAGTCGGACATTGAAAAACTTTTTAAAACCACAATCTTTATATTCTTCGAGTATGAGAGATTATTTCTGAGCCTGCTTCATATAAAATATTTTTGAATTAATAAGGGCATCGGAGCTCATTCAAAATCCTAAACGAATTAAAGAAGGCTGGCATCATAGTAGATCCAAACTATTTTGGGATTAGGCTGGCCAATAATAAAATTTTCAAGCCCTTCCTAAGAGAAAATCTATTTAAGAATTTATTTTCAAACTCCCTGACATCAGTCACTCGACTTAAAATAATTGGTACCCCACTCTAGTCTCTACTGCTTATCCCCCAGTGAGCTTTAAAGAGTCTTCGCTGGGCCCGTAACTACGCGCCCCTGTCTAAACACTGCCCTCGTACCAGGCTGGCCGTGCGGTTTATGAACCTACGCCTGAGGCTAATTTCTTTCCAGACCGCTGTCTGTATAAATATGCAGCGAATATTCGCAGTTGGACAAGACCCACGAAATTCATGGCGTCATGAAATTGCGTATTCTTCAACGCCTTTGCCTTGCTCAGGGGAAACGACGCCTCAAAGATAATGATACAAGCAATAGCGACAAGTTTCCTCGAGTTCACCTGAAACTGAGAGGAATACTTGCATCACTAAGCTGGGGACGTTGTAGCCTCTAGCGTGGCTGACAGAGCAGATAGTTCGGTTTGGGTCCCAATTGAAACAAAAATCCGATATTTTTCCAATCCAGCGGTAATTTTCTTTTTGGTGCATAATTGTTACGTGGCGACTTTGTCGAATTCCTCGTAGAGTTCCGTTCGCAACCCCCCCCCCCCCCCCTCCCTCCTATACCCTTGGTGTCCGATAAGGAAGCTATTGGAGGTACTGCTAACGAAGTAACCGCAATCAATCGTGGGCCACTTTGGAACAGCTGGGCTCTACAGAACTCTAGAGTGGTACCGCTTCAGCAGGTGATCAGAGATGTAATGGCCCACCCGCGATTCTAAAATGCAGCCTCATTTAGAAAGTATTGCCTGCATGAGCTTGTCACACTTACTACTGTGCAATATAATCCAAGGGTGTTTAATATACCCCAGGGTGAACATCTTGCCAGTCACCTGATAGTATATTTAAGTAGTGTAGGTGCCAAGCCACCCACACTTGTCTGCCAGAGCTTAGAGCGCGGCATATCCACCCCTTTCCTAACCAGACTTCCAGAGACACATTTAGGCGCTGGGATTAACGAATAAACTACCGTGTAATAATTCGGCATAGAAAGGAAAACTAGCACTGAACTGTGGAAATACAAAAAAACTTTTATCCTGAGCATATTATTCCGTAATACTTCATCCATAAGAAGCCTAGGCAGTGAGGCTTGCTTATATGGCCCTCTAAACGGGATATGAGCAGGGGTAACCACCCGAACTACAAGTGGCTTTGCGCCAACGCCGGATCAATGAGGGTTAGCGTTAGAGTTAAGTGTTGTGTTCAGGTTTAGGGTTGGGTGAGGGCTAAGATTAAGACTGTGGTTCAGGTTTATGCTAAGGCTATGTTTCGGGTTAAGAAACGGGAATATTTACCCTTCCTGGAATTATGCTCGGGGCCACCTTTATAACTAGGGTGAGGCACGATCCTACTCCCATGTCCTGTTTAGATGGCTATAGACGTCATCCTAAGTTAGTAAGTAGGTTTTCAGTGAAGTGTAGAATGGATAGGATAACTGCCGGTCAGGATGCCAATTAGCAGGGTGTGATCAAATTTAGGGTTTTCACCGGACACTCAGACGGTCGCCGCACAAATATAAGCTCAACTGTTTATAGATTAGGTAGTGCATGGGTATCAGGAGCGCCGTGAAGCAAATCAACATTTAAATAAATGATGCTAGATGTTGCAGTGATAGCAGTATCATTGAGAGCAGTAGGCGGCATGCAAACAATTAATATTAATGATTAGACATTTTAAAACCCTGTTAACACCTCGCAGTTTCATTTCCCTTGTAATTGTATCGGTCCGATGAGGAATTACCGAAAAAATATGTTTGCTGATTTGACTTCGTAAGAATTCGAAAAGCCCATTTAGTTAAGAAGAGAAACAAGCCGAAGCTAAAGAAGGAAGAGAAAGAGGAAAATGAGAAAGAGAAAAATAATAGAGGCAAAAGAACTGGTAATAATCAGAGGCAAAGGTGGAGGGAGAGAAATAAATAATGTACAAACTAATTCAAAGGTCAGGGAACGTGAAAAGGAGACTTACCAGCTGAAAACTGGTACACTGACCAACGGAAGATTTCGAATGCCTTGTGCGTGAGGGGCTAGGGTTGCGTGGCCCGCAATCAGTGTCGAAGCCCTCACCACCCAGGTCAGTTTCCTCAGCCTCAGCCAGCACACCCTCTGCGGCGCTATTTGTGGCGACTTCACCGCCGGGAGCCACGGACTGCCACTCCACACGGTACTCCGTGATCTCGGCACCGTTCACACGCACGACCGGATCCCAAGTCACCGCGACTGAGGTCGCCGACAGAGGCAGAACCCGCGGGGGGACTGTCGGCTCCTGGGGCGGTGATGCGGCAGTGCTGAGGGTCTGCCAGGCAGACCAACCACTCCAGCCTGTGGCGTTTTTGGGCGCGTGCGCGGAAGCCATACGCCTGACCGGCGCGTAGGCCGCCCACCCAGCAGTCAGCCTCGGGGCCGCTGTACACCAACTGACCCGCGGAAGCCGGCGCGTGGGAGCCCGTAGGATGAGGGCCGCGGCCACTGGAGTGTAATTTATGCACGGGACTGGAGACTGCAGTTGTGGGCGCAGAAACAACGGTTGTGACAGCGATGGTGGCGGGGGAATGGCGAGATTGCACATACTCTCCGAACTGGGATGTGTGCGAAGGTTTGACCTCACGGGTGATTTAAGTGGACTGCCAGACAGCGGATCGGAAACCGATTGCCACAACTTCGAAATTAAAGGAAAAGAACTGTTGCTGCCGGGTACATGCACAGACGTAAAAAAACAGAAAGTTAAACCGTTTATGTGGCTGAGAAGGAAAGGTCGGACAGAAATGAAAAAAAAGCGTGCCGTTTTTTGGCTCTTTCCTGCCTGTAGTAGAGTATTGAGAGACATCTGAGGGCAACATGTGAGTGCATACAACTACAGAAAAGCAACATTCTGCACTTGGACCGCCGGACATAATTTATTCACAGTTGCAACTTGCCACAAGTTGAAACGGTCGATGGTTGCTGTCTCCGGATGGTCCTCAGACTTCGGTACATGCCGAAGGTAGAACACGATTATTACATGGGAAATGAAAAGAATATAAACGACCCAAGTTTATGGAGTTAAATTATGCATTCGCTCAGCTTGAGGGATGATTTGTTCATGACGTTTAATATTTGCGATAATGTAACACCTAGCGCAGCTGATGCCTTGCTCAGCGAAGGTTAAATTTTCATCCGCAGTAGAGAAAATTTGAATCTTAGACAAAACCTAAAAAGAGGAAGAGGTAGTAAACGACAGAGGTATACTAAATTAGCTGTTGCTCCACATAGAATTTCCGCATATGCTTTTTGAGAAGCTTATGTACCCGAAAGTTCAAGTGCCACCGTCGTCCACCGCGTCTCCAACGGAGTGGGTGCAGCACCGAGGACTTGTGCGTGACTCTCTCTCTCTCTCTCTCTCTCTCTTGAGTATAATTAGAGCGGTTGGGATCTTGCAAAGGAGAGGCTGCTTCAGATGCGCTTTTCAAACAGTTTTCCAATGCGAACACTGGCAGATAGAAGAGACTTGAAAATTTATAAGTGCCCAGGACAGCCAGGGGACATCTGGCCGTCTGACCGATAGCCTCCACTACGTGTCCTACGGAGTGGACGCAGCACCTGTGACCAGCGCGTGAATAAGTTAATAGCAGGACGGACTACTACAACGTATTGACAATACACTGCAAAGATGGTCGGAGGTAGACGAGGCAGCAGTAGTTGAAAAAGTTGGCCAGTTCGTCTACGCGTGCCACATACGATCTGGTTAGGCTATACTATGGGCGAATCAGATCTCACGTGGGTGAGAGTATAGTAAGGGTCGCCTTTAGAAGGAACCATTGCAGTTTAACTCTAAGAATTTCAGTCACCACAAAATGCCCATCATGATGACCAAGTTAACTCGTTAGCTGACAACTTCCCATGCCACGACGTTGAATATTAAGTGATGAATACCCCAATATCGAACTCACTCGAACGCACTATTCCACCGTCTAAGTATGTCAGCCAGCTTATAATTTGCAATACATGGTGCGTGAGTTGCATGTTACATTAGACGCGGGCTATGCCTGGCTAGCGCTGCCTAAAGTGCACAGTGAGCCTCACTGTTGGCCTCAAGTTGGTTCGTGTATCTCCATGGCGTCCCACTAGCAATCCATGCATGGCGCCAATCGGATGCCCCATAATGCGAGCTGCACGGGCGGAAGACCAGTTTCGAAATACTGAATAGTCCATTCGGTCCATTTGGAAGGCCAGACAACCAGGATACGTCTCCAGAAGAACACATCCTCCCCCAGTTCTGTTATAGCCCGATGGGCAGCTGAAGAAGAACGAAACCGAGTTCTGGAAACACGACTGTTTGACCGTCAATTTCGACGATGTCCACCGTATGCTCCACAACAGAGTGGTGCAGGGACGGTGACATGCTATGGATTATAGTGAGAGCAGACTTTCCCGGCATCTACCTCACTCACTGTTTCACTCCCCTATCTGAGCAGGGTATCAAAACGGAGTCAAGAAGACCAGAGATGGGAGAGAAAACGACCACTTTATTCTCAGCCGGTGAATACGCCGTTACTAACTCATCAAAAACTGGCCTCATTCATTTTGATTTCTGATCGGTCTAGAACTATCTCGTCTATTGCAGCATATTTCAGAACATTCCGGTCTGTAACGTGTCGGTCATGGATTGGTTGTATCTTGAGGGAGAATTCACTCACGGGAAAATCTCGAATGCTCCCCCGACTCACAAGAAGAAGATTAGATCACTGGAACATGAAGTTTATTGAGCTGAACTTTCGGATTCTCGCTCGAACCCATCATCAGAGACCGGTATAGATGGCAGTGATGAGGGCGCCAGGGCTGCAGTAGTTATAGCACACATTTGCCATGCCGCCACGTGGCAGCAGCGTTCTATAAATAATGCACCCCTGGCGCCCTTATCACCGCCATCTGCCGTCACTGATCTCTGAGGGTGTGTTCCAGCGAGAATCCGAAACGTCAAGCCAATAAGCTTCATGTTTCAGCGATCACACCTTCGTATTTTTAACTGTGTCCTCAACCTCACCTCTGACCGGCCGACTAACGATTGGGTTGCACGCGTGAATAAGGGCATCACACGTGCTCGAGGCTTTGGCACACGCTGATTAGCAGACCAATTTTTGACGCGTGCGTTGCGCGACAAGCTTGGCCTGCTGTGCCGCGCGGGGTTACGTCTTTCTTTCACCCAAGGCAGCGACTCCAGACCCTTTTCGTTCTCCATAACACTTTACTTTCGAACAGATCGTCAAACTTAATGAACATTGGCCTTCTGCGGACGTTGAACAAGCTCGTCATAGGTAGTGGAAATTAAAGTGTTAGTTAGGCGTCGAGTATCGTGGATCAACGAGTATGAGCGGCACTTTTTGGCACTATTTGGATGTAGAAGTCGGCAATTTAGATGATGGTCGAGGATCAGTTAAAAGTGCGAAATTGGCAAGCTCTCGGTGGGCTAGTCCTCCAACCCCCCAGCCCCAGGAACTGGGGCGGCAACGTCAATGCCGTGTGGAAGATTACGAGGGCCAGCTTTTACGCTGCATATTATTGGCTAAAGGTCAGGGTGCCTTATGCATGAGGGGTAATAATTCTCATTTGGCTCCAAAGTACGGCGCACGGTCGTGGAACTAACAAATAATTTTGCGGGGTGTGACTAAGACCGGGGGAGGGGGGGGGTAAACGGAAAGGAGGGCTGGACCCACCACTTAACAAATTTATTGCTGAACGCGGAAAAAATGATGGGTACGAAGAGACAGGGAGGGCGGTAGATTATTCGGTAGAGCTGAAGGAGAGCGCAAGCAAATGGAAAACGGGCAGGATTACAAGTTGCGGAAGAAGGGTTTAGGGGATAGAGGAGTGCAAACGAAGGGAAACGACTTAGAAATGGAAAAGTGAGGAGGCTTAAGTGCGAGAAGTGGAGGAAGGATAGGAAGAGGAGGTGAAAGGAAGGCGGGTTAAAACAAAGAAATAATATATGAGCAAGGAAATGATAGGCTGATGAAGAGAAAGTAAAAATGAATAAAACAGGGTATGGATGCTCTGTATGGTTGCCTAAAAGCGACACGGGAATAAGAACCACGCGTCCGCTTAAAACAGGTGGTCTCGCGGTAGATTTTAGGATGGATACATATAACCGCGTCTTAACTCTTACATTAACCCTAGCAGAAAAATAACTGATGCCTTAATATAAACCCTAATCGTACCCTTAACCTAAACGCTACAGTGAAACAAGATTAGGACCTCAACCCTTAGCCTGAAAATGACTCAAACCCCAACTCAGAACTTAAACTAAAACTGAAACCTAACCCTAAACTTAACCCTAAGCCTCACCTCAATTCTGAACCATATTTATCTGGGAATTTAGCACCGAGCCACATATATTGCGGATGGTTATTTTTCCTGCGTCCTTTTTAGGCGGCCATAAAAGACACCCTTACCAGAAGCGAAACGAGGAGAAATGGAGCAAAACTAGTATTAATAAGGATAACTTACCTCGTAAGAAACGATTGGGGCACCGCCGTTGGATGCTGGGGGATCCCAAGTGATGCGAAGGCCATTTGGCCGTGGACGACCGTATGGCCGAATGTTTGCTGGTGGGTTCATAGGCGGTACTGCTGGGATGGTGAGTTTGAGGGGACAGGGCGAGGCCGGCCCCCAGGAGATTTTTCGCGGCAGCGGGGCTGCCTCCGTTCTCTTCACCGGCGAGCCCTCTAGCCTGTCAGAGGTAGCCCTTACGCGGAATTGCAGAGTCAAACCTGGAGTCAGATTACAGACTGCCACTTCCCTGGCTCGACCTTCGTAGATGGAATACCAGACGAGTTCCAGCTGTCCAGGCTGCTGTTGGTCTCCCTCTGAGTCACTCCCTGACAAGGATGAGTCGGTAAAAGAGAAGGTATCCTCACCATCAGCACCACCGCCACGAACACCACAGTCGACGCCAGCGGCACTGCTACCACACCGATCGTTCACGGCTTTGGCGGAGCTGGTAACGCGTCTTGGCAGCTGCGGATTTGAGGGAACACTGCGGAGGACACTCTGCTTAGTGAGGGATAGGCCGGCCAAGGCCACAGAAGGTGTCTGTAACACCAACGAGGAGGGTGGCCGGGAAGCGAATGTACTGTCGTCTGCGGGCGCTACAAATGAATTAGGTAAGCGTTCATTTTGTCGATCTTTTAAAGAATCCTTTTCACCCTCTACCAGGTTGCACGTTTACTGCTAGTGTTTAAACGTAAGCGCCCGCAAGAGGGCCAACGAAAACAAACGAGGCTGGCATAGCCGATTCTACCTTAGTAGCTGCCATCAGCCGGACACACCAACCAGCAGGTTTGACTAACTTGAGATTCCAACCCGGATTCTTTTGTCATGGGGCCGTAAGTTTCCACTCTTTCCTTAAATGAAGAGCTTGGTGTCCTGCCAGTTGTAATAATTGATGTTCATTAACGCGAGAATGACGTTCATTGGTCAGGTTAAAAGGACGTGCTCGTTCAACTGCGCTTTGCTGCTCACGCAAAAGGGCCTTCGCAGGCTGGCGTATAGCGACCAGTACATAAGCAGGAAGGGGTAAGGGCAAAGTCTCCCATCACATATTTTGAGCAGTCAGGGTGGTTCCTATACTCATTTCCTGTTTAGGCGGTCATACAAGGCATTCCTACCGATGATTATATTGTTGGGAGAGAATAAGAACCAAATAATACCACGGCGTTAATCTGCTGGCGTCCCTGGATCTGCCTTAGCTCCTACACCCCTCTTGACGAAGACTGGGACATGTTGATTTGGTAACAGGGTTGTGCGTGACACGCCTGAACTTAGTTTCGCCAGTCATGTGCCCACAAACCTTCTGGTTCGTTCGGGTTATTTTGTCTTGTCATCAGAATATATAGGAGGTATGAAAAGAAAGTGAGGCAGACGCAGCAAAATTCGGTTTCACTGTAAACGGGCCCACGGAAAATTCACGGCTGCAAATGCTTCGTAGTGGTGATCCAGAGTTCATAGCTCGCGACGCGGTGGTATACACTTCATGCTGATTTTAAACAGGACGGAGAGCGGTCTTCGGTAAAGTCGAATTATGCTCATGATTTAATTAGCAAACAGAAAACTACAGTCGGATGAAAGGAATATCACAGGTCAAATTCTTGCATACTTATTAAGTAGTCATTTGCTACAGAGTTTTGTCAGTTCAAACGACCGAAAAGACGGGAAAATAAAAGCTGATAGCCTGTTGTATCCGAAAGATTATGGCATTGTGCTACATGATAATCAATATTACAACCTCACTCATGATTAATATTTCATGCGATCAGTCAGTGATTTTACGTGCACATATAAGTACTCTATGCTGGTTTTAAAGAAGATAGTCAAGGGGCTTCGGTAAAATCAAAGTATACTCGTGATTATTTAATTTACAACCAGCATACCACCGTATCACATAAAAGGCATAAGTGAAGTGGAATGCTTGCACTAGGAGGATGAGAAAGCCACAAAGAACTGTTCTATGTCCTGCAGGTCAGTAGTTAAAGTTAAATGGGGTTCAGTGAGCAGACAGTCGGTCAAATATTGACTTGTTGTTGTTGGTGTAGCTGTGTGTGACAACAGTTCGCGAGTAAGGCGTGAACATGCGCGCCTCGAGGCCGAAGATCAGGAAACGGTGAAAATACCTCGGATGGCAGTTTGCCAAATAAAACCAAAGTTTTAGGTTGAAACAAATACAGGGGCGATTCGGTGGTTAAAAAGTCAGACATTGGAACATCGTGAACTTATGGAAGTTTTTTTACATTGGCGGGTTACTGTTCTGCATGTTAACCTTCGTCCGTGCTTCTGCGTTGATAGGAGAGGATGGAGCAATGCAAAAACTTTACAAGCAACAGGAGACGTGAGCATACGACCCGCCAGGACGAACCATCAGGTGAGTCGTTTGACAACGACTGAAGTCACACTGTGAAAACGGAAGAAACACATTGTCAATCAAGGCATCAGCGAGTTTGAACGCACAACTGGGAAAAAATAGATGGGTTTCCATGCCCACATGCATTCTCGGCGCAATACTTATAAACAACAGCAGAGGTGACCACCCTATCTCAATCGACATCCTCATCCTCCCGCTCATGATTATCATAATCAGCCTCGTTCTCAGCATGCTCGAGTAACCATTGTCATGTTGCTGGTCAACCGATGAACTTTGTTCGAGTCCTTTAGCTAAGGACTATCACATGAGCGGACCTCACTGGTCCACGACATCTTGCTTCTACTCCAACGCAAGCCACACCGACGAGAAGTACTGAGCTGACAGATCTCTAAGGCACACAATTCCAATTCGATCATCTTCATAAAAACGAACTTCTAGCGACAGGCGAGATTTGAAGGTCATCGATGCTGCTAACAGACCGCCTACAGTTGTGTTGAAATTGTGTATTTTTGCTGCTTTCACACCCCCGCAGTAGAATGCATCAGTTCGCCCACAAGACTGATACACCCACAACAGGCTGATTGAATTACAAAAAAGAGATTGAGGCTGGAGCGCAGCAGCGGTGGGTGCTGACTATCAGAGTGATAAATAGGCGTGTCAGGTCTAAAGTGAGAGCTAGCAAGAGATGGAGCAGGAGGAGGAGGGTGTAAATGAAAGCAGGAGGTGGGGAGAAGGGCTTACTTCAGGCCCAACAGTGCACCAACTGGAAGCGGGGCAGAACATTTAAGTGCTTTCTGCGGGCGATAAAAAACGAGGCAGGAGGGAGGCCTGCTGGGGAAGGGGGGGGGGAGATATTTTCAGGACGCGATCCACGTACAAACTTACAGGCGCTGTCACCCATAAGGCCATCGTCAATGAGACGGAATTGGTTGATTCGGAGGAAACTATTCATCAGGATTTTCGACTTTTTTATATGGCGGCAGTTGAGACAATTTGTTGCACGAGGGACAGCATTGACATTTGCTAAACCTCATCCTCGGCCGGAATTAGTCGTACAGCCCACCAAACAAGACACGGGGATAGGAACGTCCCGCCCGCCTAATACAGGTGGTTTGGCCTTTAATTTCATGAAGGGTAAATATTCCAGTGAGCTAATCCTAACATTAGCGCTAACCCAACCCTTAATCATAACTCTAATCTTACACCTTATGCGATGCACAGACCTGCGACAGTTCGACCGTCGATTTCGACGTGGTCCACCGTATGCTCCAAGGAAGGGTGGTGCAGGGACTGTGGCTTGCGCGGAATTAGTTTTAAGTGATAGTAGCCTTGCGCTGCAGCTACCACACTCTCTCCTCCCACACCTGAGCCCGGTGTCATGACAGAGTCTAGAAGACCGGAGATGGGAGAGTGCGCAGGTGGCTGGCGCGGCCGGAGCCGCCCCTGGGTGTACCACCAAACCTGAGTTGGATCCCAAGGAATGGAAGTGCCATATAGGCCACATTAAGAAGGAGCCATTGCAGCCTGACTCTCAGTCCACCAGTCAGCCACTCCACACAAAACACACATTGGGCTGACCACGCGGTCCGAGTTATCCCGTCAGTTGGCAACCTTCCAAGCCATTGCTTTTAGCGCACCGTGATAGTTTCAAGCGCATCAGATTGTTTATAGTGAGGAAAATGCGCTGAGCTGTTGACCTCACTCTCTCTTCCACCCCCCAAAATAGGACCGTCATCCGAGCCAGTCAGTTGTCGGATGTGGGAGTGGGCACGATGGCTGACGGGTCGGCGTACCCGTCTTCGCGCGCCACAGCACGACCTGGACCCCATAACGCACACACCATGCATAGACCGAGCCCTATATATAACCGCAATACCAGCCTTAACGTTAAATCCCCTTGAAAGTAGCGTAAAGCCACCTGCTTTGTGGATGGTTCATCTTCTTCTTCTTCTTCTTCTTCTTTCTCCTCCTCCTCCCAAGTCCTGCTGTAAAGGCGAAAGACCTTAAAAGCAAGGTCTGCCCAGACTCCTTGAGAGTGTAGTTTCATGTCTATCAGAGACCGATGAAAAGCGGGCAAAACATCACTGTGATTTGAGTCATTTATAAACGACCGGATTCCATCCTAGCTATCAGGCTTCCATGCCACGTTGGCGGAACCTGGAAGCCTATATATTGACGTCTGGGGTGTGCCACCTCCTGTGCTACAAGCACAAAACAGTGTGAAGAGAGTTGCTCACAGGTGATACCATGCAATTACCTTCCGTCAAATGTAACAATGAACGCTCAGTTAGTAAAAGATAACCGACATATTTTCCCGAGACTACGCCTGGTTTGGCATCGGTACAACCTTCTAGAGAAAGAAAGTTGTTTACTGGTGGAATACTGTTTTCTAGCCTTGGATAGACCCACTGCCCGTCCCCAACCACTTGGACTTGACAGCCTATTGGCTGCGACCTTTGGCTCAATTAAGGGGCTACTGATCAGCCACTGGGAAATAAATCAAACGGGCACCTCGCAAGGAGGAGCCTTCGACGAAACGATCAGTCATCGAAGTTAAAGGTCTACGCCGAAATGCCAGTAAACAAGAAAACTGACGGCATGGTAGAAATATAACCACCACTATTTGCAAAGTCGTTTCTTTGGGTTAATGCCTGCAGCTGGTTGTCGAACCCCAGAAATGATACCTTCAACGTATGTTCACTATATTTATTACGCTGGAATATACTAGATCAACCGCAGTTTGGCCATTTATCACAAAATACACCCATTTGAATGTATACTCAGTAGGGCTTGCTCAGATAAAAATTTGGATCGTTAAGGTTACAGCAGGAAATACTCCACTTTGAACTCTGCACATTAATGACATGATAAGGCGCTGGTTCTGCTGGTAGCCTTCCCATAGGCACTGCGATCAGGGAGCTGTTTCAGGGGTAGGGGGTGATTATATTTTAGGATCTACAACTAGGATCTACAACTAGGATCTACAACATGAGGATTTTTAGGAAATCGAATTTACATCATGCACACTGTAGTGAAGTCTCTAAAGAACTTTTATAGTGAGAGGCCAGCAGCCCCAGAAAACCGTACACGCTCACATTTTTTTATTATAAGAATCGGGTAACTCTTCGTGGGAAGAAAAGGCCAGAATGATATGCAAACTGACAAATGCGAACCTTGACTGCTCACCAAGAAAGTTCTCTGCCTCGGAAGTTAAAAAAAGCGCTCCAGCGTTCCCATGTGCTTCCTGGACTACACCCCAGATTTTTAGTTTTCTTAAAAAATTCATGCGTTAACACGGTGACACAAACCAAAAGCTCATCTCCATATTTGAACTGATATCCACCAGCCTCAGTGGGATAAAGGCGTACAATCCACAAGCTCTCAACAGGTAACCAGAAGGATACAAGTGTTGCATTATTCACCGCCCATAACAACTATCGAAAGGCGCTTGAAAACGTTTACCCGGAGAACTTGTTCCAATTTCAGGGTATTAATTTCTGAGGAAATTAAAAAAGCTGGAGATAGGAAAAATTTTGGTTAAAGGATTGGAGTTTAAGCTGTTCAAGCGACAGGCTCTCATGCCTCGTCTCCAGTGATAAGACGATTTTCTTTCCATCAGAGTGACAGGTTTCCACAAAAGATCAGAAGTGGACTGGTCATTCAGTAGAGACAAGGCTTCTGCGATCCAGCAAGCGAGTTCTGCAAAATGGGGTATCAAACAGTCAAGAGCAGAGCGAAAATTACCAGAGCGGTTGGCCCTCGGAGTTGGCAGGTTCAAAGCTCTTACATTTCCTATAGATGGGCCCTAAAAGGTCCCGAGATGTTTTGCAGCCTTATGATTACTGATGGCGCAAATGTTCTGGCTGCCCTCCAGGAGAAGCGCAAACAGGGTGGAGGGGTTTACCAAAGGACACCAGAGGACACTAAAGGAGGAAGATCGCTGTTCGCAGTTCCTCTGTGGAGGTCAAACGAGGATGCGATGTAATAGCGAACACATGCCCGCTGACAGAAATTCGGCAAATTTGCGGTGGATAGGAACGCAGACAACAGATCTGGGAAACCGTCTGCTCTTTGATAGCAGGAAGCGGGGTTGATGTAAACTGATATGCGACACGTGGGTAGGAATCAGGCCTTTCCTCAGCCTCTCCCCTTCTCGTCACCTTGTGTGCTTCACTCCTTCGGAAATACCGTATTTGTGCTCTTACGCGAAATTCATTTGACCCCACTGCACAAAACTCCGCGGCCCCGGTAGGATGCATTGTTTAGGAAATTCTTTTTGGGTGGTTAGCTTACTGCTCCTTTTCTAATTCCCTAAGAAATAAGTCACTAACTTGAAAGTTTACGGGCATGCACTGAAAATTGATATGAATATTTGAGTCAACTTCTCAAAGCCATAGCCGCATAGTATTCATTAAATCGCCAACAGGCAGCCAGTGGTATATTTATGCGTTACAGGTGGAACCATATTATTTAGTACCTGGGCTATTAGTATGGTTCCACATGTAACCTCTAAAGTCAGCTTACTATATCCGAATTGGTGAATTCCATACGTTGAATATGCTGGGCGGGCAGCTTGAGCCAAACGTGATAAAAAGAACCACTCCCATCGGGGTCTCATAGTTGAGATGGGTAGAGCGTTTTTTGTACTCCTGCAGTCCCGGAACGACCAGGTCACCTCTCTCGAAGAGCGATCATTCAGGATATAGAATTTGCGCACAGAATGATTGCGACACGGACTGTCAACAGATCTAGCAAAGATCAACTAGAGACTTGGAACACTGACTGAGATTCACTTGAAATTCACGTCCATGTTCCATGAGAGAACCTGTGTTCTAATAGGTGAAATAGGTCAATTTTTAGAAGAAACCGACGATACGCCGCATAATGACGTCTCCTCCAGGTTCCTCTGTCGACAGTTCGACCGCTTGATTCCAAAGAGGCCCACCGCATGCTCCACGACATGGTGGTGCAGGGACGGTGATTTGCACGTGAATAAGCGATAGTACACATTCGTTGCAGCTACCGCACTCTCTCTTCCCTCATCCAACTGTACCCGATGTCAAGAAAGAGTCAAGAGGCGGCATCGGGCATAGGTGGCTGATGTGGCGTGAGCCTTCACCTACGCATGCCACCAGGCTCCCCCTTTTCAGCATTTTTTATGGTAGCGCAATCAGAACAACGCCTACCGTGCCCTGATCTAGCACCCTTACGGTCCAGTGCATCGATCAAGCGGCTCGCTTAGGGGTCCAAGAGTTCAGTTGTCATCACTGACGTGATTTGAAACTCCCGGAGGCATGCCTTATATGGACGTCTAAACAGGACACGGGAATATGAACCAGCCACCCGCTGAAAATAGGTGGCCTTAAGGTAAATTTAATGAAGCGTAAATATATCCATGTCCCAACAGTAAGGTTTAGCCAAAATTAAAACTAAACTGTCGCTTTAATCTTAACCCTTAACCTAAACCTTGCAAGTAACACGATAATAACCTTATCCCTTAGCATAATCATGACTCCAATCCCAACTCTCACCTTAACCTCAAATTTAAACCTAAACCTAAACTTAATCCTAAGCCTTACCTTAGCATAATTTCCTTGGAATTTAGCGCAAAGCCACATGTACTGTGGGCAGTTCCTTTTCCAGTGTCCAAAACTTACGAAAACTCAGCTTACTAAATTCCCACCCTCGTATTTGGATGAACCGTAATGACGCGATTCAGGATCCTCTCCTAGTCAACTGATTAGGGATGCATCTGCTGCAAAATATTACCGAAATTTGGTCAAATCCCAAGAAATGGAATCCTTCAAGTGCATGACCATCTGATAACATTTCTTAGCCATTGTCCTTTGGAAGTAAGGAAAGTTACCATGAAAAGTCGTTTCACGTTCAATAGCTAGCCTCAGAAAGTTCGTGTTTTTATATGTGCGAACTCTAGTCTGACAAAACAGAATACATGTAGTTTGATCTGCAATCAGACGAGCTCGGAAATGTGATTTCGAGTGGTTTGACTATTAATGGAGTCAGCGTCCGTGATCCAGTGGTTGTACTCTAAATTTCGTAGGGAGGCCTTGTGTGGCCACCTAACCAGGACACGGAAAAAGGATCATTTCCGCTCGCTTAAAGTAGGTGGGTTTACGGTACATTTCAGGAAAGGTAACTATACCCAGGTCTAAGCGCGAACTCTAAAATAAAACTACTCTAAACCAAAACTGTACAGTTTACACGATAAAAATCTTAACCTTGGCCTAATTATGACCCAAACCCCATATCTGATCTTTACCTCCAATTGAAACCTAACCCTAAACTTAACCCTAAGACGTACCTTAATCGTCAGCATAATTTCCTTGGAATTTGGCGCAAAGTTACGTATATTGTGGGTGGTTCCTAGTCTCATGTTCTGTTTAGGCGGCCATACAAGGTACCCTTACCAGAGCAGAAACGAGGAGAAATGGACCAAATGACTCAAGCATACCTGCTTCCGTATGTTGCAACCACAGAATGGCCTTGATAGAGAACTATACATGCTCCTATATGGTAGTTTGACCGTCGCAAGTGACAGTGTACTTCACGGGCCCCAGTGGGTGGGAGTAGCGGTGACGTGTGTGTGTTTCTGGTCGGTCACCTGCGAATCCATCACACAGAGACTGGCGAAAAAGTGCCAGGATCACCAACAAAGTGCAAGGATCACCAACAAAGTGCCAGGATCACGAACATACACACATCCTCACACACATCACACACATCATCACCATAACACAGAGACTGGCGAAAAAGTGCCAGGATCACCAACATACACCCGCCACACTCGACTTAACTGTCAGTACTGCCAATGCACATTCACGCACCCCATGGGCCTATAAGGTCACGTTTGTCAACACGAAAACCTGCGGTATAACACCTTCAGCTATACTACAACACCACATCTCTCCTCATCAGTCTCTGCATCTCACATGATCACACACAACACCACACAAAACATGCTTTCAGCCTGCAAAAACGATTGAGAGGAAAGCATGAGCCTAAACTAATTCTCCACGTGGCTCCTATGCTGCATGTGTGATCTGAGAATACCACGGGATGATGAGCGTTGTGGCCTGGAAGGTTGCCAGTTGAAAATTACACTCAGACCTCGCAGTCAGTCCAATGTCTGTTGTGTGGAGGGGCTGAATGGTGGTCTGAGAGTCAGACGGCGATGGCTCCTTCTTAATGTAACACTCACACATTTGAGATGTGAGCCATTCAACCCCCCTGGTGCTTGTATTTGGGAGGCCAGGTCGTGTGCGTAGTACGCGTAGCCGAGGTCATCAGCGGCTGCGCTTACTCCCGCATAAGACGACTGACCGGCTCGGACGGTCGTCTGATTGTGGGGATGGGGGAGAGAGTGAGGTCGACGGCTCCACGCATTTTCCTCACTATAAACAATCTGACGCGCTTGAAACTATCATGGTGCGCTAAAAGCCGTGGATTGGAAGGTTGCCAACTGACGGGATAACTCGGACCGCGTAGTCAACCCAGTCTGTGTTTTGTGCGGAGTGACTGACTAGCAGATTGAGAGTCTGGCTGCAATGGCTCCTTCTTAATGTAGCTTTTATGGCACTTCCACTCCGTGGGATATGACCCATGTGTGCCGGCACGCTTGGGGGCGGCTCCGGCCGTGCCAGCCACCAGCGTCCTCTTCTGCCTCTGTTCTTCTCAATTCTAAGAAAAAGCAGATGCGATCGCTGGGACAAGTGCTTTATTCGTCAGACAGTATCAGATACAATGGGATACATTTACCCTTGGAGAGGCCTCTACTTATGCACAGCTTCTTCAATTTGTCCTGACACCGGGCTCAGATGGGAGAGGAAGGTACAGTGCGGTAGCTGCAGCGCAAGTCGAATATCACTTATAACTAATCCACGCGCAAGTAACCGCCCCTGCACCACCCTTCTGTGGAGCATACGATGGCCATCCTCGAACTAAAACGGTCAAACTATTGTGTGTGTGACCTATTTTATAATGTAGCGGGCTTGCAAAGCATCTACTGCACTCTCTGATGATAGAACATGATGCGTACCAGCGCAGTGGCTAACAAAGCTAAGCACCACCTCTACTCGTGCCACACACGGCCTGATCCCCACCATATGTACCAATGAGTACTGTCATTTAATCGTAAGTATTGGAGAGCTTTCAGCATACTATCATGCCTTAATGCTGGTGGTGGTGGTATTGAAGACAACGAAGCATCAGCCGACTCTTTCACTGAGGTCTGAGCAGTCCCGGGGGACGTGCGCTTAAGCTCTTAGGTCGTAATTCAGTTACTGTTGGAAAAAACACTTGCAGTTAGCTAAGAAGTACTTATGTAACGCAATAAACAAAACAGAACCACCCATAATACAGGTGGCATTGCGTCAATTCCCAAGTAAGATAGGGTTAGGTTTAGGGTTAAGGTTTAAATTTAGGGTTAGAGTCAAGATAAGGACCACGGTTTAGGTTTTCATTAAAGCTAGTGTTATAGTTGGGGTCACAGGAATATCTACGCTTCCTGGAATTATACACAGGGCGGGAATTATAAACAAGCAATGATACACAGGGAGTATACACTTGGGCGGGCGTTTCTCCTCCCGTGTCCTGTTAATTAGAAGCGATCAACTGGGTGTCCAGTTACCTCAACGAGAGTGGTGTTCGCCTGTCAGATTCCTGGCAAAAGCACGGCAGAATGACCCTCTGCGAGCGTGATGTAGCGTGAACCTACCAAAAGATTCGATGACACTAAGTGACCGCAGTGACGGGTACATTATGCCCCATTTTATCGGCAAAAAATTGAGGACGAATCAGAAGAGTTGAATAGAAACATGTTGAATGAGAAAAACATTTACCCCCGAATACCAAGGAAAATTTAAAAACGTGGAATTTGAAATAAGAATAGACTATTTTCCACAAATCACGGAAAAATGCCAGTGGTTAGAAGATAGTTGAAGGTAAACGATTGGGACTTAAAACCCCAAAAAACGTCCGATAGAAGGTCTAAAAAATGTCACTAGTAGAAATTTCTAAACCCGAAAGCGACCTTTTTAATTTAAAACGAACGAGTGCAAGAAAGAATAGTTTAGTGCGTTTATATATGAATTTATAATGGCGTTGAAAATCAACGAGAAAAGGCATACTATATAGGGAGTCATTTTCTACAAAGTGTCTATTTTGCAGGCAGTCGGAAGGAAGTTCATTCGAAAACCGGCATTTTCGGGTGCCTGAAATAGCTGAGATGTTGCGGTACCATGATAAGCATTACAACTCTACTAAAGTAAACTTTTAGAAAGGTGAAAACAGTTCAAAATGTCGGTAAGTATTTGATGAGATAGCGTGTGCAGAATTGTTACCACGACCGGCCTCGCCTTCGCTAGAGGTGGGTAGGGACTAGGGAGGCAATGACATAAGGAAAGGCACATGAAAGGAGTAGATAAGAACTTACCAATGACCCATGGCCAGCAAATTGGAACCTGAGTGGTCTGTCCCACCTCCGTGTCTGCTGGGACCTTGGCCGAGAGAGGGACATCAGTGGCGTCGTGAGTTGACGTCCTGAATTGACGAATAACTGCAGATGTAGG
This sequence comes from Schistocephalus solidus, assembly GCA_017591395.1. Taxonomy (NCBI): domain Eukaryota; kingdom Metazoa; phylum Platyhelminthes; class Cestoda; order Diphyllobothriidea; family Diphyllobothriidae; genus Schistocephalus; species Schistocephalus solidus. The sequence continues at coordinate 127,926 of WEDG01001390.1, read as the reverse complement.
AAAGTGGGCGAGTTGAACCTCCAGGCGGTAGGCCTGGACGGGCAGGCCGCCGTCGTCATCAGGCAACAGCCAGCACAGATTCACCTGATAGGGCCGCACCCGGCCTCTCAGCTAGATTTGATAAAGGTGATGAAGCGGTTAGCGACATGTGATGGGAGGGGAGAACTTAGAAAGCCTTAAAGACAAAGTGAAAAATTGGTAAATCTGGTGGGAAAAGCAGATATATTAGTAACATCTTACGCCGGTCAAACTCTATTTCTATGCTATCCACTATTGCATGAGGTAAATTTCAAACCTCGAAATAAAATAACTGCATTTCTCACCGACAAACCCCTCGGCAGAATAGTCAAGAGTACTTCGAAATTGGAGTAATGAAGCCCAACATAGCAGTTGAAATTCGATCCAACTTCAGTTTATTTTATCAGTATGCGCACCCCCGAGTCCATCAGTAGTCATTCTTTGTCGAGGAGAAGATATGATCGCCGGAATAAGCAGTTTATTGGCCTTACGTTTCGGATTCTCATTCGAATCCATCATCGGAGAGAGTGACAAGTAAAGGTAAGTTAATTTCAATGCATAATTTTATACGAAAATTGCTCGATATTTCCGGTGAGAGAAGCATTGAAATGTAGCCATGCTGGGAAATAGACGTTTACTTGGTTATACTTACGTTCGTTGAGTAGACTTCTACATTTGCCCCTAGACCTCGAAAATGATACTTTCCACCGTAGGTTCACTTTAATCAATTATTTAGCACAAGGTGGTTCCCTTAGTCTTTGCCTACCAAATTCGGACATTATAAGTTAAAGTGATGTTCAGCTCACTTAGCAGTTTGGTAGCAGTGTACAGCGTAAAGTTGCAAAGGGGGGAGGCGGGCTTTTGAAGATAAGCAGCCATTTTTCTCTTCCATTCACATGTTAGTTTTCTTATATGTACATCTGTTGGCCCAGTTTTTCTCACTAGATACAGCTTTTACCATTCTTTGTTTATATTGACTACAGTAAGAAGGTCATTTGCAAACGACGCCTGCACAGTTTTGAAGAAAATCTGGCGCAATTTTGCGATTCATTCACGGACGACCGTTAATGATGCCAACTGATACAGCTTTCGGTTACTATATATATTCTGTTTTATTCCGGTGCTATCTCTTTTGCATACAAATTTTGTCCACAGTGAAAATGAAATGATACTTTCCAAATACAGTGTATCACTCCCTCTTTCTCAAAACGACTATGTGTTCAAATTAATGGCAACATAACGGAGGGAATCCTTTCTACTAAGGCGGCATAACATTTAATCATCATGACCTAAAAAATTCATGGTATGTACAGTTGACAAACGTGCTAGCTATTATGGGATGGCATTATTGGGACGAAGGTTCTGTTGTTGAAGTTTTCGCGTCCACTGTCAATAGCAATCACGAGTTACAGTACGGCCTGCGAATTGATTTCAGACGGGGATGGCAATATTTCAGTCTAGCCTATATCACTACTAAATGTGACTGCTAGAAGCGTTGTTTGTATGTGGAGCCAAGAAGCAGACAAATCTTGCAAAAAGGCATGAGTATACTGTGCATGCATACATGATCTGCGCTTAGTGAGTTCAAGGTGGTTCAGTATATTTAAGGGTAATAGGCATTGCCTTTTAAGACCCTACATGTCTTCGTTACTGAAAAATTATTGATTCTATTTCTTATGCTCAGCTTTTTCTGTACTAGCATACCGGTAGGTGATATTTCGGTCCTCGCATCCAGGCTGGTACACCCACACTCTCCCTCAAAATCGTCAAGGTACATAACACAGAACAGCCTCCCCAGTGGAAGGGGCACCCACCAATCAGATTGGCGTCTTAGCGCCAATTAACTCCGTCCTCTACCGGTAGAGCGACGAAATAAACAACAGTGAATTCTAACTGACAGGAGCGGGGGGTAGAAGGGATGGCAGGACTGCGACAGCTGGTGTTTGCGAAAATTTCAAAACATCTCGGAGCCATTCGTCTACCATCACTTGCGCGCCGACATACATCGTTACTTGGAATTGTACACAAACCGGTCTAATTAGTGCCTCGGGTACAAGTATTTCGGTCGATCGGTGACGGAAACGCAAGGAGGCTGGCATATAATAGATATTAAAGTGGGCAGATATACGATATCATAGGAGGACTGTATACAGGGGATACAGAGACCACAGCGATTTTGGACATACGCATGCCATTTTCATGTAACTCGTAGCTCTATATCGATGTGTGGATGGGTGAAGAAGGACTGTATGAGCCTGTAACCTTAGCTGTCTCGGTCTCCATTGTTTTGGCAGCACGTTTCTATTGGTCAGGCTAACACACGCCTACGTTTAAAAGAAAGTTCCGACTGTCCACTAAATCAACGAAAATGAACTTGGTACATTACACATTTATACTGCATCAACAACCCCTACTATTGTTTCCCGGTGGGGCAGGTGGATGCGATACGGCAACAGGAGTGACAGAGGGAAGCAAAGACCGTAACTGCAACTAAAGACGCAGCTACAAGCGATCACACCGCCAAAATCATTTCCCATGATACTTAGCTGCACCAGAGGGGGTTTGCAGCAAAGCGGCCGGACGGTAGGTTTGGAAGTGACGTGAATTGCGAACTAACCGCCACCTTCTTCTCCTCCTCCTTCTTCTTCTTCTTCATCCTCATCCTCCTCCACATCATTATGACTATCATCATCATCATCCTCATCCTCCTCCTCCTCCTCCTCCTCCTCCTCCTCCTCCTCCTCCTCCTCCTCCTCCTCCTCCTCCTCCTCATCATCATCATCATCATCATCATCATGATCACTGAGAAATTCCAAGTGGCGTTCTGTCAGCCGCAAGAGGGGAGTGCGGATATGCGTGCATAAATACGCACTACGAACGGAAAGTTTCCGTGCCATAAGCTGGTTTCGTCGAATCAGGTCGTCCGCCCCCATCCACTCTGTTTTCCTGATACCACTGATTCCGCAGTGATAAATGGGTGGGGGTTTGTAATGGCGGACTTGGCGGATAGTCAGTTTCCTCAGTCGAATGAAGCCTAAATGAGGTCAATCACATGTACGGCGAATATGGCAAGAATTACGGAAAAATCCTCTTGCCGTTTTAGATACAAACCGCTTGCGTTCGAGTGCACTGATTGTGCCCTCCGAGCGTTGAATAAGGACCGAAATATAACCATTCTGCCCAGCGAAATTCATGCTTATCTGGTTAGTGCTTACTTTCGTTGGGCCAACGCTTGCAGCATTTGTCTATGGAACGCAGAAATGATACTTTCATTGCCATGGACTTCACGGGTTCAGCTGACATTTAGCTATCTACCCTAAATGGGGTAACCATGAAGGGATGTAAACCTTGCGTATTTTTATTGGAGGCAGCGTACGTCATAAAACCACAGGAGAAGAAACACAGCTACATTATACGACCGCATAATGAGGAATAACTACTACCCCGTTGGCACAGCGTTTAAGCCTGATGATTTCTAGTTATACAGACAATGTTCAGTTTTGAAGAAACTCGGTGTTTAGTACGAAATTCGCAGTTTATAAATCTGTACGGTAATCTGAAGTGACAGTATTGGGGTTTTGTTTCTGGTGATAGAACATGCAATATTACCGCCAGTGCGACGTTCGAGGGTTACCATGCTGCCAAGATGTGGTGCGAACAGAGATTGATTTCAGGGTGGTGCGTGGTCATATTTCGCTTTAACTGAATAGCCTACATGGGGCAGTTACACGCAAATCGGAGTCGCCTCTCAAGCTACGGTAGACAATTGCAGCTAAAGCAGAAAACAAATGGAACTACTCATAGGCATTGTTAGGGTTTCCTCCAAAAATGGACCCGAAATGCATCTGAGAGGCAACATACCGTAGATTCCCTAACTCATTAACTGCTAACCGAAGATTTGAAATGTGTTTTCGATTCGAAAAAATAACTTAAGTAGGACTGTAAGAGTGATTATAATGCTGGCTAATCTCAATACATTTCAGTCATGTCGAGATGTCCGCTTGTGAACGATCTTCCGTCTGTCCACCTGTAAAATATAGCTACTTACGTAGTATGCATTTTTAAACTGATTTTCAATAACCTTATAAGTTCAAATATATTTTACAGAAAAAAATGCTTTATATTTTTTCATAATCGTTCGGTAGCAAATTAAGTCTTCTTGACATTTTATGCTTGAAGAGAGGGCACCTTTCGTTTTGAAAAGAAATTTGATAATGAAATTTTTTAGGACCCGGAAATGTTTATCCATAATACATTGTATCCGTCAATTTATTCATGTCGCCTATAAAGTATACACCGTGATCCCCGGTAATTACAAAATTGTGTGAGCACTATGTGACTTCTTCCTCATACCATGTAGAAAGGTGTGATTTTTGTTAGACAGAATGTATACAGCATATAGCTTGGCAACCTCGAATACAAGTGTAAAGACCGAAAGGGTTCAACACTATTTGGCAATTTATAAAGTTTTTTTGAAACGGAAGGATACCCTCCCTTCAAGCATAAACTTTGAAGAAAGCGTAACTTTTTACTAGATCATTACAAGAAAGAATATATTTGTGCATGTTTTATTAAAAATATAATTAATGTTATTAGAGTTGAAAATAAAGAGAAGATGCATGCTATTTAAGTAGCTACTTTTTCAACAATATGCTTTTTGCAAGCGGTTTGAAAGAAGCTCTTTCAAAAGCGAAATCCTGACGTGACTGAAATATCTTGAGAATAGTCTGGATGACAATCATTCTTTAAACCCTACTTAAGTAATCTGTTTGAGTCGAAAACACAATTTTGGATTTCAGTTTGCATTTTATGAGATTATTAGTCTACTGTATTAGTGCGATTCAAAAACGAATACCCAATCATCCGGATTGACTATGCAGTGGTAGAAATAACAGCAGTCTTTGACTATCTGCCAAACCGGCAATTGGACCAGGTGAACAGAGATAAAAGCGGGTGGGTTTTGACTCTTGGTAAGAAATGTTTATCTCGGCAACATTTGACTTCAGTAAATCTATCCAAAACGACTAGGTATTCATAACGTGTTCCAAGCCCATGGATACCCAAGCTAATTTATAAAATATAAAGAACGAAAAAAGAAAGCAAAGCGTGCGGCAACTCGAAGACTGATGAGCCATTCCTTACATTAAAGGAGTCTTCTGAGGCGGTCTCTCGACCATTACAATCCACCGGGGTATGAAGAGCCCATCACGTTCAAACTAAAACTGGACAGCGTTTGATGCAACCGATGGCCGCAACTTCACTCCCCCGAGCCTAGGTAACTGTTTAACAAGTTTCGTAAAACGATTAGAGGTGCAACTACGTTGGAAAAAACCAGAGGAAAACTGCAGACCCCATTAAACACAGCTTAAACTCACCATAGTACAAAATCTCAGCTTTCCACTTACATTGGAGATTCTGGCTGTATTTAAACCTTCAAAGAGGAAACATCATAGACTGAGAAACCACAGAGACAACAACCCACAGTCGAGGAATGGCATGTAGATTTCAATTCAATCTACAGGCATCTTCAACGTTCTACGGATGACTATGGTCTGCACGAAGACCCGGACAAGACAGTCCACCGAAATAAAGAAAACCGTGCAGACTAAACCACCCACTGGGGAACATAAAACCGGATCCTCCTCCATCACGGTGAGGATACGTAAAACAAGCGGCCATCAAACCCACCAAACCGCCACCAAAAGGATAAGGCAGTAGAAAACGAAGAACAAAACTGACTGACGATATCGACCAGCCGTTCAAAACTCTTTTCAGTGTTCCGCATTGACAATTGAGGACAGAACAAGCTTCCACGAACGTCAGCATCACAATAAATATGTTCCGGTGAGTTCCTTCTCATTCTCAAAATATGCTTTCCGTTGTCCTCCTAAAACCCCGATAACGCGCCATCCGCCAGCCAGACAACGGTTGTGTGACTCGGCTTGGTGGAGCGCTGGTACACGGCGGTTCAGCGGTTGCCATCGCACCGGCACACCAGTTGAAGGCACAAAACCGTGTCGGACGGCCGGTCACGCTCTGTCTTCGTTCCTAACCATTCAGATCAGTTCAGTTTATAAGAGGGATATTTATGTGTGCGCTTTTGAACTCCTAATGTGTTACATGCCGCAGACGTATGTCGCAAAGTTGTAAAACAACAAACAACTACAAATATAATATTCAAAATTGTACAGATAAACGAATTATTTCAAGTGTTAGTGGCACTAGGAGACATACGTACACACTTAGGCGTGTAATACAGTAGTTAATTACAACAAGCGTATTCTACGGCTCTGTGGTCTGCAGGCATCATGGTACATTTCAGTAGCTATGCGCGATGTGGTTGAGGCATTAGGATTTAAAGTGGACGCGCCCTCAACTGAGTTATCAAACAATTCCCTATTTCCCGGGGTTCCAGTCATTATGGAAAGTAAGGGTCAGTAGATAGGATGATATCGATCACGAATAGATAAGCAAATGAGCTGAACGCCTCTCGGAGTCCAGCCGCGAGATTAGTTTATTTACTAAACTGACATTTGTAATATGGTTGAGAGTCTCTTAGTGGACGAATGAGGAACTGGACTACAAATTCTGACATAATGGCTATCCTGGACGCTTATTTTCATCAAAAATGCCAAAAGCTCAGATAAATAAACTTATTTTTCCCGGTGCTCTTTTGTTCTTCCAAACTTTCAGCCGAAAGCAACTATTATAGCCTTTTATCCCTATCTTTACTATATGAATCTTGATGAGCAAAGAGATCGCGCTCAGAGACTGTTATGCTTTTCCTTTCAAAAGACAGAGAGTAAATGGGTCTACCGTACGTTGTGGCAGGCAAAAACTACGATTTTCTTCGGAAAGGCCATATTTTGCCTTAGCTGAACTCCAAAACAAAATCAGTGTGCATGAGCAAGGATTAAAACCTCTGCTAAAATTAGCCAACTATCTTTTGAGGCTTTGTTAGCAAGTCAGATGGATATTCAACCACCTACATACCCGTAGAGACCTGGGAGCTGAGGGATTGTCGGGAGCAGTGCGGAAGGCAACTGGGTCACACCATGCACTCAAGCCATCGGAGTTACCAGCTGCCAGTCGGAAGCGGTAGAGAGAACTGCGTCTCAAGCCCTCCACTAGGTACTCCAGGGCCTCGCCCTCGTAGACCTGTTTAAACCTCTGTTGTGTTTGCTGTTTTGGCTGCTGTTGTTGCTGCTTCATCTGCGTGTCGAGCATCTCGAGGATGTGCCTCACTCCCCTACGAGGCGACCTGACCTTGATCGCTTCCGGATCCTGCTCTTCTCCGGCTTGGGAAGAGCCCTGATTTGGCGGCGGCGTTCGCGGACGCCAGGAAAGTCGCAGGCTCTGACTCGTGGCCTCCAGAAGGTGCGGCGGTTCGGGCGTAGGCGGAGGAAGACCGGAAGTGGTTGCTGATACGGCGTCGCTCCACGGACTTTCGGACGCAGGGGGGGCGAAGAGAGGAGATAAAATTAAAAGTTGCCGGAAACCCTAATGCTGCGGGAGAACGAAGTAGAACACTCAGTTTCACGCTTAGATATTGGAGATTCTAGGTTTCGAAGTCAACGGTGGTTAGACCACGTAGATCAACCGCAACCCCGGCCAATAAGAAAGTCACCATACAGCTCATGTTCTGACTGATACAGTGCACACAGTTATAATTTTTCCAATTTTAACTCCGAGGGCTGTAACCTAGCCCACAGTGCTCGGAAAATTTATCGAAAACAGTTCAGTCAAGCTCTTTTAGAGAGCATCGGGGAACAACATTTTGCACTTGAATAAGACCTGAACACCATAAGAACAGAGTCAGTTTACCGCAGTGGCCCCATGAGGGGATAATAATGAGGGAAAATGTTAACGGTATGGACATGAGAACAGGAACCACTACCCAAGACAGATGGCTTTGCGCTGACTTTCGGGGAAATTAGGATCAGGTTTAAGGTTAGGTTTAGGACTATGACTGCGGTATGGCTGGGAATATTTACCTTTCCTGAAACTATTCCCAGTACCACCTTGATTACTTGGGCGGGCGTATCTATTTCAGCATCCTAAGTAGGGGACCATTTAAGTAATCCTAACCATTTTACTGCAGGTCTACAGTTTCTGTAGACGGACCGAAAGTAATGGGTCAAACTTTAATTGTCAGCAGTTACATGGGAGTGGTTAATCGCTTACTCTCAAAAGCCCACTGTGCTTTGTATACTCATTTAACGACTGACAAAGTCCGGAATAAACTACGGTAGGAGAAGATGATGCTGACCGAAGCACACTCGGGTTTAAAAACTTTCTTATTACCGGTTTATTCAACCTTCAGTTAAGAAATCACCCTTCGTTATAAACACGAAATAAGAAGATTACCGATCCCTGATGGTTGTTAATAAGTCACAACAACTCTACTCATATTTGCCATTATTTCGTGACAAATGAAATTCTCTAAATATCTGTTGAGCATCAGGTTGTACAGAGCACCCACTTTAACTGAACACAGAACCTAAAGTAACTGCTAGGTGACCGTGCACACGCTCATTCAACCCCATCCCCTGCCTTTCCCTATATTTGACGGGTGACTTGTGAGTTTTTTGAAATTAGTGAATTCCTTTCAGCCTTTGAACACAAGCATGCGCCTCATTGACTTTTGGGGTAGCATATCAATTATGATCACTGCCTTCGCACCTACCGTTGAATGTTTATTGATCAATGTTCATGTTGTATGTTCAACCAAGGGCTAATGTTCGGCGGAGACAGCAAAGCTTGAAATCGCTCATGCTTACCGAAGCAGCACGTCAAATTCATAAGTAAAAGCCCCAAAGGAAGGTACGCATTTAGCCGTCAGGGTCAAGAAAATAAAATAACCTGTCTTATTTTCTTAATGCTCCCTATTAATTCCACCCTCAGGCACCACCAGTTGAAACCCAGAAAGCAGTGTCAGAAGAGCGCCGCTGTATAAGTATTGCAAAACAAATGACAGAATGTATATTCATCTGTTTTTCGGTTCTTCGTACTGAGGCTGATAATATGGCGGCCCAAAATGATTTGCAGTCTTGGGACAAGGTCACGAAATAGCGAGACTCCATGAGCGCGCAATTCTAATATGCACTCAATAGGACGATACCGATTTCGTTGTGACAACAGCCAACTACTAGGGTCTGCCATAAAGCCTAGAAAGATGCTGTTTTTTTGCACAGGGTACCGGCTCGCCAAGTGACCCTGTTTAAGATTAGTCAAACGAGTTGGCAAATCGTTTTAAGCTCGGGCATTTATAAATTTTATTACAATGCCAAAGTCTAAAGCACATTTAAGCCGGAGGAGAGTCTAAACGGGTACAAGTAAACATCCCGTACGCATGCTCGTTTTTTGTATGTGTTTCCAGAGGTTTGAACCGCTTTTAACCCTCGTTCTGCACTTTTGAACTGTTTCATAGACTCTCTGTGAAGGCGGTTCAAAATTACCCTTATGTCAAATAGTTAAAAGTGGTTTTAGAAACACTACCAACTTGTCAACAAAATTTGGATACAATCAGTACACATCGCCAAACAAACAATATCGTTGTAGTTAAAACGATTAGTTCGTGCATTCTTGTCAACATACGCTAGTTAGACAAGGACTCAAACGCCCTTCTTCAACTAAATGTGCAGAATATTCCTCCCGCCGATAGCTGGCTGCGCTGGAGTCCCAAAAGTGCGTAGATGAGAACCTCTTAATGGTAGCTTGAAATTCGGCTAAATATAACCAGAGAGGAGATCAGTTTGAGCAATTTTTTTAAAAAAATGAAAACAAAAACCTGTTTTCTCCGGAATTAGGCGCAAAGCCATATGTATTGTGAGCCACTCCTATTCCCATGTCCTGATTGGGCGGCCACACAAGGCATCCCTACTCTGGTAAATGTACAATACAGTCCATTAAAGAAAAAGAAACGTTTCGATATAGAAGCGATTTTTTTTCCGAAATAACTTCCTATATGATTTCTTGGTCATCTTTATTTAGTATAATCTTTCTCACTGATTTAACCTTTCAAAGCAATCACATTTATACCTCACTTCAATAATTAAACATAAGCAAATTTACAGGGTTTTTTGAGGAGTTCGCAAATCTCACAGACGAATCTGCGAAAAATTGCGGCTACAAATTATTTAGATTGCAATAGAAATTTCGCGAATCCAGCAACACGACTGCGCAAGGAGTGGCTGTACTTTTATATTCGGAAAGTCAGAGGTTGATAGCATCAACCGAAAAAAAACATGTGGCCATCCATCGTTACCGCGCCGCAGATCGCCCCTTTTCAACTTCCTGCCACGTCAAGGTTATTCACCTTCATCGGGAACTCTGCGGATGCGTTAGCCTTACGGTTAAACCGACAGATTTTATAAACCGTATTGACACAAAAGCCCTACTAGAAAAAAAAACAATGGTTGTCCTTGCTCAATCTGATACAACACACACACACACACCAACCACAGGAGGCAAGGCAAACATTCCAAACTAGTCTCTCCTGTCTTTGTAGGCATTTCTAATCTGCCTCTGCTACTACTAGCCGCTGTGCGACTGCTGGCGGGGGCTCAAGAGTGAGCTCCAAGGCAGAGCAGGACAAGCGATTTGCGTTAGTAGCGTTCGGTGAGCGTGCGTCAATGAAAATCAATATTCTATATCTAAACCGGCAAGACAACGAGCCCGTCGTTAAAGGATTAGAGAGTTGGACGTCTGATCAATAGGTCTCGGGTTCGAGCCTCGGATGCGATACCACGTGGACTTGGGTATGACTAGCTGATGATGTCTATTGAGCCAGAAATGACCATTCCAACCAGTCTCCCTGTATTTTTAGGCATTGTCAATAAGATACCAGACTCTATCTCAGGCGTGACGGAACTCTTTTCAGTCTGAACCTGCCAGCAGCCAGACAGCTTGAGGTTCTATACAGAAGGCGCATCCCTACTATGGCTTGCTTTTTGTCCTCACACCAATGACCGAAACTTGGTTGCGATTGTGGTGACTTAAGCGGACACATCATCTTACTAATAAATGGCTTTACTTAGGCAAAAGAGTGTGCTGTGTCCCATTACGACTACGAGGAAAGAACTACTGGACCCAGGCTCAATGGTTAAATGGGTCACATAGCAAGGAACGTGGAGATTATTTCTTGATTAGTTGCCTTCGCCAGCTGGTACTTCCGCAGTTATTTGTCCATAATACCCGAAAATTCGAGAACGGACTTTCTTCTGTTAGTAGGCAAGACACTATCAAACGTTAAACTACCTATTTAATATGAGAAACAGCGATAAGGATTACTTTTGTGGCCCTCAAAACAAAGCAAGAGAATAGGAACGCCCAGACTAAGAAATAAAGGTGACTCCGTGCACAATTGTGGGAAGCATAAATAGTCACGTACCCTAACCCTTACCCTAATCTTCCCATAAACCTTTATCACGGTCCTTACCTTAACCCTAACCACACTTTAACGCTAACCTTAAACTCAAACTTAAACCTAGCCCTAAAATTATCTCTTACCCTATGTCCCCTAGAATTTGCCGTAAATAACTTGTGCTGCGGGTGCTTTCTATTCTCATTTAACGTTTATGGGGCCATATAAATCATCTTTACCGAAAAAAGAACAATAATGTTGAAATTAAATCCCGAGAAGCAAACAACCTGGCGTCAGCTTAATTCATAAAGTTTACTTAATTTGCTGAGAGTCTACTGGAATCCTGTTTATTGCAATACAGATAAATTCTGCCAAACTATTATTAGAGAGAGATTCTGAACAACACAGACAGGTCGAGGTTTGTCAATGCGAGCGAAAAATGAATTCCCGGAGGCAGTTGGGATGAAGTTTTGATAGCACACACAAAGGTTTTTACATTCTGACCTTTCGGATAACCGCTCGAAAACATAATTTGAGGCAGAAGAAGGAGGATAATGAATGCTAATTGCTATGTCGACGCACGCATATCAAAATGAGCGTCTTTTGCATTCATTGGAGATGGTTGTGCTTGGCGCGTTAATCGCTTGCTCGCCCGCATCCGAGTATTTTCTCAGCCCAGTTTCATCTTCCGTGTTCGAGTGAGTCCGCAGCCACAACTCCAAGTTATTCTGCCTATACCATTAGCCACTGTGCGGCTGCTGGCGGGGTTCGATAGTGAACCCAGGACGAGTGAGTACTGTTACCGATCCCTGCGCACGTACTACTACCATAGTTAATATTCCTGATCGAAACTGGAAAGACAAGAAGTTCGTGACACAGTGGGTAGAGCGTTCGCCTTCCACCCAAGAGGTCACGAAATTTGAGCCTCGGGTGCCACAACACCTGGGGTTGGTTTATGGCTGCTGATGACGGCTAATAATCCAGAAATGGCCATTCCAGTCTCCCTTGTCTTTTTCGGACAAGTCCTAAAGAGCCCCAATTCTCGCCGGCAATGAATACCGCATGAAAGGTGAGCTGCATGCCACATGCTTCGCTGCCTTCCAGTCTCTTAACATGTGCAAGCACCTTCCTCCTTCACCCCCATCACATTCGGTGCCAAGCCTTTGCCTAAGCAGAGGAAGAGCACCTAGCCGAATTGTATAGTCATTAGCACTACCAACGCGGAGGATGAAAGTGCGGCAATTAACGGCTCCCATACTGACAATCAAACCAATATTGCGCAAAGGGCAACTCACTGCGATGAAGTTCAAAGACGCTAATTCTGACAGGTATGGGGTGGCATAGTAACGGCGTCACATAAATACTGCAACCCTTGTGCGGTCATTGTCATTCCATAATGCCATCTTTGATGGTGAATCCAAGCCTGAATCCATAAAATGCAGCGAACAAAATTCAATTTCTAGCGATTACACCGCCTCCTTCTTATTGCTCCGCAGAAATCGCATTGGTGCTGGGAGAGAGAGTGTGTGTGTGTGTGAGAGAGAGAGAGAGAGAGAGAGAGAGAAAGGGAGAGCGGGCGTAGTTGCTGCCTGACATACATAGAATCGCTGATTGCTTGATGACCTTGATCTCAAAACAAAATGACACTGAGCATTTAGCGCCCAGCTCACGTCGTAAGTGAGCGAAGAAAGTGAAGTCTAATCTATTCGGTTGCAAATAGGTTGGACTATACCTTTCTTCCGTACACAATTTCATTTATTATTATCCATGCTGAGAGGAGGGAAGCAGCCCACGCGTCTATCAGCCTTCAGTCTATCAGGAGGCCACTCGTATGACCGGAACTTCCGGTTAACGTAACATTCGCACAACAAACCCCGCAGAACGGTCGAAACTAACGACTTATGCTAACGGTGACTTAGTCCTCACTGTGGTGGGCGTTGTGTGCTCACTTGTCTAGTCGCTATATCATGGCATTCATGCAGCATTCGATTGCAGTTGAAATAACAATGGGCTATCCGCCTTTACGGAGAAAAGACCTACTACTTCCAGCCCATTCAAACAAATGTCACCTATGAAGTCTTCAAGGGAAAAATTGTTTCCATTTCCTTACACTGAATTTAAAGCCGGCAGAAGTTCCTAGAAGGTGAATATAGAAATAATCCGCTTTTTAGTACAATGGAGGAACATCAATAGATTTTATATGAACGTTCAAACTTCCCGGAAAAGAGACAAAAAAAACAGAGTTGGCTGAAAAATCTTCTCAAGCAAACTTTAACTTTCCAAAGTGTGGTAGATGAGCTGAGATTTCATTTTATGCTCGATAACGTGCCAACCGAACTTCATCGTGGAAGGAGGAGATTGATAGAACTCTGAAACCAATGGTTTATTTTTTGAGCTCAGACAGGAGGGCATCGTCCGAGATGGAAATATCGACTGGACTAGTGGCAGTTATCGGGGTAATTAAACAATCAATGGATGGAAACCTACGCCTCGCATGAGAAGGCAACCAAAAATATTGATATGGCACCCATACACAGACCAATCCATACACCCGTAGCTAGAACATTCGCGCGCATTTGGCAAAGATGTAATGCGTCTCGAACTGAACTCAGATTTAAACTTCCTGGGAAATATTTCAAGATTCTTGGAGCACACTAAAAGCTGGAAAGAATTCAGATGTTGCCACGAAAAATACCGCGGAAGTAATAACCAAGCTAGACTGAGCGGTCACATTTAACAGCAGCGGGTGGATAGAGCCATCAACGACCCTTCCTGGACAATAAACAAAACGTCCTTAAATGGGAGTAACTAGTACTTACAATCTCTTGCTGTACTAAAAGGATGCAGAATTACGTAAGCGAATTTGATATCAGAAGGTTTTGTAAAATACTGCGGTCTACGGCTCATAGCAGCAGCCAAAATCTGAGGCCTAGAATCTTTTCGGCATGCCAAAGCTCCACGTTGTAAAAGGCAAACGTTTCTTTGCGATTTGCATGTGCACAACTTAAACCGAGCGGCCAGTAAACAGCGTCATTTTATGCACTGAAAATTGTTTGAAAAAGTGCAAAACGCAGTCATGCAGAGGGAGGTATGATTTGATGAATTCGGACATGCTGTTCAAGAAGCTTGTGCGAAATGACCTCCCTAACCGAAAAGATGCGATAATACTCAGAACAACTCAATACAAATGTGAACCGAAGAACACTGATAGACCTCGAAGGATGACAATAACAGAAAAAATAAACAGTCCCCTTCCAAAGAAATCTTACAAATCTGTTATGCTCTATCGAGTCCCAGAGAACTTCAGAACTTTTGTTCAGAACTTCAGAAATTCAGAACTTCAGAAGTTCAGAAGTTCAGAACTTTTGTTCGTTTTTCTTTCAAAAGAAGCAGACCTATCGATTAAGCCACCATTTAATATTTTCTAATATGAGCATTAGCAAGTAAGTGCAAATTTTATTCCTGCAGCCCTCTAAGGAAATTTATGTAGCTCTTGTTGTTTCTTATGTGTGAAACCGTTCATTCTTACCCCATGTAGCTCTCACAGAAAAGTCTGTCGGTTGATGAACGAATTTTCAGCAATTCGGCAGGCAGTAAAAATAGCCTGTATTTTTAAAGCGCTGGAAGGCGGCTGGGCTTTTTAGCTCTGCCATCGTTGTTACGGAAGAAGGACGCCGAAGCGCCATATAAGCGATAACCGATTTTCTCGAATTTTACGCCTTATCCTTCCTTATTCAGTGGGTCCTTCGACAACATGTTGCGAAAACGTTTTCTCTTTTGCAGTTAAAGGAGACGCGGTTTGACGCACAAAATGACTTATTTTAATGCCCAAGAGGACTGGGCAGCCAAAACGTACCATAAATAACTTAGGATAGAGAATGATGAATTATTCACGTGAAAGCAGCTTTACAATGTCGAGTTGAAAATGAAATCTTATACGACTAGGCGGTAGGGACATGTGTAACGCTCATTTGGGATTAAACGGACGTCTGAATACCTTGCAGATGACGTTGGTGGAAGATTCCGGCTTACTGTATCATTCTGGTTGATTCAGTAATAGGATTATGACAGGTGTTCTTGAAAAGGGATCCATTTCTGCCTCGGAAGTAAAATGTTTATACTGTTTGTGAACGCGAAGCCGTAGTTCGAAAGTAACTTGCTCATGCCTTGACATATAATTGGGAGCAGTGAGCCTGATTGTACTGGAATATAGCAAACCCTTCCCCACCTTGTAATCTATCCCCTCTTTCACTAATGCCATGCCATATCAATGCTGTGTTTCCGAATTGCCGCGTGACTGCCTCTTAGCCTGGCCTTGCAGCCAGCACAGATATTTTGATGATCCCGCTGAAGCATGACCTTTCAGCTGATGCGGTATTCCTATGAAACATGCAGACTACTTGCTGTAAAGGCAACTATGAGATAATCTAAGGGAACTAGTTGATGGACCACAGAAGTGCAAGTTTTCCAAAGGCAGTCGACAAATTTTTTCCTCTGAAAGCCAGCCTAGCGTGCAGACGCCCCTGAAAAAATTTCGAACGATGCCTTATGAAGGCCATAGGATAACCGAAATCAATTAAACACCCCTGTTTTTGTCAGTACTGCCTCTCGATAATTATTCGCTCATGATTATGTCACCGTCGGATATTTGGATTTGTCAAAGCTACCGACTTGGTTACTAAGTGAAGAGTGTGTGTGACTGCCGACTGTTACGACTGAAACCATGCCCGGTGATCTGTCATAAGCACCCTACCACAGCTGGACAGTTCACATTTCACGGACCTGACGTGGGTCAATCAGTTTAACAGATTTATGTCACCTTCAGAAGACGAGGCAACTGGTTATAAAACGAGACAGACAACAGGTCGTAGAAAGACGTAGAAAGTTACAGATAAGTTGAAGACAAAGAGACTAACTTACCTCTGGCCATGAGAGTTCGTTGCACACACTCGGAGAAGATAGGAGGTAGATGGGTTTAAGTGGTTCAGCTTATGGAAACGTTGTGGTCCCTTGTAACAGTTATAGAATACCGGTAGATTCTGTCATGTTGGAAAGGGAGAAACAGGAAGATATTTACTTCGGTGATGATTTCTGAACCAAAAGTTGGCTAGAGGGAAATAAATCTATCCGAATATGGAAACGTCTCTTAGAAAGTAGAAGAACCGATCTGCAGGTCGTACGTCTGAGCACCAATGTAGGCGACATCTTGATGGCGCAAACATCTCCAGGCTAGCGTAGCTGCCGCTTGGGCGTAAGATTTTATTTACTGAATTAGGTTCTGAGTAGGCAGGGCGTGTTGCCCCCCACGGATCGTCATTCCCCACTCTCCATTCTCTTCAGGGCCTAAGCCCGTAGGATTTACCGGTGGAGGGAGGGTGATGGTAATGTAAGGTCTAACCGCGAACAATGCGGTGGGTCCCTAAGGCAGATAGCTAAGGTCTCAGAGAGCGTGTTAATTTTGGGTGGGCCGTAACAGCAAGTCCAAACTTGAAGAGGAGGCAGTAGGGAGGGGGTCGAAGGACTGACTGGTGTTAAAACGACAGCATCGACAGTCGCACAGACGCAGTGAAATAATTCGTTCAAACTTTGACCCAGCTAAGAGCTGGAAGCAACGAGACAGTCGGTACAAAGGGCAAAAGATCAAGGGCCTTCTGGCTGTTCCTCATTCCCAAGCATTTTAGCCTGCAAGCAGGTTAATACTGAGGAATTAAGTACAACAATAAAGCGAGGAATATCAGGCTGCATCAGAAGCCAGATAAGCAGCTATGGGTCCTAAGCAGAGCTCCTCTTAACAAAGGACGCGGAGATGGATTACGACGAAAAGCGCTTGTACTCAGTCACAGGATACCAAGTGCATTTAAAAAGATTTACTTTATTCAATTTTCAGGAATTTCCCTCTTGTACAGATTTATACACGACGGGATTTCTTCAAATTATAAAACACTATATTGATGCCAGAAAATATTTGAACACTTTTGGGTCACACCAAAAACTTAAATGAAGAACTCGGTCGAAGACAATCAACCACTGTGGAATAACCAAGAAGAATAGGCATTGTGTGGTTGTTCCACAGTGGTTGATTGTCTTCTACCCAGATGTAAATCGAAATTTCGGGTCTGGACCCAAAAAGTAATGTGCGGATCCCCTGATTCCATGTCCTGCACTTAATAATTTCAGATATTATTTTCCCCATGATTAATTGGATAATATATATACTGGAAACCCCATAGATAAAACTGGGGGACCCAGTGGGGAGGCAAACCTCTCGTTCCAGTCTCCTGCAGTAGAAGAAACATCGGCCAAACACGTGTCTGGGCTTTTAGCGAGTATCTATGTCGGAGTACGGCATACCATCTTTGCCATATACATTTCTTACTGTTTGTAGTACTATTGTTTGCAGCATGGGCATTACGTAGTTATTCCACTGTGGTTGATTTTCTTCGACCTAGTTGTTCATTGAAATTTCAGGTCTGACCACAAAGGTCATGTCGTGATCACCTGACTCAATGTCCTGCAATTAATAATTTCAGAAATTATTTCCCGGATTATTCCATGGAGTCCATATACCAGAAATCACATTGAGAACGCTGGCGGACCCACTAAGGAGCCGAACCCCTCGTTCCTGCGTTCTGCAACAGCAGAAACATCGGCGAAACACCTGTCTGGGCTTTTAGCTAAATCCTATGTCCTCGATGTACTCGGACGCGCACACCGTCGACACCAGGACTGGTTTGACGACAATGACGCCGACATCAGCAACTTACTCGCGGAGAAGAATAGACTACACAAAGCCTACATGGACCTTCCGGACTGACGCCACCAAAGCAGCCTTTTTCAGATGCCGGCGCCTTGTACAACAACGGCTGCGGGAGATGCAGGATGCCCTGGATGATCCGAATGGCTGAAGAAATCCAGGGTATGCGGACCGCAATGAAATGAAAAACTTTTTCAAAGCCATCAAGGCCATCTACGGCCCGTGTATCAAGGGGTCCGCACCGCTGCTCAGCTCTGATGGGGACAACACTGCTGACAGAGAAATCGCAAATTCTGAGAGCGCTGGGCCGAGCACTTCAGAAGTGTTCTTAATTGCTCATCAGCCATCTCCGATGCTGCCATTGACCGGCTCCCCTCGAGTGGACTCGAACAATGACCTGGATCTGCCGCCTTCCCTACCAGAAACCATCCGGGCCGTGCAGCAGATTTCCAGCGGTAAAGCTCCGGGATCCGACGCAATCCCACCGAAAGGCTACAAGCAAGGTGGGCCCCGTCCATATCTACAAGCGGAAGGGGAACCAAAAACTGTGTGATAATCACAGAGGTATCTCATTGCACAACATCGCCGAGAAGACCTTCGCCTGTATCCTTTTCAATCGTCTGAACTGTCACCTAGAGCAGGGCCTGCTCCCGGAAAGCCAATGTGGCTTCCGCCGACACCGCGGAACAACCGATATGATCTTTGCTGCTCGCCAGCTACAAGATAATTTCCAGGAGATGCGAACTCACCTATACACTACCTTCGTGGATCTAACGAAAGCCTTTGACACGGTGAATCGCGACGGACTGTGGAAATTCATGCAGAAATTTGGCTATCCTGAGCGGTTCACGCACATGGTGCGTCAGCTTCATGAAAGGATGACGGCGTGTGTCACTGACAACGGGAAAGTATCCGAAGCATTCACAGTGACCAACGGAGTGAAGCAGGGCTGCTTATTGCCCCCACCCTGTTCAGTCTCAAGGTTTCTGCTATGCTGATGGACGCCTACCGTGATGAGCAGCCTGGGATCCACATCGCCTCAGAACTGACGGGCACCTTCTCAAAATTCGGCGTATGCAGGCTTCAACGCGCGTGTCTACGACTACAGTCCATGACTGCTCTTTGTGGACGACTGCGCCCTTAACACCGTGACGGAGGAAGACATGCAAAGGAGCATGGACCTCTTCGCCGTAGACTGCACCAATTTTGGATTGAAAATCAGTACAGCCAAAACGGTTGTCATGCGCCAGCCGCCACCCAGCGCGGAATACAATGCTCCCCGAATCAATCTCAACGGTGATGAACTCAAATATGTGGAAAACTTCGCTTATCTAGGAAGCACGCTGTCACGCAACATAACAATTGATGACAAGCTTGCCCAACGGATCTCCAAAGCTAGTCAGGCCTTTGGCCAGCTACAGGCCTCCATGTGGAATCGCCACAGTATTCAACTGAACACTAAACTGAAGATATAAAAGGCAGTCATCTTGAAGACACTCCTTTACGGAGCGGAGATCTGGACCGTCTACTCGAACCCAACCAGGAAGCTGAATCACTTCCATCTCAGCTGCCTCCGCAGAATACTGAAGCTGAGATGACAAGACATGATCCCGGACATGGAAGTCCTGGAGCGGACCCGAATCCTGAGCATCCAGGCCATGCCGAGGTAAGTGCAACTGCGATGGAGCGGCCCCCTGGTACGAATCGACGACGAAAGACTACCCAAACAACTTTTCTACGGAGATGTCGCTACGGGTTCTCGCCGACAGGGAGGTCAAAAACGACGCTACAAGAAAACTTTGAAGAAATCGCTGAAGCAATCGCAAAACAACCCGGCGACCTGGGAGGATTTCACCCAGGATAGACCGGCATGGAGAAGATCCGTTAAGACTGGCATCAATTCCATTACTCCCACCATCATAGAGACCACATCCCAATACTCATCACCTGGTCCCCCCACCACCGCAACCACCACCGCCCCCGCCGTCACCACCAACACCACCATCAGCGATGTAGACTCTCTCCTAAACTGTCCTCAATGCGACCGCAAATTCACCTCACGCATCGGTGTCATCGGTCCCTTGCGAATCCATCGTAGAGAGACTGGTGAACCAGTGCCTGGAATACCAACACACAACAGAGATCTACGCCTCCACGGCCCTCACTTTCCTCGTGCATTCACTAATCGCATGGGCCTATGCGCTCACATGCGCCTCCATGACAGTGGAATTCACCACAATGCTGATAACACCGATACCCCATGCACACCCTACGCTCTTGCCATTCTTACCACCACTGCCACCACCAATACCATGAATGACCTACCCCCAGCATCCCCCGATACCTCCTGCCCACACTGCGCCCGAATCATCAGATCACGCATCGGCCTGCTCGGTCACCTGCGAATCCATCGCACGGAGGCTGTTGAACCTGTGCCTGGGGATCCAACATACAGTCGCCACGTCCGCTTCCACTGCCCTCACGGCTCCTGCAGATTTACACACCACATGGGCCTATTAGGACACATGCACCTCCACGACAACCTGCGGTAAACCACCAGAGGCTAAGCCACATCAGTGCACACTACCTACACCAATACATAGACAACACCCTCACCAGCATCACGTACCTGAGAATATCACGGTTTCCTATAAACCATGGCTTGGAAGGCTGTCAATCTAACGCTTACAACAAACCACGCCATCGGCCCGGTGTATGTGCTGTGTGTGTCGAGTGGCTGACCAGTGGACTGGGAGTCAGACGGCGATTGCTCTTCCATATCCCCTGAGTAAAGGAATCCTGGTGTGTGCGTTATGGGGCCAGGTCATGCTGTGGCGCGCGAAGACGGGTACACCGACCCGTCAGCCAATGCGCCCACTCCCACATCAGACAACTCACTGGCTCGGACCGTGGTCTGATTGTGGGAATGGGGGAGAGAGTGATGTCGACAGCTCTGCGCATTTTCCTCACTATAAACAATCTGATGAGCTTGAAAATATCTTGGTGCGCTTAAAAGCCGTGGCTTAGAAAGTTGCCAACTGACGGGAACACTTGGACCGCGTGGTCAGCCCAATGTGTGTTTTGTGTGGAGTGGCTGACTGGCGGACTGAGAGTCAGGCTGCAATAGCTCCTTCATAATGTGGCCTTTATGGCACTCCCACTCCGTGGGATCCGAGCCAGGTGTGGTGTTACGCCCAGGGGCAGCTTAGGCCGCGCTAGCCACCTGCGCCCTCTCCCATCTCCGGTCATCTTGAGTCTGGCATGATACCGGGCTCAGGTCGGGGAGGAGGAGAGAGTGCGGTAGATGCACTGCAAGTCTTCTATCCCTTTAAACTAAATCACGCGCAAGTCACCGTCCCTGCACCATCCTTCCGTGGAGCATACGGCGGACCTCATCGTAATCGACGGTTGAACTGTCGTATCGGAACTACTCTATATAATTTTAAGTTATCATTCGTAATCTCACAAAATTTTTAAAATAGGTCAAAAAGCTCTTTTTATTCGAGCAATGTAATCCAGGTGTAAATTTATATAAAATAGTGTAGCAAATATATTTGAAATACTTGTTAGTGTGAATGATTGCATGTATGGATGCACTAAAAGGAAGCGAAAGTTATGCGATACTGAGGCGGAGACTTCCTTAAAGTGTGGTTTGCATTGGCAGTCAGAAGGATGCTTTATCTATAGGCAGTGTGTTGCGCTGCGTAGACTCACATTTGGTAGCCCCATATGGTTCACTCTTCAAATTAAAACTTTCCGAAGGAAGGCAGACTAAGGACTCGGCAATGTGTCTTGTCCCCAATCCGTAGTAATCTTAACAGTGAAGACTTCCGACCCGGTGTTCAGCCTATCACTTCCGCTTTTAGTCCTTTCTTACGGACGATTTGTTGAAAGGCCATCATAATTATCTGAACAACCCCTGTTTCGGTAAAATGACACACGGGTAAAGAGTATTTGTGCCAATAAATTTGCCTTTCATACAGGGACACTGGGTAAATGCTAACCAAACGCACTGCCAGAACAGTAGCGATGTGCAGTCCACCCCGATGGACAATCGCTCGCTTCTATAATAGCTTGCAGCACTACCTCTCGCTGCTGAGAAAAACATGGTGTGGATGTGCCCTGATAACCGGAACGAAACAGCCAACGCCTGTCCGGGTATAATTGACAGCAGGCGCTGCGAAAAAAGCTACGCGGGGACAAGCGAAAACCGGCCATTCCGGACGCACACTGGCGTAGGTTTGTGTTTGTTTTACGTGCGAGAATATGGCCACGCGGCGACTTTGTGATACATATGAGCAGGCGAGAGGTGGCGATATATTCCAAATATTTACGTAAGCCGGATGAAAATGAGTGAACACGCTCCCCGAAGAGTCCTCAGGGTTAGTGTGTCTCTGACCGATCGAGACGATGTAACGGATGCAGCTACCTGGGCGTGTTGTGGAACGGGGAGTGGAGGATTCGTTGTATCTTGGGCTCACTCTCGTGAATATGTGCTTAGGGCGTTGGACTTCACACCAATAAGTCGTGAGTTCGAGTCTCGGGAGTTGCATAAGCTGGGCTTTGATATGACTAGTCGATGACGGCTTGAAATCCAGCAATGGCTATTACAGCCTCTCTTGCCTTCATCGATAATGCTATTTTTCCTAAAACACCTTTATATCCAAGCTCATGAAAATGGCCACAGCAATATTGGTGGGCATTGATGACAACCAGAGCTTAGGTTAGTCTGCCTACGACCTCGCTTTCCATCAAGTTCTCCCGAAACGGCCTTCAACTCAAGTGTCAATAGTACATTTTTTAAAACGGTCTTCCCCCACTACGTAGAGGACACAACTGGGTGTTTCTCTTCAATACGCAATTCTCATATGGACTCCACACAGGTGCGTTAGTGCAAAATGTCACAACCAACAGTGCACTAATTAGCGTGCCTGAACTATAGGACAATTATGCATCAGGGAAACGCTTTCGGACAAAGGTCTAGAGGTTCTACGGGAGAGCCGTCTAGGAAATCCGTATCTAATCAACCAGTCTTGCTGGGACTGATTAGCGTTCGCGCGCCATATAGTTACGGTTCCTGCATCCGAATAAAAGACAGACACAGCTGAGATCCAACTTACGCCAGCTTTCGGGAGAGTCGCAAATTGGAGACAGTACTCTGTGATGCGGCTGCCATTGTCCGCTGACGAGGTCCAGCGAATGCTAAGGGAATTTTTGGTTTTGGACATGACGACGGGCGGTCGAAGGACAGATGGTTTTGTTGACAGCGTGACGAAATCGGCTGTCTCGGAGAACGAGCCCATCAGTCCCTCGTAAATGCAGCAAGCTCTGAGGAAACGTAAAGGGGAATGAACAGAACAGGTTTTTCAGGGGGAGGAGGGAAGATGAAGGGGCCTGCATGGAAGGCGAGGTTAAATAAAGCAGGTGAAGCGAGCGTGGGATTTCGGATCAAGTCCATTATATCGTTCTGTTACATAAAAGCGGAAGTCAAATAATTTTTGCGTTTGAAACTCTTTAAATGCAGCTTTTTGAAGGAAATAGCACTAATCGACGAAGTGGTAGACAGTCGATTTGTCTAAAAGCGTTCAAAAGCGCCTAAAGGTTAGAAATCACTCAGTGGGTGCGCATTACAAATGCATTTCTAGGGCAGTGACAACAGTATGGAACATCTAGAACATGGCAAACAACGTGGGCCTGGTTAAAATGAAGAGTCATGCCTTCAGATGCGGATTCTTCAAGGGTCACGAGGGGCAATCTCTACTAGTGCCCCAGAACGTGGGCCTAGACGTGACCTGCCGGGAATATGGTTACACTGAAGCAGCTACTTGTAGTATCTGCTCCAGTCCCTCAGCGCACGCCCAACGCCTTCCGATGAAAAAACAACGACGATACGACTGAGGATAGACGTGCCCGTGGTAGCCGGTGAAACAGAACATTCCATGTGCGCGTGCTACGCACAACCTGGCACTCAACTCCATGCGGACCCAAATTCATTCGGGAAGGCTCTTAGAGTTCCCATAGGTGAGGATTACGTAACGGTGACAGTGACAAGGAGCAACTGCAGTCTGACCCTCAGCCCGTGAGATGAAAACTTCCAAGCCATGTATGCTAACATGCTGTGACAAGTGCAGCGAATATTCAGTTGCATTTTAAAGGAAAAATCACGCTACGGGTCCAACATGAACCAAACTCGCATGTTATTCTTTTAGTCCTACACCAGAGGCTTGCCTGCGCAATGTCAATTGAATGCAATAACTGACCTGACATCGCAGTTTAGAAACAAATACTCGAGGCGTTTGCGCCTGGCAGATTTATTAGGCGAGAAGAGAAACTTTGGTTAGCCTTTAATTATAGGAATTTTTGTGTAAGTCTTGAATTTCGGCAAAACCAGGTTGGAGTGTCTTATCTACTTTATGTTTGCAACCTTTTTGAGTGGAAATAAACAAGATAAAAACAAGCCCGACTGCAGATATAGAGAACGTATCCAGAAGCTTGTATGTGTAATTTCAATCAATAAATCTCCGTTTTTGTTTACTAATTACTTTACATGACACTAAACAGAATTCTCACTATTCGCATAGCATGAAGACAGTAGGGAATTCAGTTGAAATTACTTAAATGCCGTCACCGAGAGGACACTGGTTGAGAAATGCCCCGCCACAACAGAGGTTACCCTACGCTAAATTGCCGAAAGGGAAAACATTCACGCGTCCTAAACCTAACCATAACCCTAAAGCTAACTGTACCCTTACCTTAAACCCCCAACTCGAATCCTAATCGTGACCCTAGCCTGTACCCTAATTTCCCAGGAATTTGCCCCAAAACACCCTGTATTCCCGGCGGTTTCTGTTCTCATGACCTGCTGTGGGGCGATATAAGTACTCTCCTCCCGGGAACTTCTCCTTAATAGCAAATCCCCCGTCCACACAACAAATGCGCTTTTAGGTAGACACGAAATTGTCCCCGTAAAGCTACAACTGTGTGTAGACTTCATTTTCTGCAGCACATTCCCGCGCATTAGCAACATCCATGGCCAAGCAGAGGCCTAACAGATGGCGCAGAACGCTACTGCCGCAGGCACGCACGCGTAATAGGAGCTTGTGGAGTGGGCGAATGGAATGGGAGCACGATAACTGATGGAAACTAGGCCCACATGTAAACATCTGGGACAAACGCTATGCCATTTTATGTGACTCAGAGTGCAGGAACAGATTTGCTTTTCTGTCACCACACTCGGTCCTGCCCTTCCTCTTCGGTGTACTTCTTCTTCTTCTTCTTCTTCTTCTTCTTCTTCTTCTTCTTCTTCTTCTTCTTCTTCTTCTTCTTCTTCTCTTCTTCTTCTTCTTCTTCTTCTTCTTCTTCTTCTCTTCTTCTTCTTCTTCTTCTTCTTCTTCTTCTTCTTCTTCTCTTCTTCTTCTTCTTCTTCTTCTTCTTCTTCTTCTTCTTCTCTTCTTCTTCTTCTTCTTCTTCTTCTTCTTCTTCTTCTTCTTCTTCTTCTTCTTCTTCTTCTTCTTCTTCTTCTTGCTCTTCTTCTTATTATTATTATTTCGCTTCATTCTCTTCTTCTTCTTCTCCTTCCCCTTGCCCCTTTCCTCGCCCTAGTTTTGCCCCCAACCTCTCCGTTTCATGGCGGACAGAGACGTGAAACACGGTCTGCGTGCCGTAATTAGATGCACTAATGACCATTGTTTATTGGCTCTCCTCTTCTGTCTTCATACAATTCGCCTACGGCGCAACTAGCGACAACTTAGGCCTCACTCGCTGACCACCTGTATAGCTTCCTGGCTGCCTAGAGGGACATCCTGGGGAAATGGGGGTGACGCGAAAAGTCTAAGAAAAACGTTGCAAAGGGGACGGTAGAACCGCGCGTGAAACAATTGCAACTGAACACGCTATACCTGCGGTGGTGACTAAAAAATGCAAAGGTACTTTGCTTCATCTTTAAGTCATCTCTCTCTCTCTCTCTCTCTCTCTCTCGCTCTCTCTCTCTCGCTCCCAACACACACAAACGCACTTTCCAGACATTTTAGGCCAACAGTCTTTGGCGGTAAAAAGGATTAAGATACCTTACGCAAGAAAAGACCATAACACTTGAACACCAGAGTCCCTCATTTGACTCAATACGTGTGACTTTCGCGGCAACAACTAAATTCGCGTCACTTTTTTGGATCTCCCTTGGAAAATCTGGTAGACAGACATGGGAATAGGATTCGAGAAAGCATGCCTAGTCCCCTCGGTGAACCCTAATCATAACACAAACTGGAACACAAGGCATAGCCATAACCTTAGCGTTAAATCTGCCTGGAGGTTAGAGCGAGACCACCTGTATTACGAGGGAGAGGGGAGGCGGTTCAAAGTCTCGTGTGCTACATATTTCAGAGGGCGTATTTTATTTCGTTCAGGGGACAAAAATTGTCTTTATATTCTCTTATCTTTCATGGATTGTAGCAAGCCTCCCATCGTTGCGTTGATATCTTTGAGGAATTATTGGTTCCATCAATAAAAGTTTTCTAGGTGTAATTTGCTATGTTATAGAACGCCTCCGCACGTATGCCGTTTGGGATGAACAGTATCCAACAATACTTCTGGCAACAGTAAGGAATTCCTGCAAAGACTCAGCCTTTAAGCACTTTGCAAGAGCAGCATACTTCTACTGTGTAGGTTCCTCTGCGTGATCTACCGCTGAGAGTCCGTCCACGTCTTAGATAAGCTAGAGAGTGCACATTTCGGTGATGACGGAGGACAATCTCGTCGAAAAAATTACCCGACAAAATAAAAAGCACTGACTACTGGTCGGAATTTACAGACAGTTCGTGCTTTCGACCCAGTGTCTGTTGGTAGCACGCGCATAATAGCACATAAATGAATCCGGAAAGACCATTTACGATCAGACACCGATATTCTATGGTAGGCATGCCGGCCGGTACAAGATCAAACAACTGAGGCTACAAAAAGATGCCGTTTGATTATTCCAATTACGTGAACATAATAGCTGACTTCCGGTCAAGTCAACAATAGGACCACGTGGTCCAAACAGGTGCATCAGGGTTCCAAGTGCAAGGGCTTGCCAACAGATTGCTTGGGTTTCAAATTCCCCAAACGTTTCGATTGAGAGTTCATTTAACCCCAGTGACTCCTCATTGGCGCCGGTATGAGAGCAGTATTGGTCAACAATATAAGTGTTCTAGGCAGCCTTTGTCAAACAGACAAGAAATTAGTACACAAGGAGCGTATAAATTTCATCGTGCACGTCAACGATACCCAGCACCATCGAATGGTTGGATCGCGTGCCAAGGCTAGCAATTGACATACACGCTTTGCGCAGAGAGCCAACGTAGTAGTGACCTTCTGATGGGCGACTTCAAGGTAGCATCCTGCGACTGGCTGTGTTAGATTCCTGATTTTAAACCCTTTGACAGGATTGGCTGGCTTATCGGATTAGGAGCGAACCCGAAATCGACAATTACTAATAAATTATGTTCAATGCCTTTCGCATTACTCATGGGCGGAGTGGAATATAATAACAGCAGTTAATTTAATACACCCCGATATCCGGTCTCCATTCCCAAAGCACTATTTTCGTGAATTTCGTTTCAGAAGACACAGGTTATAGTCTTTATAGACTAAAAAAACAAAGACTTCTCCACCCAATTTAAGTTGTTGGCGAATCGCAAACCAAATTTTCCGAGAATAGCTTGCATTCAATAGCTTAATTCCGCTGGACAGACATTATAACAGAAATCGGGGAGAATAAATGCATTGAATTTTCGCAAAAAATAGTCATTCGAAGTCCTCAGGAAACGGAGAAAATACGCAGGTCAAATGGTTCCTGTATATTGACTTGACTTGAGACACACCGATGCTCCATTGCGGAGATGTGCATGCTAAATTAGTACTTTAATTCTGAATAAAGGCACCGGTCGTTTGAATAGGCAGCTTGGACCTCAAGCCGTTGGACTGAGATTCCGCAGTGCTTTGTTTCTATACGCCAGCCTCAGTTTTAGATTCGATACTGCACCGATAAATATCACCGCTAAGCGGTCCCCAACAGTTAGAGCATAACACAGACTCACTTAATAAAATAGCGAACTGCCGGTCGCAAGTCCTGAAGTAGGATGCATGGCGTTTCACCGCTGAAAAATACAAAAAAGATGAAATAATTTTAGTATAATTCAGCGGGTGTTAACTGTGTACTGGATCAACACACACACACGCACGGATTACTTTCCAATTATGTTACCTGACGAGTATTTAGAGCTGATCTGAGCATAGAGCGCTGATGAGGTCCGAAAAAGAAATGATTTGTTAATAAACTATTACTTAGCCGGTGTAGAGCATGTTCTGGCGGTTGAATATGGACTTCGAAGATCTGCCCGCGCTAACGAGCATAGCGTGGAGGCAACCGGAGTACGAAATCATTGTTTACAGGTCGATAATTAGCTCTGAGATGTAAACTTAATGTTAAGTCAAAACCACCTGCCGCCAAAACAGTGCCAGCAAGAAGGGTCACGAGATCCTCAAGGCGCTGCACAGGTGTCTCCGTCAAGAGATTGCTAACGGCATCAATGGTTCACTCGTTCATGACATTGTGAATTGTTTTCATGAACACTGGTTAACTCTAATAGGAATACATTATAAAGATACCT
Organism: Schistocephalus solidus; assembly: GCA_017591395.1. Classification (NCBI taxonomy): domain Eukaryota; kingdom Metazoa; phylum Platyhelminthes; class Cestoda; order Diphyllobothriidea; family Diphyllobothriidae; genus Schistocephalus; species Schistocephalus solidus. The sequence goes on along the minus strand of WEDG01001390.1, from coordinate 99,143 downwards.
TGCTAGATATTGCAACCTCTTGTATTTTTCTCTTTAAAACTATACTAACGGATAAGGAGCGAGAGAGGAAGGACAGTTCCACTTTTGATCGAATATGAATTTTGTTTTCTCAAAGCGCTCTTTGGTTGACATACAATTCATTTTATGAAAACCCGAAGTTTGTTTTGCATTACAGGACTGAAAGCTAACGGTGAGTGAAGAAACAGGAAGGTTGGCAGTGAGCAGCTTATAATAGCGGACTGCGAATAGAAGGGCAAATAGACAGCCAGTAGGAATTTGCTGTGTGAATAAATCCTATGCACTAACCTCCGAAAGTTTTTCCTGATTCACTCAACGCAGCCTCGTTCGCAAACCATGCACGAAGTAATCATTTACCCCTCAGACGGGGGAGGGGGCTCCTTTTAGTGGCTGACGTCGACCGCCTTTCGGTCGCTAGATGTCCTCCGGTGAGTTCCCTGTCACCCTATGCAAGAAAGGCTTTACTGATGGATGAACACGCTGTCTGTGGCACCTAAACTGGCGTGCCACTTCCTACCGTCCGCAGGGGATTACAGGAAAAACAATTTTGAAGGCCAGGGAGGTGGTGCAAGAGTTATTACTCAGTTGAAGAGCCTGTAACGGCAAGATCGCAATATGCAAGCCAACGCAGCGAACAACGGATACGTAAGCGTGTGATACGCGACCGTATTAAATGCAAAGATAAGCCTTGCTCTATCCATTTTGCCCATTAAGGTTAGCATTCGTTGCCGGGTCAGATACTACATTTTGTTGGCAGTAGGAGGACCGGAGTATCTGGTCAAATGACAACTTTCCAGCCTTCGTCTAGTAAGATGCAAAATTAGTTTCAAAACGCATCGCGCACAGCCGGCTTCATTCTTGCTCCCGTCGAGCGTCAGTAAAAATGTGGGTCGGGTCAACTAGGAATGACATCGCGCATAGTGGGTGGTGTTACGTAAAGCCACCGAATCTGGCAAGCTACGCGTGTCGGGGTAACAAACCAACGTGAAACACTGCCAACCCGGGAACCAATGCTCACCCTAACTTAAACCATAAGTACAGTTAGGACTAGGTTGGTGCTCTCCTTTTTTTCAGTTAGCCCCACCTATAAAAACCCCTAATACCACCGGTCCCGTATTACTGGCTGACGTATCCTATGTTCCCTAATTTGCACTGCATATTGCGATCTTGTCTCTGTAACTTACTTGTTCGAAAACTAAGATGCGTACCTGCGTAGGTTTTAAGCGAAATTCCCTCAAAATATGCTGTCCCTCGTTGATTCGTGAGGCATGCGCTAAGCACCATAAGTTCCCTATTGAACCTGCCCCTTAATGGGTTTAATTACAATGATCAATTCACTGGTCATCGTAACGGTTACCCTATCTACTTCAGATCATCAGAAGCTGCGGTTTACTAGCATAATCAAAAGACCAGTCTTAATAAATTGGAATAGCAGAAGGCAGTAAATCATTTATTATGATATTTGCTGATCCTTTCCAGGCATATAGGCGTGAAAACCCAGACGAATATGCTGTACATTTGCCTCAACAACGTGCAGAAAAACAAATCGGCTTTGACATGAATTTTTCCCCCGAGTAAGGGAAGGATTGATATTGAATCCAGGGAGCTACGCGAAGGCGTCTTCATATTAACTAAACTGGAGTCTTTTATAAAAAGTCTCTTCAAAGGAAGCAAATGAGTTTGATTGCTTGTGTTCTATTGGGCATATTCCGATCGCGATTAAATGGAGGATGTTTCGCGATCATCAATGCGGGACGCTCATTTGAGCAGATAAGTTCAAATGAAACAAGCTGGCTGTTGTCGAGATCTCCGATTCTGAACTGCCCACCTTTAGTCGTCACGGATGCCAAAACCTTTTTTCCAGATACAACCAGCATCACCTTGAACCCACACACACCTTTCAGGAACAGACCATGACAGTGCCACAGGGAGCTAGTATAAAAGCCTCGAGGGTTGAATCCATTCCGACTGAAGTTGACGAAGGTGGTGGTCGTCAACTTTCAAACTACCTCACCCCTATGTTCCAGGGGGCCAAGGAGATGGAGACAAATCTGACAGAGCTTGAAGGTTTCAACCATATGGAACCGGTCCAGAAGGAGAACCGGAAATAGTGAGATACAATGGAGAGAATCTTCCTCAATACTGTCAGATAAATCTTTCCTCAGCAAAGTACACAGTAGTTAAGGCTGCGCCTGAAACAAGAGATGCTTTTGTGGACACAGTACAGATTTCAAGAGCACACTTGGAGAATCAACAGAGTATTATCTGCCGGAGAATTTCAGAAGTTCAGAAAAGACTGTGGGACCAGCCTGTCTGACGCCGTTGTTAGTTTCGCAAAAGGGCAAGAAACGGTAATAGGGACCCCCCTTTTCCAGAGAAAATAGGGGTTAGATATAGGTTTGCGTTTAGGATTAGGATTAGCTTTGCTGTTAGGGTAATTACACGGAAACATGTGTCCTTGCTGGAATATTGCGCAAAATCACTTCTATTACATGGGGATATTGATATCCTCTCGTCTGTCACATAAAAGATTTAAACAAAATGAACCACTAAGGGCACTTGTAAACAGTAGTTAACTTTGGTGGTCAGCCAACTATTACACGGCATGCCTCATGATCAGCAGGTCAATCTCGGAAGCCTTTGTGGCTATAAATAGGTTTGGTGGGTTTTGCACTGGCTCCAATGTATTTGTCATTAATTTAGCCGGAAATCTTGCCTCCTGGAGCCGGTTGCATAGCTACATCACGCTCAGCATGGACGCCCGATCAATATGCAGAGGCAAGAGACAGAACTCCAGAAGTCACTCTCTCCCTCCTGTCTGCCAACAAGCCGTTGGATTAGAGGCGCAGGTCATTACGTCCACTAAAATGCGGAGAAGCTGTTCAACATATAATGTGTATAGGCCATCAGAAAATCTCTAGGGACCGGATGCTTGACGCTCACTCCACTGATGACAGCAAATTGAATACCACATGTGAAATGGATTGGCGGCGAATGCCGGACCTTCCTGCATCGACATATGTCCACTCTGGATTGACCATAAACACTCAGGAAACCGTCGCCCTGTGAAAGTCAGTGGAAAATGTCAAAAACGAACGCATATCAGCTGTCAACTGCAGCTTAAACTGAACTCAACATCTTGGGGAAACTTAAAGTAGAGTAAGACGATGAAGCGAAAATTTTTAACGTCGGGAGAACCTCTGATGGGCTGTTAAAATCAACCTCGTTAAGAGGATTCTCCAAAAAGTGAAAAAGAAGTAGTTTATCAAATTCAGATGAGAAAGATACTTTCAAGCCAGCTGCCTAAAAAGGATTCTGCACGTGAGGTCGCAGAAAAGAGACTTAAATAGGCATTTATGGGCCGCATCTGGTGTGCTTGACATATAGGTAAGGAGTGAGTAGATGCCGCGCTGACCAGTGAAACGTAGGAACAGGAATCGCTTATAAACAAATTCCGGGGAAATTAAGGTAAGGGTTAAAGTTCTGGGTTAGTTGGAACTAGGAAACGGGAGGATTTATCCTTCATGGAATTTAGCACAAGACCAAATATAATTCGTGGCGAGGGCTCTTCTATTCCTGTGCCCGGCGGGGGTGTGATGTAAACAGTTCTGATCCTCAGACGTCTGTGGACATCTGAGCCGTGGACGAGCGCATGTGAGTGTTTCTGGTCCCAACTTGTAGTCATGGTTATTATCGATTGAATTAAGACGGAATACGCCCGAAACAGTACTATAGCAATCTACTTGCATTCCGTGTCATCAACCCCATCTCCAGATTCAACTTGATTCGAATAGCCACATTGTGCCTACGTGACTCTTCTGGGATAACCTCCCCAGGGCTACTCGAAGCCGATGTGCAGAAACAGGAAGCTTCAAGGATGATCTAAACAATCAACCAATCCACGGAAAGTTTGTTGCGTGAGGGCTAGGCGCGGGGATTTCATGCCAAAGAGGGAATAACCACCTTCGATACAAGCGAACCAAAGGTGGCGACTACAAATGAGCAGTTATGTAAGGCTAGTATACTTCGGACAACAGCCGCCAACTTCCTATTAACTATAGCGTGTGCTAACAAATAATCCAATTGAGAGATGACGGAAAGGGTAACTAAAATGCTTAACGAAAACCTGTACACTATGGTTTAAGAGGAGCGAAAATGCGGATTCCATCAGGTAAGTTAACGACGTCACTTCCTTCAAGGTAGTCAGCAGACGGTGGAATTACGTGAGGACACACGATGAAAGGAGAGGAGTCGATCGAAGTTTCCAGCGTCTCAGCAGAAACATATCCACGATATATGAGAGTGAAAACTTGCATCCCATTGCAAAAGCCGCAAACAGTATTTTAGGTGCGCTGCATTTATCGATTTTGCCTAGTGATCGTAAAGTTGCGCTAGAATAAAGGGCCTGTCCTCAAGCAGTTAAGATGTCATTCAATTTAACAATTCCATCTAAGCTAAATCAGTCATATAAGGTGTGCGACCCGCATCTTCGATCCTGATCTCAGTCCACACATCCACGCAACTTTTGCGTAATAACACACGAGAATTCTATTGAGTCTGCCGAAGGACACTCTGAGGACACCTAGGTAGATCGTTTGTTTGAATCAGTCACATTGGTTTCGTTACTAACTGTGCCCTAAGGCCCTCCCGGTTGCAAGATAAAAAGTTGACTAGGGAGCACTTATGCTGGCAGACTCACAGGTAGACACAGTTAAATACACCATCGCTTTCAGCCAGGTAAAGTCCGAAACGCAGATCGCTCGGGGGGATGGACCATATCCTCGACTGCAAGGTCGGATCAGTCTGCGTGGCCGAATCACTCGGAGTTGTGTTTGGAACCAAAGCATCCATATTGGTGGCTGTTGAGACAGCCGCAGCATCGGAATTGGATAGCATCACAGCAGTCCTAGTCGGCGCCACCTGCGTGGCAGCAGCCTCGATCGATAGGTTGTCCGGAACAGATAGGTTTATTGTCACACTGCGACAGTCCACAGAACTGATCTGCACCAGGGAGAGACAGAGAGCGACAGAGGGTTAATATAGAGGCGCGTAGTAACGGAACGAGTCTTGGAGACCAAAGCGCAGTAAACAAAACGGCCGGTTGAAATTACTGCACGTGTGACTTATATGGCGCCTTAAACAGGACGTGGGAACAGGAACTGCCTGCTATACAGGCGCCTTTGGGCCAAATTCCAGGGAAAATATGGTTATGTTTATCTCTAGGATTTGGGTCAAGTTCAGAGTTTGGTTTAGGGTTAGGGTTGAGGTTAACTCTAAGGTAAGTTAGGGCTCAGTTTAGGAATAGTGTTAGTTTTAGGTTTGGCGTTAAGGGTAGGCTAATCTTTAAGATTTGAACTACGTTTTAAGGTTGCGTTGGGGCTCTTCTTAGGGTGGGGACAGGGGAATATATATCCTTCCTGGATTTATGCGCAGGGACGTTCCTATTCCGCGTCCTGGTTAGGCAGCTATATCAGTAATACTTACCGAAATTTGTTGGCAAGTGTCTTTGAACGGTTTAAAAGACGGAAATATATGTGCGCTGTGATGTTCCTTTTGAGTCCGGATTGCTACGAAACCTAGGTGTGTCGCAGGAATGTACTCATCTAAAGCGACACGCCTTGTTTTTTGTTGGCAGAAAGAAAAGCAGGACCTCGCATGACAGAGTGGAACATTGAAACAATAAATAAAATGATTTAGCGCAAATTCGATCCGATTTCTTGCTTCTATCCTAGAAAAGCTGGATTAGCGGCTAAAGCTGCCGTACCACGGGAAAGGTTCATTTCGAGAATGGGTTATAAACCGCTATTATACGGTTTCTGTTTAGTCTTCTTAATAGGATAAATCAGAGAAATTGAGAGATGAAAGCAATGCTCGACTATAGGTTTGTTGTGAGATGATGGGACGATTTATCTAAATAATAAATAAATAAAATGAATAAAAAATAAAACGAATTCCAATGCAGCGGTAAATTCTGTAAATCACAGTATATGGATCCCCTGCTTAATGGTAGATCGTTAAAATTGAAAGAAACATAGCCGGAGCCAACTCCCAGTCAGACGGAGAGTGGTATCGACGGCCGAAGGGAAAGTGCAGATCAAGATAACCATGCGATGAATGACAGATGAAGTTTTTTGGGCTGACGTTTCAGATTCTTACTAGAACACATCAGCAGATGCAGTCAGAGACATCAGAATCTGCGACTGTCTCTGATGATGGATTCGAGTGAGGATCTGAAATGTCAGGCAAATAAACGTTTTGGTCCAGACATCGCATCATCTTTTTCTGAACTGCTTTCTGGAACTCGCCTTTTGCTTCTATCTGCAATCTCTACAGTGAGTTTTTCCGGTGCAACCGATCCCTCCAGACAACAGTAGTGTCCACCAGCAAAGGCCAGGACCAAAGATAACATTGTTCAACTATGACCAGTGTGGATGGTTTTTATAAGTTTGTGGGAGCTAGGGCAGGAGTTCTATATCCTGGTGCGTGTGTTTATTTGCTTGAGAGATGACAGTAGAACAAGACTGACGTTGTAGAGCACGCATGCATATGGTTTTTTGCGTTGAACAATGGAAGTTTGTGGTGGCGTTCGGTTACGAAAACCGCAAATCTTTCGAGTCTGCGACAGAGTATGGTTGATCCTGGACGGTAAAACAACCTCATTACCCCTTTCGGTGCTGGTTAACAGCGTGGCCGGTTCCAGCCGACTGGATAACCGAAGTTCGTGCCTACCTCCGCAAATATGATATTGAGGGGGCGAAGGGGCCAGCAAACCACGGCAAGAGCACGTTACAGAACCTGATCTGTGAAACCACTTCCGCCATAAAAGCGTATCTACTTCCCATTGGACTACCAGGCGTTAGCTGAACAACTCCACAGGAGCATTCAAAATCAATCTGGAGGGCGATTAGTTTTTTGTGAAACTGCAAGGTTACAGTTACATTTAGGGATGGAGTGGAACGAAAGAAAACAGTATTGCAGAAATTAGATGTCGAATTCAAAAAGTCACCTTCCTTCATTCTGTACAAAGATCCACCTTATAAGCCATATTTTAACCCCAGAAAGATTCAACGGAAAAGGATTACAGGATTCCGAAAACCACGTAAAGAAACTAATCCTTAGATAGACAAATTATATTATATCGAGGTCTGGTAAATGCAATCGATAAGGAATTTGTAAAAGAAATGGAGGGTGTCAGAGCTAATGACCTGCACTTTACGATTCAAGTTCCAGCAATAGTAACGAACTTATCAGTCGTCTGCTCACTGGTTCATGAATTCCTTCAAATTTCGCCAAAACGGACATTATTATATTGTTTGAAAAGGCGCTTTGTCTACCTAAAACAAGGCCATCGAAACTACGTTTTTCCCACGTTAAGGCCATAGGAGGTCTGCAGGGAGACGGAGTTTAGATTAAGGCCATTTATTCCGACGCTTGTTCAGGGAACATATGTTTACATCCGGTCAATGCACCTGCGTGGCACTTTACTATTTGAATGGCATTATAAAAAAGGAAGGATCGGATCTGTGTGAAAAGCTTTTTCACAACCATGGCCCCAATTGAGTGGCCAGAGACCAGCAAGCAGACTGGCGCGGAAACCTTTTAAAGTAAACTCCCCTCCACGCCTTCCCCCACAACCAACCCACAACCAAGTTGATAAGTCTTCCCTATAAAAATGTACCCCAGATGCTAACATTTTTAACAAATGAACAACCTGAAAGCCAATTTATCGAAAAATATGTTTTCCAAACCACCTTTCGAAGTACACAATGGAAATTTATTTCGAGTCACTTCTTCTGCTAAAACTCTTGCAAAAGCTGCAAACAACAAGTCGTTCTACAGGAAAAGGTAAATAGTGTTTCTTGTAGTGGGGCAGAACGAAGTTTATTTAACTTCCTCAATCTAATTGCTACGAGCCTTTATTATTTAAGTATATATTTAGCTTGAATGATACTCACTGATTCATATTGTTTAATAAATTACAGTTATGCTTGCCTCCGAGTGACGTAAAGATATGCTAAAGGCAGTGCTTTTAGTCAGAAACACGGTGGGTAAAACCCGTCAAGGGCTTTCAAATGATCGTTTGGGGCGTGGTGTTTGACTTGATGTGCGTTCTGGTACTTCAAACAGACTCGGACGGCCGTGTGGACACTGCAGGAGACGATGTCGACTGCCATTACCGATAGGGTGCAGTGGTGATCTATGAATGTATGTGTTCATTGTAAGGTGGAATTTCAAGGCATCTACCTCAATCTCTCCTCTTATACCCATCATCTAATGATGACTAGACAAAGTCAAGACGACATCATGTGAACGTAGGAATAGGCGAAACAACAAAAAGCCTATTAACACGTGTCACGCACGAAGAGACCCACCGTCTACGCTTCATATTTCACGTAGAAAAAAGCCTGTTATAATCACCATCTAGCTCATATATCAGCTCCATCCGACTTCTAAACTTTAGTCCTGTACGAAAATCAGGCAAAAAGTTGACGATATTTGCTGAAATGAAAAAAAAGAAGAAAATTATCCAGTTCTACTGCCGCAAGGCTAACGCTGACCTCAGCCTCGGAGTCCGGTCCATTATAGGTAGGTCTCCGAAAACTATTAAGTTATCAGCAGCCGATTAATCACCAGGTTTCTTTGAAGATCGATGCTTATAGATACTCCTCATCGAAGGAACGTATTCTCGAGGTCAGTAACGAGTGAACAAGATTCTATTTCATGGTTTTAGTAGTTGGGTGTGTGCAGCGCTGGTGTCTACTTAATTGCAACATCAACAAGTGCCTGGCTCAGCTATACATCACTGGATAAAATTAACCCAGCTAACAGAAGCCTATTGCGTGTGAAATTATCTTTCCTGATGTGATTCCGCACGCTCAACCACAACGCTAACTTCCAACTACTTGACATTTACTCTAGTTGAGAGACTTTGCCATGCATATGTTTTTGTGGGTGGGGATGGTAGGTTAAAGCTACACATCGACTGCAGGCGTATTAACTAATAAAGGGGGATATTTCTGCCTTCGACAATTCATGTTGGCCACTAATTTAACTGAATTACGGATAGGAAAAACGGTGGCATCTTTTCAAAGGGGTAGAGAAGGATCTTTTACTTAGTTACTTCACGCGGGGGTGGGTGTGACTACAGTAACAAGTTTGAAAGAGTGAACTTGACCCAATTTAAGTTTGCACCCCAATTTGACGGTCAGCATGTCTTCCAGTCCAGAATACGACGAACTTTCCACCGTACTTTCCGACAACGTTCACAGTGTGCTCCAGACAATGGGAGGCCCTGGGGAGAACAGGCGTGTGGACTCGTTTATAGTGATAGTAGACTTGCGTTGAATCCGCTGGAAACTCTTCTCCCTTAACGCCCTGAGCACGGTGTCAAGATAAAGTCAAGAAAACTGGAACCGACATCGAACGTAGGTGGCTCACGCGGCGTGAAACCCTGCGGCATCTCAAATAACACCTGTCATTCCCTGAGCTGACACCATATTATTCCCTCGTGTGGCCAATCCACACGCCTGCTTTTATCACTGGCAGTAGCGCCACTTCTACTGGTCAAACCAAAATTATTACTGCTAATAATATTAGCATCGCGAACAAGGAGACACGAGCATAGAAACAAGAGCTTTATTAGCCGGATGTAGGAGGAAGGAAGAATACAACAACCACTTGGTCTTCCTGGACACCATCTTAAGCCACAAAGTTTGTGAAGGCATAACAATAAAGTCTTAATGAAAGCGAAAACGGTGACACAAGTAAGAAGCTTAAGCAGCAATTTTTAAAACAGCCACAAATGCGGTTGCGTAAGACCAGCATACCGGCGTGTTTATATGCACCTTAATGAACCAGACGACAAGGTTTTCGAATAAGAGTAAGGTGTTCAGAACGCGTGGTTGACTGCGTTGCTACGTCAGCAGGTACAGTTGCAAACCAGCCGGCAGATGAAAAAGCACCAGCCTCAAATTTTGACAAGCGCTCCCCTCGCACGCCTCACACGCCATCAACCAACCACTCATACCACAGACCAGCGGCATCTTGCAGGCGCCAAGTATTGAAGCAGAAAGATCCACTGCTCGTATCAACACCTAGAAGTGTTTACCGGATCTGATTCTACTGCATGTAAATGAAGCCCGCTGTAGAAGTTGGAAAATGGCTATCAATGTGAGTGGCTGAAGATGCAACAACGGCAAGGAGAAGGAATGATGTAAGCTGTCAAACTACGGCTCATTCGACGGGGTCCGATCACGCCCTTAAGATAGACGATGTCAGAATTCCCGCGAGTGGTGCTAACCCCGTAGAATGCGAAATACTTGGGTTCTGGTACTCTTCCCCAAAAGCGTGACGATACCGCCTGCATATTTAGTGACAAGACGGCCTGACCACGTGGGAAAGGCGTGGACGTACATCGCCGGGCTAAATGGTGGAGTCATTATCACGCCAGTAGTCAACCTGTGGAATTACATTGCCGCAATTAACTTATTACATTATGCCGGCAAGCAAACCGATATCAGACACAGTACAATCATATGCAATGAACGAGAGATCTGCTAAGCATGATAGTTACGTGATTGTGTGGCAGGTTTATCCCATATATTCCGCACCCATTTTGTGCGTAGCACCTCTTTTTGTAGCTGTACCGGGTGATAGGTTGGCGTGAAAACCCGAAACGACAGGATAAGAAACCTTTTTGCTGCAATCACATTTCTTTCTTGTCCACTATTTCCCGGACCTCGACGTTTGGCTCGCATCGGCTAACACCGTAAGTGTTTGGCTAGTACTGTTATCTAAAGTGCTTATTCCCTACTGCTTCTTTATGGTTGGACCTAATACACTCACAACATTAGACAAATATACAGAAATCAAGCGACAGTTTTTGCGACTGCGTTTGTATATTGGTCTCACCTTGGGTTGTGCAATCTTTGAGAGGACCTTGACAATGGCCGCGCATTCCTCTTCTGTGAAACCGGCTGTCGGTTTGAATTGCGGAGGACCGGTGAGGAATTCACAAGGGTAATGGTAAAGAGAGGGAGGTGGTAACATTGTAGCATGAGGCATAAAGTAGGGATTGAAGGGTGCCATGAAGGCATGCGGTGGCGGCGGTGGTGGTGCTGGTCCCGGTTGCGACGACGGTCCCGCCGGTACCGACGGAGAGGGATGAAATTGTGGGGGTCCGGCAAAGAAACCCGGACGCAGGGTCAGCTGATCTGGATGGAAGGGCAGAGAGGGCGCGCCGTAAAACTGCGGGAGGAGGGGATGGTGTTGGTGGGGATGCGAGGGGCAGAGAGGGATGACACCGCCTGGCAGCATCCCTGGAAAATGCATCACGAGACCTCCCTCTGCACCCTTCTTATCAACGCCTCCGCCGTCGGGCGCGCCGGCGACTGAGGTTGATGGTATCACCGCAGCCGATGCCCCCGTCGTTGTCTTGAAAGACGCATCAGTGGGGCACACTGTTGCTTCTACCGAGCCCGCTTTGGACGTTTTGAGGTTAGCGGACGTTTGCAGATGCGTTGCTTCTTTACTCGGTACGACATCCACCTCAGCTGGTATCGCTCCGGGGCAGTTTTGGGTGATTCTACCTTGCGGGGCAGTTTTGACCTAGATGACGAAAGTAACACAAAAGAACACTGATCAGAAAAATACACGTCATGTATTTAAATGACTGAGGTGAAATAGTTGACTCATTAGAATAACCCAAATGTTTACTTCCTTAGCGAATTTTTCTGAGGGTGACCGTGAATATGGTTGATGAAACTCGTCTAAAAGTGATGAAGATTGATCAAGACAATACGACCATAGCGAAAAAGAGCATGTCTGTAAAAAGAGCCCTTGCTTTAACGTGTTCCTCGTCTACGCAATCGGGCTTTAGATCAGACGTCTAACGTGGAGGCCTGTCGAAGTTTCTATCGAGAATTTGAGGGTTAATATCCTTAACAAAATAATTTCTGTCAGGCAAAAATTTTAACAGTGCTCTGGTAGCAAGTATTTCTGTCCCACAAACCTCACATCATCAGGTTTAAAGCGTTACTCCACAACGCCCTTTGCTTACTCAATTTTCTAAAGTACGTCTGCCTGTAAAGGAGGCGTGGTTACCTTGTTTAGGAGAAATCGGCAATCCTTTGTAGGGCGTGTTTATATCCCCGCACCCTGATGACTTAGAACTTCGCTAATCTGACCCCTGGCTGGTTTGTGTAGCCCCTGACTATGCGAACTACACTTGGCACCTGGTATCCCACATGCAACTCTCTTGCCCTAGGAGACAAGTGGTTCATTGGTCGCATATTCTTCTCCGAAACACATTTTGCCCACTAAAGGGCCACGCGGTAGGTGCATTGAGCCAAAATGGAGGCTAGATGGGGGCATGATAGAGGTTGAACACTGCTGGCAAAGACAACAGAGACTGGAATGGACATTTCTGGCTAATTAGCCGTCATCAGCCAGTCATACCCAACCCCAGGCGATGCACTACCCGAATCTTGAACCCGTGATCTGTTGCCTATAATACTAGCCACGGTGCGACTTCTAGCGGGGCTCGAGAGTGAGCCCCAAGGCATAGCGGGACGAGTGAGTTCCCTTTGTGATCGGTGCGTATTAATCAACGAATAACAGGGATTATTGGATATTTGCAGCCATAACAAATGCCGCACATAGGAGTGGTGGCACAAATGGGTGCAGATTTTTCTCCAGGCCGACAACCTGCGCCCATTGCCACCTCCGGTCTTCTTGGCTCTTTTTATGACACCGGATGCTGGCGAAAGAGGGCGAGAGAGTGCGGCGGATGCTGTGAAAGTGTAATATAATCATAAAAAATTCAAGCGCATGTCACCGTCTCTACGCCGGCACTGTTTTGTGCCACACGGTGGAAATCGTCGGTAACGATGGTCGAAATGTCAGTAAACTTTGTTCACCAGACCAGCAGGTGAATAGATATGCTTAAGTAGTAAGAATGGAGTTAGTTTCAAGGATGATATCTTTGAGGGAAGGGCGGCTCCATTGGATAAGATACAATCCTTTTAGTGAGAATTTTCGGTGATCTATCGTTGGGTGAGTGATTTCGGGAAAAGGTAAAATGGTGGATGATCACATTTTGCAAACATAGCTTTGCTGAGTTAGGACAGTAAGCGGATTAAAACAGCGGATTATTTCACATCCAAGATACGATCGTATGGTCTTCTTTAGAAATGAACATTTAAAAATAGACATATCTATTAAAAACTATCTACTGCGTGCAAAGATGCTAAACACGGCTACCATCGGAACTCACGATGTAGATATTTGTGCCTAAGGCAAATCATCTTATATCTATAGTTTTTTTATGTCTGTTAATGCCAAAACTCAATTCGAACGCTAGTTCAATGTTGAAATGATACATTCTAGAAATAACATTGTGGAATTTTCGCATTAAGTGTAGCTTGCAGTTAGGATTTTTAAACATTAAGATAGGTGCAAAATCAAACCCGGTATGTATACATAACCAAGAAACAGAAAAGACGAAATTCTTTGGGAAAATAGAAACTTTAACGCGTACATTTTCGAGACTGGTCCCCAGCTCGTCGTCAGACTACGGGCAGTGTACAGGAACAATTAATTAATTAACCGTGTTTAACAAAGGATTCGGAGGTTGGGCGAAATCCGAACCAATACGCGTTCAGTGCATTTTGTAATCACGTCGTGATTAATTCTGCGCGTTTGAAGTTTTCTTTAACAATTTTGTATGCGGCATCCTAAAGGATATGCCGGTCGATGCTTGCTTCATCTGAGTACATTGTTTCCAGGAATTCACGGCTTTTGCTGATTGGGCAGATGCCAGCAATCCGTGTTTTCTCCCATGCAAATTTACTTCCTGTTTTCAGTGTATGCATAGCCACATGGGATAAATGGTATCGTCTTCAAACCGTTAACTGATGTTTGTGTAGGCTGGTTGAGACATATTTCCCAGTTTGGCCACAATAAACGGCATTACAACTGGAACATGGAATTTTGCAGACAACACCTTTTTTTATCCAGGTACCTAACCCTGTTCTTAGGGTGTACAAGCTGTGAGCGTAAAGTAGATGTAGGGCGGTGTGCTACTTGTATCTGGTGTTTTCTAAGCTGTCTTTCTACAAGCTCTGATTTATTTGTAATGTATGGGAGAGTTCGTAGATCCAAGGAACAGAAAGAACAAAACATGCGATTTGGCATGAACAGACTCCCTACACACGTATTTAAAACACTACAGGAAACTATCACGCACGTTTCAGAACTAGAACGACTAAAAAAGAGAAGCATCTTGGCGAAAAAATTGATGAGAATTTCTCATGAAAGTCACAATGATGCGGTGTATCCAAATAAAGTTATCAACTTATCTTCAAAAGTCCTAACAAAAACTGAGGAAACCGTGCTGTGTTCCAATTACATTAACTTCCTTGCCATCTTTGAATCAATCATATCGTCAAGAAATCTTACAGAAGAAGAGCAGTTTGAAATTAACAGCATGCCTCGAAGAACCGAAGTAAGCACTCAACATTATCTTGAGATTTAAGAAAAGCGCTAAAGGCACTTAAGCAAGAAAAAGACATCATCATTCTACCTGCCGGTAAAGGTGGTGCCACCACCATCCTTAACAAAGTAGACTACACAAGGGAAGATGCTTTCACTCCTCAAAGAAGATTCAGCATACAAACTTTTGTCTGCGGACCCTACAAAATCCCAAAACTCGTGCATTGAAAAAAAAACACTGAAACGCCTTACGGGAAGGAAACTAATATAAGGAGTTCTTGCTTAATCCTTAAAACAGGAAGAACCCACAATTGAAAAACTATATGGTCTTCGAAATATTCACAAACACGTATCCCATGTCTCCTTTCTCGGTGCACGAAACTATAAAATTTCAAAGCAGCTATTTCACCAACTACATCCACTTAAAAAGAACTCGGAGTACTCCATTGAATATTAAAAAGTTGTCTAGGCAAAGTAAAATGATTCACATAGACACCGGACTAGGTAGTGGTTTCATTCGATGTGGTCTCGCTCTTCACCGCAATTACTCTTGATTGAGCGAGATCATGCAACGAAGAAATATTCCAGGCCTACGTCACTGATGTACCTGCCGATGCTTTACGCCAGCTCCTAGACCTTTGTCTAGAAACCAACTTTTCCTTCTCCGGCCAATGCTATCAACAACTTAAAAGGGCCCCTATGAGGTTGCCCATATCCGGCTTCCTGGCCGAAGCTGTGATGCAGAAATTCGAATAAATAGCTCTCCCTAATGTTAAGCCAGAACTGTTGCTGCGATACCTGGATGATAACTTTGTCATAATCAAGAAAGAAATCGTAGACTTGCTCCACAAAAATCTAAACTCCACATTTCCAGGAAATGAATTCACGTTCGAAACGGAAGCTGATGGACAACTCCCACTTCTGGATGTCCTCGTACATCGGAAAACTGATGGATCACTCCACACCTCAGTTTACCGCAACAAAACCTATTCTGAGTTAGTCCTACACTTTGAGAGTAATCATCCTGTCTCTCACAAAAGGAGTTCTATCTACAGTCTCCTTAATCACGACAAAATACACTGCTCTGATGAAGAAAGTTATCGGACAGAAATTAAAAACCTCTTTAACTTGTTCTCTAAACATTGATACCAGCTTGCCTTCGCGCATCGATGCCTGAAGCGGAAGGAATCCAAAGAGAAAGGTATTTCAAACGACACAGTCACCCAGGCACTCAAAACAATGACCTGGCGATCTCTCCCATACGTGAAAAATGTATCAGAGCTTGTCAAAAGACAGCTGAGAAAAAAACAGATACAAGTAGCACACCACCCTACATCTACTTTAAAATCACAGCCTGTACGCCCTAAGGAGAGGATAAGCTACCCTGATAAAAAACGTGTTGTCTAAAAAATCCCATGTTCCAGTTTTTTTGCTGTTTATTGTGGGCAAACTGGGAAATCTGTCTCAACCCGCCTACACGAACATCAGTTATCAGTTAGAAGGCAAGACCATTTATCCCAGGTGGCTTTGCATACACTGGAAACAGGGCATACATTTGCATGGGAGAAAACACGGATTACTGGCACCTGCCCAACCAGAAAAGGCCGTGAATTCCTGGAAGCAATGCACTCAGATGAAACCTGCATCAACCGGCATATCGATTCGGATGCCGCATACAAAATCGTTTAGGAAAAATTCAAACGCGCAGAACCAATCACGACTGGATGACAAATGCACTCAACGCGCATTGGTTTGGATTTTTCCCAACGGTAGAATTCTTTGTTAAACACGGTTAATTAATTAATTGTTCCTGCACACACCCCGTAGTCTGACGATGAGCTGGGGGACCAGTATCGGAAATTTACGCAGTAAAGTTTCTATTTTCCCAATGAATTGCATATTTTCTTATTGAATATCTTGGGATGCCTGTATTGCAATATATATATATATATATATATATATATATATATATATATATATATATATATATATATATATGATAGTGTGGGGCTCACCGATCTGCTTAAGGAACATGCATGTTCCGTTGTGCCCTGGAGCTCAGACTAGAACCCTCGCAGGCGGTCGCATAGCGACGTGTAGCATATGATGGAATGGAACCGACAAAGACAAGGGGAGACCGGAATGGCCATTTCTGGCTTATTAGCCGTCATCAGCCAGTCATACCCAATCCCAAGTGTGGCACACCTGGGATTCGAACCCGCGACCTTTGGTATTTGAGTCGAACGCTCTACCATTTGAGCCACGGGCTCGTTGTTTTGTCGGTTGTGATCGGGAATATGATGATAGTGTGGGGCTCACCGATCTGCTTAAGGAACATGCATGTTCCGTTGTGCCCTGGAGCTCAGACTAGAACCCTCGCAGGTGGTCGCATAGCGACGTGTAGCATATGATATATATATATATATATGACAAAGACGTTATACCGTACTTCCGACATAGATACTAGCTAAAAGCCCAGACACGTGTTTCGCCGATGTTTCTGCTGCTGTGTGACACAGCAACGTCTTTGTCATATAAGATTCATACTACTTGTAATACTACTTGTTTGTAGAATGGGCATTACGTGGTTATTCCACAGTGGTTGATTGTCTTCGACCCAAATGTTCATTGAAATTTCGGGTCTGACCCTAAAAAGTCATGTCCGAATCACCTGACTCCATGTCCTGCACTTAATAATTTCAGAAATTATTTACCCGATTATTCTCTGGAGTCCATATACCAGAAACCGCATAGAGAACGCTGGGGGACCCACTGAGGAGCCGAACCCCTCGTTGCTGTGTCACACAGCAGCAGAAACATCGGCGAAACACGTGTCTGGGCTTTTAGCTAGTATCTATGTCGGAAGTACGGTATAACATCTTTGCCATATAAGATTCATACTACTTGTAGTACTACTTGTTTGTAGAATGGGCATTACGTGGTTATTCCACAGTGGTTGATTGTCTTCGACCCAAATGTTCATTGAAATTTCGGGTCTGGCCTAAAACGTCATGTCCGAATCACCTGACTCCATGTCCTGCACATAATAATTTCAGAAATTATTCACCCGATATATATAAATATATATATATATATATATATATATATATATATATATATATATATATATATTGTAGAATAACATGACTGACAATGTCAAGGGAGACCTGAGTATCCATTTCTGGTTTATAAGCCGTCATCCGCTAGCCGTACCTAAGCCCAGATGCTGAGGCCCCCGAGGCTTGAACTCTTTAAACTCTTAGTTAGGATGCCAACGCTCTACCCACTGTGCCATGGGCTTGTGACAATTATGTCGAAGATGATTGTCGGTGTTCAAGAGAATTGGGAAAGAATGATGCCTTTAGCAACGAGATTTGTAATAACTTGCTATATTTTCATTGGCCGGTTGTTGAGTTCTCTAATAGGCTAATACTTTGCTTTTGTCTGACGCTTTCGGTCTGCATTTAGATAAAGTACTCAACTTAACTGCTGATCAACCACCAAGCAGTTTGCCAACTTTAACTCTTTTGAATTGTTTTAACTAAAGAAATCATCAGTTTCTAAGTACACTAAGGAAACCAAATCCGAATCAGTATTTTGTCACCAGTCACCTATGTCAGCAATAAAAGTGAATATTGCTGCATTTATAGTCCCATCGAGAGGTCATAAACGAACGATCACTGCAACGCAGCAAAAAGGCCTGTACTTTTAGAGGCTGGAGTCCGGCTAAAAATAACTAAGGCAACGCCAGCGCATTTTTTGATTTTCTCTGCCGGTGATTTGTTCACCAGCTGCCCGAATGCTCCCATAGACTGAGCGAGGGGGAGAAATAGAGGGTGAGAGACGTTGCCCATAACTTCAGCAGCACAGTGTACAACATTTCTGTCCGCACAAAGCAGAAATACGTATTAGTCAGACATTTATGTACTAGCAGTGTACACTACTGGTATCGTATGTCACCATGAAAGCAGAGGGCGAGGAGGTGGGTCTGTTAGAATAACAAAATCTAGGAATATGATAATCACACGTGTAAGATAACAGCTTTCACGATAGCTATTTGGAAAAATCAACACAAAATTTTTACCTGGCAGAAGGAATGTAAGAATTAGACGTTTTTATAAGCAAATGAAGGAACACCTGCTTGCCAAATTGAATAACAAAGTGCAACAGGAGAATTATTCTGAATCTCATCTTAAAATGGTTGGGGAGAAAACGATATCAGATAGACTCGGACAAAGAATTACAAGTACTCTAAAAGCTCTTTCCAAAGTAGCGGCAATTACGCACATTAGCCATGGCACCGGCCATAGGCATGACAGTTTGTACATCGTTACCGACGATGTCTAACGTGCAGGGTTCGCACAGGGACTGCGATGTCTAGTGATAAAAGAGTTGCATAGCATTTACAACACTCACCTCTCTCGATAACCTGGGCATGGGGTCAAGAAGATGGGAGGTGGATTCGGGTGCAGTGACTGAAAATTCTAAAGGGACCCTCTACGCGTGCCACACACGGGGTCTTCGCACGACGGACCAGGTGTACACACAAACAGCAGATTAGTTACGAATTGGAATCCACCTGATGGGAGTTACCCTAAAGGCAAAAGGCAGCCTGGCTTTTCATTCTGAGAGGAGGACCGAGTTATCCTCTCAGTTGGTTGTCTTAAAAGCCGCGGCTTTTAGCTCACAGATTCAAGCGCGCCGATTGTTTATAGTCAGGAATATGCACTAAGTGTCGTGAAAACGCTGTCCCCAGAGTCGATCTGACTTTATTTTCACTTTTACATCCCCAGTTCCCCGTTTGAGCCGGTCAGTCATCTGCTGTGGGTGCAATTGGCCAGCGCGGCGTGAGCCTGCGCGTAGGCGTGCTGCCGCAAGTGGGGTTTTAGTATGGGTCAAAGAGCCCACTTGGTGTGCCCGTCCAGCTCATCTACCACGTGGTCCGTTGTTGGGGGCAAAGCTCAGTTCTCTGCACACAACAGATCCTGGTATAGGTTTAGTGGCTATCCCGACCGTGGCTTACTCTGATCATGGTCATTCACCCATACTTCCTCCTCCTTCCCACCAGTTTCCTACCTGAAAAATTTATAATCCCGTTTAAACCGACTAGTTGAGCGTAGCTTCCCGCTCTCTGAAGTCGCCTTCACGTCTAGTTATCCACCATGTTTCATTACCATGTCTGGCATGCAAACCCTTGGAAAGAGGGTGCGCTCGAGGCTGAATAATGTGCCATCGTGCATTGAAAGTAATTTTAACTAGAGTAGAAGGCTGTTTACCAATCAAGTTACTAGATGTACTTATTCGATTGTGCCTTAGCTGACTGACGACATCGAAAGAGCCAGAAAGGGCCAACCCAGTCCCAGTCAGTACTACCGTCTCTGCAATTTCAATGACATAAGCTCTCGCACAAGTCTGATGGTTCGATAAAAACGACCATTTGCCTGACTACTTTCTATAAAATAATATTCGGAAGTTCAAGAGCACCGAAATTTCGGGTTTTTGGGGTAAGCTTCACAAGCTCTATTGAACAAAACACTGAGAAAACATCCAAACTGTTGAGGTTTGCGTCACGAAGGTAGTCGAAGAACCTACAGGTAGTGACCGAGCTTGTAAACTTTAATCCGAAATTCGGAAATACGTTAGCGATCAGGAAGGTGTACTTAGGTGGTGTTGTAAGATCGAGTATTGTCTAGCATTTTCCCATGATTTTTGAGTACCGATCGTTGCAGGCACTTCTTTTGGGCCGCCTGAAAAAACCGCGACGGGTGAAAAATAACTACTCACATAGTGTGCATTTTTTCAATTGGTTTTCGATACCAATATTAATTCAAATATAGTTCATTGAAAATATGTGCAAAATATGCTTTATTGTATTCATTTTGTAGCAAATAACGACTTCTTTATAATTTATATGTGAAAGGCAAGTTTTGATTTTAAGAAGTTTCTGATTATCAGTCTTTCTAAGCCCATACAATGTCCGCGCAGATGGCATCGTATGTGTCCGTAAATTAATGCTCCTGATTAAGTAAACAAAAAGTAATTTTCTACCAAGTTAGCACATGACAAAATTGTCGAGCATATTTTTTTAGTTAAAATATTATAATTTATATGGGTATCAAAGTCAACAGAAAACATGCGCATAGCTTTCGTAGTCATTTTTTATCCAATGGGGTTTTAGCAGGCGGTCGAAATGCCCCTACAATTCAACACTACCGTGTGTGAATGAGCCGGAATTATATCGCAAGATTATAAATATTACAGCCCAGTTTAAGAAAGCCTTTCCAATCGGAAAGGCATTTCAGAATTTCGGTTACCACGTTATGAGATCGCTCACTGAACGTAATTTTGGGGGTCAAAAGCAAAGTAAAGACCGTGAGTTCATTGGTAGCTGGGTCATCATCAGCTGACAGTAGTACACTTCTGATTTCGATATTTCATCGCATTTAGCAACTTTTTTGTTTATATGGCCCCTCAAAAGGCAAGCTGTAGATGGTTTAGAGATAAAGTGGCATTAATTGGCTAATTAATTGGTGTGAATTTGCAACTATCACACGTTTTCGGCCAATGTGCCTGCCGGTGCTCCAGAAAAATACTTGGACGACTGTTTAAACACGGAGTGCAACAATGAGAGGGAGCTAGAAACCACTCGATAAATATTTGACGATGGTGTTTCAGTTCACCGTTCAGACGAATAAGTCGATGAGATGAAGCTTAAATCTACTAAACTACGTGGAGTGAGGGTCACCTGAGTTAAGTCATAAGTATCCATAAAATTTACTGTGCGGTTAGTCGCCATGAGTGTTCAAATACAGCTCGTCACTCGGAGCATAAGAGTTGAGAGGGAACTTAACTCTATATAGAAGTTACGTCAACAATGCCGAATGCACACAATTCCCGAGCTTCGGTCTTTTGCCGAGTAAGGCATTTGAAGTCTTTTTTTTCAAATTCAAGGTGATGTATTCATTGCGACGAGAGATTCTGGTGAATAGGATGGCACGTGAAGTTAAGATACCTTGCTCATTACAACACGCAAACCACCAACTAAGAGTTCGAACTAACGCGCTGTCCGAGATCACATATAAGACCCTACTGTCATTGACATTCGACATCAATACAACTCCAGATACGATTTTTCTCGAAGTTGTCTTGGATAAAATCATGTTCTTCTAAACATTTAACAGTTCAATAGTCGTAAGTGTTAACCTTCAGTGTGTGAAAACGGCCGGCTGCAGACTCTAAGATGCTGTTTCAACATGGGTTACTGCAGAAGTTCATCTTACTGAGAATCTCGAATTGCTCCGTACTAGCTTGTTTATTAACTCGCCCAATACCCACGCTTTCCACCGTCCCGGTCAAATCATGCGTCTGGCTAGCCTTTAATGTCTACCATAAAGTATCATGGGACATTTTAGAGACAGTAATCATGTACCACGCCCATGACAGTTATCATTCTGATGGGTGGTCATCTTAATTGATGGAGACATTAAGTACAGCTCCTCTCACCATTCCATCCAGGAAAAACAGGAAAGCAATTTTGGCTACTACACACGCTAAGAACTTTGGACGCTGTATGAGCACATATAAACGCGGGTTCGTTAATGTTTGATGAGGCAGTGCGAACGCGTAATTTGTCAAAAGTTGACAGACCACAAGTCACGCAGTTGTGTACTGCAACCCCACGTAAGTGTTTATTTTTGTTTACAAAATTCCTACACGGTTGCCCGACAGGAGTACTTAAAAACAGGCAGTCACTCTCTCTCTCTCTCTCTCACTTGCTCGCTCGCAGACTGATGGTTAGTTAGATGGCAGACTACAAGTGGTCAAACAAGTGTCACCATTTAATGTGTCCCAGTCATCTAAGTGCAGTAAATCATGACGCATCTGGTTGGCATTTTCCCGCCCTACAACAACCGATGTGGATATTCGGTAGCCCAAGGCATTGATGTTTGCCAGTGAGGAATAAAGTTAGAATCAAACTGGAGGGGCAGGAGTGACATCATGGCAGTAGAAGGCCATGGGATGATTTAGATGCCCGCATTTGTTTTCGGCCGTGCTCGGAAGACGTGTGCATTCAGTCGCATTAGGATGAAAGGATCAGGAATTTGTTAATGAGGGGCTGGACTCTGGGAGAATAAAGATCCAAATTGGGAAATGATACCTGCCCTGGAAGGCTACTACTAGTTACTAAAACCGGCACTGCACAGGTCCGCACTAAAACGGAAAATTTTAAAAGTATTCATGAGGAACGAAAGTTTAAGTGCGAATACAAAGTCTGGATGCCCACTGACTAAATAATCATCAATTAGATCCTGTGGCACACCACTTTTTACATTTGAATCTTTGCTTTCAGAAATCAGTTGAAAAACGTGGAATGCAGCTGGGTTGATTTGCTAAAACTCCCTAAAACTGTCGCTATTTCTGCGTCTGCTTTCATCTTTGACGCTGGACTCCTACTGGTGATCGAAGGTTCCGAAAAATACTAAACCTTTCTAGTGCTCTACCATCCTTATACATATACATGGAGCTAGAAAATTTGCTTTTGTTTCGCAGCCTGTTTATAGAATTGGACCGAAGTCTAGAGTAGTTTTTTTCAAATAATCTTCTGATGAGGTGGCACTGAACTGGTAAATAACAAAGAACAGATATAAGACTACAAGGAGGATATTGAAGATGTCTAAAGCGACGATTTTGGATTTTATTCCGCTAAAGCTTATGCCCATATGGATTTACGAACTTCGCCCCTAATAAACATTGCAGGGCCTACCGATTCCACACGCGTTGACAGAAACCTTGTTTTGTCTTTTTTTCTTCGTTTTCGAGCATGCGGTCATCTGGCACTACTTTCGCGCACACACACAGGTTTTGTATCGATCGCCTGAGATCGTTTTGTCCTTCAGCCAGCTGGCACTAGTGATTTAGAACTTGCATGCATACTGACAGAGCATTCATTGGTGTGGTTCTTCCATGAACTGGGCGTCACCGATCCGTGATCACGACGGCGTGAAAGTGGTTCATTGCAATGAGCTGGGGAGAGCAGTGTTGTATGTTAGTGGGTGGGTTGGCGTAACGAACGCAGACTAGAGAATTTAACGGTGTTTCCAATCAGAAGATTGCCCTGTAGTTTACGATTGCAAAAGAACCGTATCTAGCACGCGTGGTATTAAGACCTTGTTTAACCGCACGCTATATGGAGATAAGAGAATCTATGCGAGATTGGAATAACGAGAGTTCAGGGGAGGGGGGTTAGAGGCGGGTCAAGGGACGAATGCAAATCTGTGCAGTTTTCAGGGGATGCAAATGAAGAGACTTGCTGGCACATCGTGTTCTTGCTGACAAAATCACCGCCAGTACTACCCAGGGAGCGCCACCACCTCCATATCAGCTGCCCTTCTCAGGACATTCAACATACCAAGGCAACTTTGCAAAAAACGATTAACTATAAAACTGTTCCCAACTGAATATTCTAGGTTTAGCACGAGGTTGCATCGATGTTCGTCCGATAAAACACTTCAATCGGTTGCGATTGGCTTTGTCCCCATGACACTCTCCTCTAAAATTTTACATATGCTACCTACATCGATTTTCCCATTAATGCATGCTTCATCTATATATAAACAGTTACCATTAATTAGTGGTCTTTCCTTGACGGGCGGGCGCCGATGGTAAAAATTCCTTTCTAGCCAAATCTGTGCCCCGTGTCCAGTCTCCGCACGACTAGGTGAGCGCGCCACCATGTCGCTAGCGGTTGTTGCGTAGGCGGGTGAAGGCATATGCCCCCACTTGGGCCACAGTAAAATGCATCCAATCGCTACAGGTTTTTACAGGAAAACCGTTTCCTCGAGGCAATGCACTCAAGTTAGCCGGCACCAACAGGTTAATCGATCTGGATGCCGCATGCAAGATCTGACAGAGGAGGTCATAAGTAATCTCAGTCAGTCAAGACGCTCCAGCTGGCGTACTTTGGTGCAGCTACCGGCCGATTGTAGAAGAAATTGTTGAGAAAAGATTAAGGATTTTTGTGTGAGGCAGATTAATTCCCGTCCTACGACGGGCCGGAGAAGCATACTCATGCAATCAGGAGGCCGAGATGTTTGCTTGTTCAGGGAATTGGCAGATTTTTATTAAAAATTCATAAATATAGCACACTAATAGCAATATAAACAGAAGAGTAGACTGAGGCATCCACTACTCCTGGTTTATTAATGCACGGATTTAATCAGACCTAGCTCTAGAAAACGTAGAAATCCAAGGACGGAAAGATAGGCCCTCAAAAGCTATTCAAGTATCGGCCGGTCGATAAACCAAGCAGACCCTTAGTTGTCCACCTCCGTTTTATTTTTAACCAGTCAGCTTTAAATTATTGAGTAGTTTCTCTCGTAATCTGGAAGTGGCCTTTCCTGGTGTATTCACAATTTTTAATGTGAGGGACGGAGGATTCGGGATTTAACCTCACACCAAATTGTGTTCAGGCACCACAACTAAGATGAGTTAAAACTCTGTTCAACGCAATGGGAAACATTCGAAGTAAACCTTTCCGGCTTGCAGTTGCTTGATACTGCCTTCTGACGGATAGTTAGAAAGCCTGTGGTCTCAACAAAGGACTTGCAAAAAATTACACAGGTGGAGAAAGGATAACATTATTTAGAGTTAGAAAACCAAGTTGCAGATTGCTGGGGTATCGAGGCTGGTAGGAAGCGAAATTCCCAACTCACGCAAATGAAGATTGAAATCCGGTAAGGATGACTTACACGAAACCCTAAACCAGACATGAGAAAAGGAAGCACCACGAAAGAGGTATCATTGCAGATGATTTTGGCAGCTTGAATAATTCCTTTGACCCACTTGCGAAAAATTTAGCGGCCTCAGTGGGATTAAAACTCACGCCAGCAAGGGGAAGCCTTTAGTACAGTCAACGCTCTAGTCAACTGAGTTACGAGGCCCCACC
The DNA here is from genome assembly GCA_017591395.1 of Schistocephalus solidus. Taxonomy (NCBI): domain Eukaryota; kingdom Metazoa; phylum Platyhelminthes; class Cestoda; order Diphyllobothriidea; family Diphyllobothriidae; genus Schistocephalus; species Schistocephalus solidus. The sequence goes on along the minus strand of WEDG01001390.1, from coordinate 73,690 downwards.
GGGAGTCGTGAGCTTAATCACACTTGGTTCAAGTTACCCACCCAGCCTACTGCAACGTATGGAATCCACCAATTCTGATACAGTAAGCTGACTGCCTAGGCAGGATTTCCTAGGCAATCAATCTGGAATCCCCCAGATGACTACCAGGCACAATAAATTAGTCGAGTATTTTGGCAGATTTTAATAATTCCTTTGACCCACTTGTACAAAACTCGGCGTCAAACTCCAGGGAAAATAGGGTTAGGTAAATGATTCGAGGTTGCGTTAAGTTTAGGATTGGGTTAAAGATAAAGGTTGAGGTAGGATATGCTTAGGTTTAAGGTTAAGGTTTTTATTAGCGTCAATTGTAAGGTTAAAGTTTAGGCAAAGTTAGGATTAGGGCTCCCGGTTAGGTTTGCGCTACGGCTACTATCAGCGGTGGGACACAGGAATATTCACTCTTTCGGGAATGATGCACAGGGCCATCTTTTTACATAGAAAGAGCGATCCTACACCGATGTCCTGTGTAGGGGGCCATATAAGTAATCCTTACATGAAATCCCTCACCAGGCGTCGGTAGTACGCTCAACAACAGTCTTTCATTAATAAAATTATCAAAAATCAGTCCAGAGAAGGCTGTGAGTTGAGAGCGTTTTAATTAAGATAAACATGTTTTACGCTATAGAGGCGGATTTTCGCATTCCATGTATGTGTGTAAGTGAAGAAGAAGTCGAGGAAAGTAGACGAAGAAGAAGAAGTCGAGGAAAGTAGACGAAGAAGAAGTCGAGGAAAGTAGACGAAGAAGAAGAAGTCGAGAAAAGTAGACGAAGAATAAGAAGTCGAGGAAAGTAGACGAAGAAGAAGAAGAAGAAGAAAAAGAAGAAGAAGAAGAAGAAGAAGAAGAAGAAGAAGAAGAAGAAGAAGAAGAAGAAGAAGAAGAAGAAGAAGAAGAAGAAGAAGAAGAAGAAGAAGAAGAAGAAGAAGAAGAAGAAGAAGAAGAAGAAGAAGAAGAAGAAGAAGAAGAAGAAGAAGAAGAAGAAGAAGAAGAAGAAGAAGAAGAAGAAGAAGAAGAAGAAGAAGAAGAAGAAGAAGAAGAAGAAGAAGAAGAAGAAGAAGAAGAAGAAGAAGAAGAAGAAGAAGAAGAAGAAGAAGAAGAAGAAGAAGAAGAAGAAGAAGAAGAAGAAGAAGAAGAAGAAGAAGAAGAAGAAGAAGAAGAAGAAGAAGAAGAAGAAGAAGAAGAAGAAGAAGAAGAAGAAGAAGAAGAAGAAGAAGAAGAAGAAGAAGAAGAAGAAGAAGAAGAAGAAGAAGAAGAAGAAGAAGAAGAAGAAGAAGAAGAAGAAGAAGAAGAAGAAGAAGAAGAAGAAGAAGAAGAAGAAGAAGAAGAAGAAGAAGAAGAAGAAGAAGAAGAAGAAGAAGAAGAAGAAGAAGAAGAAGAAGAAGAAGAAGAAGAAGAAGAAGAAGAAGAAGAAGAAGAAGAAGAAGAAGAAGAAGAAGAAGAAGAAGAAGAAGAAAAGAAGAAGAAGAAGAAGAAGAAGAAGAAGAAGAAGAAGAAGAAGAAGAAGAAGAAGAAGCAGAAGAAGAAGAAGAAGAAGAAGAAGAAGAAGAAGAAGAAGAAGAAGAAGAAGAAGAAGAAGAAGAAGAAGAAGAAGAAGAAGAAGAAGAAGAAGAAGAAGAAGAAGAAGAAGAAGAAGAAGAAGAAGAAGAAGAAGAAGAAGAAGAAGAAGAAGAAGAAGAAGAAGAAGAAGAAGAAGAAGAAGAAGAAGAAGAAGAAGAAGAAGAAGACGACGAAGAAGAAGAAGAAGAAGAAGAAGAAGAAGAAGAAGAAGAAGAAGAAGAAGAAGAAGAAGAAGAAGAAGAAGAATGATATGATAAATAAGAAATTAACACTTCTTTTTACATGGGAATTGCTTAAAGAAGAGGATTAACGTTAATCAGAGCAAGAGTGACGTAAACGTACACGCTTTCATGGATATACACAGGTGACAAATCAGAGTAGGGATGCGGATGGTTAGCATATTAAGCCCAAACTGTTATAGTTACCGTTAAAATAGGTATCTTATGCGCAACTCATAAATGCTGAAGACAAGCACCTGTAGAACGTTGTGCATTAAGTATGCCAGTAATTTTCTGTTAGAATGCAGAATGGGTAGATGGATTGGTAGGCACCTTAAATAGCATCTCGAAAATGCAGATGGAGCGGGTGGTTGTTGACGATCCAACCTATTCGCCCTAGTCACTGAACTGTTTCAGCGAAGACAAGGGTTATCGCGGGACAGTCTGGTCTGAATCGACAACGCTTCCATATTAACAATCCAGTCTTGCAGTCTAAGGGTAATGAAATATTCTCTTCTTCTTCCTCCTCCTCCTTCTCATCGTCATTTGATTTTTAAAAAAATGTTCTGATAGATAGGAAGCGAATAGCTGGAGCAGGCTACAATTATTGTACACAACGACAGCAATTAAGCCGTCATGTGAAACAAAACGAACATGTGCCAGTCCATAAATAAGGTCCACACCGAGATAATATCAGCAAGAAAAGAGGCGCCAGAAGCGTCATTATGCCCAAAAGCCGTCAGTTCCAAGTGAGTGAAAATGAGACAGTAGAGTTGAAGACATGTGACTTCAAACCCCCGTAAAACAGGCAAGCACAGTCTCAAAACAGCTACAGGGTCCATTTAGTTGATGTTGGCCAATTCAAAAGTCGTATCACCGTCCTATGTAAACGAGGAATCGAGCCGCATAAAACTCGGGAAATTCAACAACTTTTAAAAACCTATGAACAAAAGCTGCATACGAACAATACTAAATGCAGCAGGTTGATTGTTTTAGAATTCTTAAAAATAAATGTACATTTCAAACGCCAACATTTTTACCTCAGTTTATTTAAAAATTATCCCGAAATAATTTCCAATTATGCCAGCCGTCTCAGAAATTTTCAATGCAATAAGTTAGAGTGGGGGACTTGTTAACGATTTTCTTTTAGATAATGTTAAATAACATTGTATCTTCAAATACAACTGCTGTTGAGCAGGCGTGCCAGTTGCTTTGCTTTGTGCAACAGATGTGCCGGAAAAGAAGGTAATAGTTGAAAATAATACGAAGGCTGTTTTTTATTAGAAAACACACTGCTCAATGCGATATACTAAGTAGGGCTTTTAAATCGGATCAAACAACTTAATATTTATGCGTAAAGTCGCAGATGGAGAACTATTCCTATTAAAAATATGCATATTTCTTATATTCTTCTGACCTTCGAGAAACCAGAGCATCATTCTTCGATCTATTAAGGATGGAGAAAAACTGATATGATGTATCATAATAATTTATTAGGGACAATAGAGCAAGTTTTAGATGAGATCTGTACAAATGCCCAACATTGGAAGCAAATGTTATACCCCCATGGTGAAGTAAATGTAATAAAAAATTAAATAAGGCGGTTAATATGTTCGTCTTCCTCTTCTTCTTTCTGAAATTCACATTCTTAATCGATTACGTTGAAATATAACATATGGAGGTGGATTAGTCTGCTTTGAGCAGAAACACGTGTTCAAGTGTTTGTTTTTATTTTTTTGTAGAAAGAACGTTTTCTCAAACAGTTTTTTTCTTCTGACACGTGACTCGGCGTCCGCAGAGAATGTGCCTTTTGCCAAGCTTCGATCCTGATTTAACCACGTTATTGGGTTCTGCTACTGTATCCCGATTTCCCTCTCAATCATTAGAATATTTGTGATTTAACGTCATGGCTGTCTTCTGAAGCTAATCCTCACTGGTCGGGATATTTCCTTTTTGAACTGCCTCGCATAGGTCTCATTTTGTTAAATTTTAAGTCCGTCGGGAAACATTTTTGTACACGGCAGTCAGCGAGTTACTTTCTCCTTTATAGGCTGGAGTATTTTGCATTATGAGGGTCCAGTTGTCCTATTGCCTTCTGCGACGAAATTTTCACTACGCTACAGGAGTGAGGAATTTTAAGTCGCTCATTTTTCAGAGTCTCCTCCAAGGTGTTTGCCACTCAGGTATTCCTTCAGTTAAATATGATGAGGTAGAAGACAACTACTGATACAAATTTGTTTGAGTAGGGTCAAACACTGGGATGCTTACATTCTGTGTCAGCCTATTTTCTTGTTCAGAAATCTGTCTATCCGAATGTAAACCAAAATGAACCATCATTAGCTTGCAGCATCAGCAGAGGCTTGCACTGGGCTAAGTAGCATACTTATTCGCCTTATTTTTATCCGTTCGTTGAGAATCCGTGTTTTCGTATGCATGGTTGACCAACCCCCGCTTATGCGCGGATTTTATTCGTAGAGTGTCCTTAAAATAATCGCTAATGCTTCTCATTTATTTACGTGACTAACTACAGGGATGAGGATAAAAAATATTCCCCTAATTTTCAAATATTTATGTAAGCACGGCAAAATAACAAAAAAATATTTATACATGGGTTACTTGATAAGTCTTTTTTTCTAGGTGGGTGTTACACATTTAGGTGTAGTCATGAGTAGCTCTAAGCCATAATTGTTTAAATGCATTGCGGTAATATGACTTTAAAACAATATCAAAGTGCTTTAGGATGACATTTGAAGGTATATTTGATGTTTGAACATTGAAATACGAAGTTATAAGCGATTTAGTGGGCTCTAAAGTATGCGTAGATTTCAGCTGTTTGTTAGTAGCTGTGGTCCCTAATCTCCTAGGTAGACTAAATAGGCAGGACCATGCAAAATAGTTTAACTCAAGAACAGTGAACATTTCTACACAAGTGCCGAAACAATATTGGACAAAGGTGTGCATTCAAGGGCTGCTGGAAGATTTACTCCAGGACATATACTTGCATCTGGTTACGGTCAAAGACTGCTTGGCACGTTCAAACTGATGCCCTATTGTCGATTTCAAAAATTCCAAGCGATTTTGCCAAGCGATTTCAAATTCTATTTTGCCACGAGCATCTACTCCTGTACTTATTATACATATATATGCATATATAATAAGCCAATGAGTTCTCAAAGTATTCGGTGAAGGACTTGCAGGTAGGTGCCTAAGATATGAATTTTTCGTTGGTCCTATGCATTCACGTTGGCAGTATGAGAAAACCACGGTGATACCTAAGTATTATGAGCACACCGATCAGATGGGCTTTGGAGAATAAAATAGCCTAAGCACATGGGAATAGGGGTCACTATCCGCGGCTGCTCTCGGAGCTCAAGAAAGAGCTCCAAGGCACTACGGGAGGAGTATGTGTCGTAAGCGATTGGAGAGCGTCCCGCTTCCACCGTTAATATATCTGATCGCAATCAATAGGACAACCAGCCCGTGGCTTAATAGTCAGGACGTTGGACTTCTAACTAACAGGTCATGGATTCGAAACTCGGGGGATGCAACAAGTGTAGTTGAGTATGGCAAACAGATGACGGTTAATAAGCCAGAAACAGTCATTCTAGTGTCGCTTTCTTTCGTAGGTCATTTTATCATGTCATATATAAAAGTAGTAATTTTATAACTTATTACCTTGATTATTTTCTCGAGTGAATATCCAAGAAACCGTATAGAGGACGCTGGGGACCACACTTAGGAGCTGAAGCCCTTGTTGCTGCGTCATGCAGCAGCAGCAGAAACATCGGTAAAACACCCTTGTCTGGGCTTCTAGCTAGTACCTATATCGAGAGTACGGTATACCGTCTTCACCATTTATGTATGCATTTTTAAACTGATACGTTCGCGACTGAGTCAGGGCAGGATGAGAAGGTAAGTGCCCAAGATATTACTTTTAAACCAGCCCCATGAATTACATTTCTTGGGATGCCGATATTTCAGTATATATATATATATATATATATCACTCGTTCCGCTATGTGAAGCTCTATATGAGCTGATAAACCTTCTATACGAATAAGATCCGCCTCCAACTAGAAGTTTTGCCTGTACTCATCTTTGTGTTATGAACAATAAAAACGTATATTTTACTCATGTGAATAAAAGAGGACACAACTTTTTACTTAAAAGCAATTCCAGTAAAATTTGGTAATTTAAGAATAACACCTTAAGTGAGCTATTTAATTTGGGTATAAGAAATACCTACATTTCACTGCGGTTCTTGAATCCATGCGGCTGCTCTGCCGGTCTGACGTGCTAACGCTTCCTGCTGGCTGAGCCGCAAGTGCTGAGAATGTCAGGCTATTTTAAAGCTTGTGGTATTCACAAGCCTAATTCGGTCCTCAAATTGATTGTGCCGAGTTCGGCTATTGGTCTGTTTGTTTGAAACCGCGAGCGTCACAGAAGAGTGTAACACGCACACGTGCTCACACACACAAGCCCACACTGAACTTTTGTGTTAAGACATATGCACATTTTATGTCAACTGCGTTTCGAATGTAACAGTTGACATACATATATACATATATGTATTTAGATAAAGGCATTGTGAGGATTCGGACCTTGAACTTGTTGATTATCGGTACTTTATCCGCAAGCATTGTTCCTGAACTCGCTGTGGAAGTTGGATATATGGAGGTTTGCGATGGATGTGGAGGATTCAACTCGCGGGACGGCACGATAAGTGATTATCACTCTCGTTGGGGAGCTTATATTGACGCAAATTCACCCTTTGTCAACCCGGCAACCAGCGCTTACATGTATAAGTAGTGAAACAGATCTTTCCGGATGATACGCTTAACTGAACAGCATAAAATGCTCGAAAACCTTTCCCCAACCGCTTCTTTGGCCGCATGCCGAGAGTGAATTGGACTGTTGCAACCAAGGAGGCAAGTTATTGGTGATTATCTTTATAATTGTCCGTGATAAAGCCGACTGTGCATTCGGTAGATGGAACTATTTATTTGTCCCAAATATCACCTGCTAGGCTATCGTCACCGTTCAGTTTTCGTGTGACGAGCTAGTGCAGTGGGTGCACTCGTTCAAATGGTCGGAAACAGTTATAAGCGTTCCCATACTATATGTGACCTTGCGGCAAATGCCAGGGTGGATGGGGTTAGGGTTACTGTTAGCCTCATAGTTAGGGACAAGAGGAATAGAATTACAGTTATGCTTAGGGTTAAAGTTACGACACAGTAACATATGTCTACGGAATTTAGCGCAAGACCACCTATCTGCCTGGGCGAACATTTACCCATGTTCATAAGAGCACAGGAATCAGTCCCAAAGTGGATGCCGTCAGTTAACCTTAAAATGCTGCCTCTTTTCGAGAAGGACCAAACCGTCGACTTCGTCCGCAACTGCTGAGTGTGTCATCATAATCAGATCATAGCAAGATTTTTTCTCAAGATGTCAATTACAGCCAATGTGAAGCTAGAAAACTTGGGCATTCGAGAGAATTTTCAACAACCGAAGACAAAATAAATCAAATTTTCGAATGGAATGCATTATTGAGGCTGCAACAGTTCAACGCAGGGTCTTTATTCTCACCAACTAAACGATAAGTATGCTCTTTTCCTATTTTGTCCCTTTCCAGATTAAAATTCTGTTCTCAGTTGGGAGGAAAAAGCTGCTGTCAACGAAACTGGAACAAGTTTTAGTTACTGAGCCCGTACCTTAGTTCTGGTGCACAAATTTAAGCAGGAAAGATAGAGAGAATAGAGACTTTGGAGCTACGAACTAAAAGCATTTCTACGTTTGTAATAAAAGGAATCACTTATTGAAGTTTAATATGAAAGTCATACCGTCACAAATGATGACTTTCATGTCTCTCCTACACGGTATGTGCACTAACTACTTTCTTGCAAAGCAGATTTGAGAGGCATCTACGGCACTCCTTCCCCCCAACCATGCTGAGGCAATGTCAGGACGATCTAAAGTGGGCTTGAGCGCAGTGGCTCATCAATCAAAGCGACCCGTCTACGCGTGCCACCCACGAGTGGGTCTCAAACGCACAGACACCAAGTGACAATGGAGGCTCGCAGCTCAGTTTGCTGAGGGTATTATGTGAGTTACATTAAGATGGAGCCATTGCAATCTAATGCTCAGTCCTGGGATAGAAATGGTCACAGTGTCAGTTGGCAGCCTACCGAACCGCAACGTACAGTGCATCGGAGTTATTAATGTACGGGATGGGCTAATTTGTCATGGGATGTGAATCCCTAGCATCGGTTTTACTCTGGTTCCTTTCCCATGCACTAGTAGTCTGTCTTTCTGAAGTTTTCTGGAGGTTTTTAGCACGATGATTGTCCTTAGACCCTATCCTAGATTTTTAACCGAAAGTATAGTGCTGGTATTTCAGTGCGATTATTAACACTCACATTTTCATCCGCAAGTAGAAGAAGCCAAAATTACACGATCCATGTTATCTTCTGGCGATTTACCACGGCAGCGTAAAGTTGATTATAGTTCCGTCAGCTGAGGCATATAAATCTCATTTTGTGCATCTAATTGACAGAAAAGCCACTTTCGCAAAACTCGGTTTTTGGATGCATACAATATTTTGGCCTACTAGAAGCTCGCTGTTTCAAAATAAACCCCACTTCCGGTTATTCCGTTGCTCGCGGAAAATTTCATATGTTATTTTCCATAAAGCACTTTCCGATTTTTTTCACGCGCCAGAGGTCCTTTCCTAAGATGCCGAACATGACCCGTATCACTTCCAAAAGTTCACCAGTGGCATCGCTAAACGTGCAGATATTACAGGACGGAATTCATCCCCAGCAATGACGATATACGCTGCAAATGCGCTTCACCAAATCACGGATCAGGTTGGCTCACGACACGCGGTTATTGTGCTGTGCTGCGTCCGAGCAAGCTCAAAATTACTTCACTACATGGCTGCTCTTATGAACTACCTAGCACAGACCTTTAAGCCACGTCGGCCACTGCGTTCAATTTCAGCACCAGCTAGTAGACAAGCTGGGACAGCCGGCTGATGCATGGCCAGGGGCAGAGAGTTAGACTGACATCAGCACACTATCCCTCCCTTAAAAATCTGAAGAAGTAGCGTCTGCCACGACAACCTTACATTGGTTGCACAGCGGGTTGCCAACAGACAGGACAGCTCGGCAATTCATAAGACTGAGTGTCAGCCTAAAATGGCTCCTTCTTAATGTGGCCCTAATGATATTCTCACTCAGTTGAGCTCCGAACAGCTCTTACGCAGCATGATAAAGGTTTCCGGACAAGATCACGGGTGCCACGCCAAGACGGGATTTCAACTTTAGCGTTCTTTTTGGCCCAGAAAGCCTCCACTTGCTGTCATTTTCCTTGCCACCAAAAGGCTGTGGGTGAGGAAGGAGGGAGGGTGCATGTCTCTCAGCATAAACTAACTCACCCACAAGTCACCGTCCTGCAACCATTCCATGGACAACACCGTGGGCGTCGGCGTTCGCGTTAGTCTTCAAAATTTATCAAATTGACTCATAGTCAGAAGTGTTTTGCATATTTCTAAGGCATTTTCGATATGGAAAGTGAAACATTATGTAAACACTGCCTTTGTTGCAATTTCAAGTGTGCAGAAGCACTTGAATCCGATATCAAATATGTGGTATAGTGTGCTCATAAAAAACTAATGATCCTTTTGAAATTCAACTGAACCAATTGCAAAAATTTCAGCGGCCTCGGTGAGATTTGAACTGATGACAACCTGAGCAAGGCTGCAACGCTCTTACCGAGCTTAGATTAGTAATTTAATCCAAATGTGATCAAACCCACAAGGTAGTGGAGAATATGGAGACTTGGTCATGGGTGCGAGTTTCCTTATTCTGGTCTTTCGGATTCATACTCGGATTTTTTATGAGACAGCATCAAATAAAAGCTATGGTTGCACATAAGTTTTAATTTTAGTGAATATGGTATTAGAATAACACCTCAGGGCGGTCAATCAATTTTCCGATTGAATTCTTGATGTTGCTGTACCTCCCCTCCATTCTGCCGCGATGTCTTCCCGTCCCATGCGCTGAGGCCTTCCGCATATTGCTTGCCGTACACGGCATAGCAGCGCTCTGTATTACTATTGCAGCAAGTTAACTTATGAGTAAAGGGATGGGAATACAGAAACTGAAATTGTAACTGTCTCCCCGATTGGATATCCAGTTCGAATATTTTGACTCTTGCACAATCTGTTAATTTATCCTATGGTCTTAGTGAATGGAGTCATTTTTTTCTGAAAATTTTGAATGTGACTTTCAAAATAACGCGTATTCCTATATCTCTCAGTATTCGTGGGATGCAGCTGCCATACCATTGCCAGCGTATCAAAATTAACTGCTCCAGCGTTCATCACAACACAAAGGGAAAATTTTGTTTCTCCTGGAGTACACAGCAGGGCAACTGAACCATGCATTGCAGATAGGAGTTATAGTGAGATTTTTCCCTGATGCGATTATGTTTTGTTTTCCTTAACACCGAGTCGCTAATTGCGCTATTTAATCGCTTCAGTTGGCTATTGTTGTAATAATCGCTCAGCCATTTGGCTAAGCCGTGGCCGCCAGCGCGCTCCCACGTGGTCGATTATAATGTTCTGTCAAAGCTTTAATAATGCATACAGAGGAGAAAGGATAAAAGGGGAAGTGGGAGAAGAAGAATAAGAAGAAGAAGAAGAAGAAGAATGAGGAGGAGGAGGAGGAGGAGGAGGAGGAGGAGGAGGAGGAAACAATCGGGTTTGTTGTCGTAGTGCGGGTCAGGCAAGCATGGCTAAAGCAGCTGACGGCTTATGCAGTTATCACGTCGCAAAAATTTCGGCCTCGTCAGAACAGAATGCGTGTCCGGGTTTCGTCTAATGAGGCACGACGTGGGTGTTGGCTTCATCCCTACTCACTACCTCTGCGTGCTCGGCCATCCGTGTCCAAAGCATGAGTCCTAAATTTCAGACGACCAAAATGCATTCCAACGATCGCGTCTCCTTTTTCTCATCGGTTTTCTGGAACTCGAATTTTCGTTTGTATTGACAAAGTCAATTCTATCAAAAAATGTACGATTTTATGCCGTAGTTATCGACAAGTCATTTAGAGCTCGAACATTCAATTCTGCCTTATAGTCCACGGTGTCCGGCATTGTGATTGGTCGTGCGTATGATTATTGTCCTCAGTGTAAACTTCGCTAGTCATCTGTGAGATATGTATTCGTACGGCAGTATCCACAGGTTTACCAACTCTGACCATTATGCATTCCAAATATAAACGATATTTCCATGTATACCACGGAATACGATAGCTCCTATTTCATATGGAGGGAACCTCAGTGGTAAACATATGGATTGCATTGAACTCAACTAACCGAATGCTAATCGCGAATATTTGCAGCTACAAATTCCTCGAAAGATTATTTTAAAAAATCCACTACTAAAAAGTGAATAGGTTGTGCTTTTTAAGGAAGTTAAAATGAACATACATTCCCAGAAAACAAGTGTTTATCTCATACTACTTAAGTAAGGTATCTTCCAAGTGAAATTACAATTGATAAATTAAGAATGTATATAATGGAAGAACAGCAGACAACAGTGTGGGAATTGTCTTGTGACTTTGTCCTTTTAGCCTTATGGAAATATTTCTTCCTTTTAATAATATATTGAAAGTTGGAAGGTAATACTTCTCGAGGTTAGTCTTCTAATTTACATTTCATATTGTGGTGGAAGTTCAGCCTCAGGCAATGCCAAAGTTCCGAGGGCTAAGAAAATCCTGTTAAAACCTTATTGAATGACTCTCCGAATACTTTTGAACTACAGCATACATTCTCTCGAATATTTCTGAAATAGCCCTGCTCAACAGGCAGGAAATCGCCAGCGGATTGAACGCACTTTCCCAAAATCTCAAAGATTATTTGCATCAGGTGTTAAATTAGAACAATTTTTTTCAGGTAATAAATTCAATATTCCTGTCAAGCAGGCGTGATGTATGAAAAACCGGTCACGTTATGTTTCACTCAGACTACCCAACAGAGAAGGCGAACCATGCATTGCATAAAGGTGATATAATGTGCTTTTACGTTGGTAAGTCAACGCTAACTCTATTTTTGTTTGGAATAGAAACGTAGCATTTATTTACCAACTAGTGATTTCTGATGAGCATAAAGCTTAGCTTTTTCGATCGAGGTGATTTTTAAGAGAATCACCTGGTAAAGCTGTTGACCTGTTTTTCGCGACATTCATCCAAAACAACGACTAAATTACACTGCAAACACTTTTTGTCAGAAAATGCGAACAACGTCGTCCAGACTGTTGTTAACAGTTCTTGCAATCCCAAAGTGCGGACGTTAAAGCGGCCTTCAAAGTGCAAAGTTCGGATCGCGTTCACCACGGCTGATGGCGTAGGATAGAAATTTTCATGGGTATTTGCACCGGTTTATTGTATTAGTTCTCTCAATCTCTCGTGGAAGAAGACAATTAAACAGTTTTCAACAGCCTCAGGTATCGACTGGTTTAAATAATCTGTAAGCATTGCTCGCTGACAATGATTAGCACTGAGTATGAGTTTAATGCGGCTGAGAGTAAACCCGCTAATGCCGCTTTTATTAACTTCATTAAAACACGTCCGTTCATACGCATTGCGTCTTAGAGCACAAAGGTGCCAAAGTACCCATGCATCGCGCCTCGACGTTTTTACGTGGTCCACCCTATTTGACCATTGTCAATGAGTTACATCTGCTTTGACCAAGGTCACACGAACGAGTTGAATTCAGACGATACACGATCACCACTGCCCACGCCAATTTAATGGCGCGAGGAGAGAGAGAGAGAGAGAGAGAGAGAGAGAGAGAGAGAGAGAGAGAGAGAGAGAGAGAGAGAGAGAGAGAGAGAGAGTAAGGGTATGTCAAAAGCATTACCACCGTGCTCATGAAACCTACAACTGGGTCTCTCGGCTTTCAAACCACAGCTTGAATTGGAACGCTTGCATGAGAACTGGGCTCACGATAATTCTAGACAACGATAGAGTTTGGCAGGAGGTGAGGCACTGAGGAACTTCTGTTTGATGAAGTGCTTCTGACCCCGGTTGGGAACTATCTGCGCCATGGGTGGGTTCGCGTGTTTGTAGTTTCGGTCTCAAACCGAGAGGTGAGTTATTGTGGGATCAATGGAGGCAAAAAGGCCCGAAACAGTTCTTTGTGAATCTACTTCCAAAGTCAATCGTTCCCTCTCCCTCTGCGATTATAGGTTGGACGGCTTCTATCTGGCAGGCGGTGAGGTTCTGTTCCTGACTGCTAACATGCATGTGAATATTGTTTGCAGTGAGAAGCCAATGTATCGGTATGTGCCGATCCCTTAGGGAATTGCAGACATTTGCAGGCATTCGTCCAACAGTAGCCGCGGAATAATCAGGCTCTCGTGTTTGGCGACTAATCAGTCACGGACTGTGCGACGGTAATAACTCCAGTTCTCACTGAGAACCTACTGGGCAAGTCGGTTATTTATGGGCTGTCACAAGCGACAAAGAGAGAGGCCATAGCATAGCAATTCACCTAACGTATCTTATGTCACAATCCTAGGACAGTAAAACCATGTACCGGATAAACGAATGGAAACGTCAACAGCCGAATCCAGGTACCATAAGGACGGCATGCAACCACCAGGCCGTCCTATATAACTACTGTTCCACTATTTACGGTTCAAATAAAGTTCTTGGAGGACATAAAAGTGATTATTTTCTCTCATGTTTGACTTCACGAGAGACATTGACCCTAAGAGAAACAATTTCCCACCCAAAGCCAATACTATGGTCATGAGCTTCGGTTGATCCGGCAAGCGCAAGTCTTTCCAAATTGAAACCTCGGATTGGTACTTGTCAGGGAGGGTTGACAAGTGTATGCTCTTTTGGCAAAATAATTCAGTCTACTCAAACTGTAAATTAAACTAGCTATTATACATCTTCAACTGCCCCGCCTGTTCAAATAGAAAGACTGTTGTTTCGATATAAGTTTTAGCTTCATATTGGGCACTCGAAGCGCCTCCCCCCATCGATAATACAGGTAGTTCTGTGCTAAACTCAAGAAAGGGTACATATTCTCGTGTCCCAGCAAAAGTATTAGTCCTTAACAAAAACGTAACCGTAACCCCAACGCCAGCCTTAAACCTAAGCCTAGCCATAACCCTGGCTTTAAATCTACCCCTAATTTCCTTGGAAGTTAGCGGAAAGCCGACTGTAGTAAAGGTAGTTCCTATTCCCGTGTTCTGACGGGACAGGGCAGATAAACAACTGGAAACTTAACCCCAATCTTAACCCCAACGGGTGGTTCCTGCTCCCATGTCCTGCATATATGCAATCCACCCCCCCTCGAACACAAACCGTAAAGATGACGCCAAAACCCCTCCTTAAAGCTAAAGGTTAACCCTTCTCTTCCCGGAATGTAACGGAATGCTCCCGTAAAAGGAGGGTGGTTTCTATTTCCGTTGCTTGACTTGCATTGTTACAAAGCACAGGGGGGGGGGGAATTGCGAACTAGGTGAATTTGAAAGCCCTATTCTCAGACTGCGCGGGCAGGGCTTTTGCGAAACCTGGTCAAGCGTCGAGATGCAACAATATCAGTGTCTAACAGGGCTCTGATCAAGCCAACCAACAAGCTCAACCACCACCGCACTTACTCCGAAAGTTGATAAGGAGAAGAGACAGAAAGGAAGGAGCAAAAATGCCATTTTACAGTAAGCCGATGATGGTGCCACCCCTAAAGTAGATCATATTGAAGGGAGCAGAGTGCTCTGAGAATAGTGTCCCAGAGTTGGATTAACTTGGGGGTTGAAATAGAGATGCCTGTCCAAAACTCTCGCCAACGGTCACAAGGATGTGTTACGTGTAGAAATAAGCGAGGCTAGATCGGTCGCTTCAAGCACATTGTCGACACCGGCCAGAGAGCTAAGAGGACACTTTAAATTTGAGGCCAGTTTCATCGTCCATAGAGTCTGATGCATTCACTAGGCCCAATCGATTACGAATGGAAAATTAGTTCCGAGAGGATACTTACTTTTACGCCCCAACTACAGACTACTCAGGTTGATCTTAAAGTCCCACTCCAGTGCTCTATTCTATGCCCAAGGACTTGCAACTAGAAAGAAAAACGAACTGAAAAGCATTTACCCTTGTAGGAAAGCTTCCTGCTACTTGATTGAGCTTTGCCAACCGTTGTCAACGCGTTAAGGCACAATCACCCGCCCCTGTGATATTTTTTTGTGCAATTCGACAAGAAGTTGACGTCAGGCGTTTATGTGCAGACAGGTAGTCTGGACAGATCAGAGGAATCGAGCCTTGTTGTTTGTGCAGAAGTTTGTTAGAATAGGTTATTCTGCGCCTTAAAGTGCCTCACAAAAGAATGCACAGTTAGGGGCAATGATCCGGTGATGAGCAACTGCCCAAAAGGTACAAAAGAACACATCTGTGTGCGGCCAAGTCCGAAAGGGAGCCTGCGTTTTTTGCTTGCCGGAATATTTCAAAACCATAAGATAAACAACCGAGAGAAGCACTTAGGTGGCTAAGTTTTTTTTTCATGCAAAGACTGGCATCACCGGTCTAATAACCTCTCCAGCTGCCTCGGATGGTAGAATCCAGGTGGAGCCCGCAACGTCAGGCGAGTGAAATTCTTATTTTAGCGATCGCATCTTCTTCCCGTCAACTGCATCCAGTGGCGGAGGTATAAAGGCGGACCTTACTGGGAGCATAAACCATCAACTACCAGAAAAAACGTATTACTGTTAGCTAAAATACTGCCGATAAAAAAACCGTAAACGGACAACAGTGATGTCTAAAGATTCCAATACAACTTTCCAAAACAGAACAGGTCACAAGTTAGGTGCATTAGCTGGCTTCCGAAATCAAACATTAACGAAAACTCTGCAATTTGTGTTCGATTAGTCAAGATTACATAGGTAATGTTAAGTTGCAGCATATTTTCCCAATATTCCAGTCAGGAGGGGATGTCGGCTTTCACATGAGCCTCTTTATGGCAGTCTTCTCTGAGTGCAGTCAGTAAAACAGGACTAATTAAGTAGTATGACTTTTAACATAGGTTTTATTTTCCCTGATAAAGTTCAATATATAGTAGAGATCATATGAATAAAATCCTTTCTTGTGAACATTTGGCAGCAACTGGCATCTTATTTAAAGTATGTAATTGAAGAAAGGGTGTAATTTAGGTTAGACGAATTTTAGCCTTATGAACGATTTTACGTCCGTGAAATATTCATTCACTGAGCACCCTATCTGTTCATTTATTAATGCTGGGGATGAAGTATTCAACATGGTTTGCATTCGATGACAGATTTTCTGAGCACTGTATGAAAACTACTTAATAATGAAAGCAATTTAAGGATTTTCTTTAGAGTAAAAGTGCACAGAATGTAATCTGCAAAGCCTTAGGGCAATTGCAACTGCAGCCAGTGTTTGAATTATCCGGACTAGAAACGTATCCTTTCTTCGTGCATAAAAATTCGATGAAGACTTCATTTTCTACCAACTTAGCACAAGAAATAAGGCTTTTATCAGTGTTTTCCCAGGACATTAAAAATCAATGATGATAAAATTCTCCTCCACAACTAGTCATTTTTTACCTCATACAGCTTTTGCAAGCATCCAGAAAGATGTTACTTTAAAAGATGACATCCTGTTCGAACTCAAATACCTTGAGATTATCCTGCAGGATATTCCGTATTACAACTCCAACAAAATAATCCTTTTTAATCGAAGACACATTTCAGAATTTGTTAACATTTAATGAGATAGACCACTTACTTTACCATTCGTGAGTTTTGGGAGGTATTTTAACGCCTGGGTTCCAACTAAACATTGGAACCCTAGTCTAACGAAGATCAGAAGAGCTGGCAAGTCCACATAATCAGAGAAGCGGCCCAGTGAGAATGGTTTGACCAACTGGCCCGTAGCTATTGCGATGAAACCGTCTAATTCCCTAACGCTAAAGCACAACTTAAGAAAAAACTCTGGAAGGCGTAATAACTTTGAATCTATAAGTTGCGTGAAGTCCAATTGCCTTATTGTTAAATGTCATCAAAATTGAATAACTCAATTTTCGTACCTTGCTCCGCTTGCAATACGCTTTATAAGCGTCCGAGTGGATCGGTGCATGCACTCCGCAAGTTATTAACTATTACTTTGGCACAATTAATTTCTAACAGCCAGCGCCGCAGATGAGGGAGCTTCCTGCCCCAAATCCGGCAAAAGAATACACAAATCACTCACGAACAGGCTTTGTCGCTCACGAGTTCCAGACTAACCTTTGTTTCGATAGAACCCAACTGGGCACTGGAAGCCCTCCTCCAGGGGAGGAAACACACGACTGGCTTAAAAGTGCACATTACGCTGTTCAAGCTGTGAAGGCAGAAGCAGGCAGAATCAGCACATCTCACTTACGTTTCGCACCCGTTGCGTTCTTTCGACTGGAGGTGGCCGATTGGTTTGGACCGGTAGGAGAGATTTTTGGATCGCCCGTGGTAGACTTTGCTGGGCTTCCCACGTTAGACTGTTCATTGCTTTCAGCAGCCACGCCGGTGCCAGTCATGACAACACCTTTCTCAGTGCTTTTGCTCGAGTCTGGAGAGCGGCCGGACTTTTTTGTGGCTGGAGGTTTTGAGTCTATGCAAAATAAGAAAAGGAAAATTTACTGTCCCTCACTCGAAGGCTTATTTTGGTTGGACTGATGACAGCCCGCATGAATGGTACTCTCAGGTAGGGTGACGGTTCGCAAGTGGAGGCTGATTACTTGATGGGTGTAGAAGTAAGGTCACGCTAGCGTGTGTAACTGTACCAGACGTGGGGAAGTCGACGCACACCCCTTAGCTAAATCAGACACTCGGGCGGCAACATGTGTCTGTGAGATTGGACAGCAAACGCCGGTTCCAGCCATTGGCGGGGGGGGGAAGAGAGTAGACGCTGGATATCGCGAAGGGACCCTGGGAGATCTAGTTTAAGCCGGAGTCCCGGTATCGCAGACAATGTCGCCCCTGAGTGTCGTAAAAGCCGTTATCAGGACTGCCTTTGAGAAAAGAAGCCTGTGTGTGATATAAATGTCAGGAAATCGAACGCATGACCTCTGCTGCTCGCCTATTTATGCGCATACAACGCGCACATGCTGGAAATGGGAGATGCCCACGTAACTGCATTGCTTGAAGATCACTTCAGAATTAGCATATTCAAATTTTAAACTAAGAGAAATGTAAGACCCAGGAATAAGAGCAGTAATACAGGTGACCGTGCGCTAATTTCCGGTAAGTGTACCTATTCCCGTGATCCAACCTTAGCATTAATACTACCCCTAAGCCGAACCCTAGACGTACCTCTAACCCTAACCTTAACCCGAACAATATATATAAACCTAGACTTCCTGGAGTTTAGCGCAGTGCCATATGTAGTAGTAGGGAGTTCCTATAGCCACCGCTTACCGAGATAGGTTCTAGAGCCTTAGCGCAGCGGTGTTAGATGGATGTAAAGGGTTCATCCATCAGATAAAATAAATATCTATACAGCATTATGCCCAAAGCGATCTGAGAAAAAGTAGATTACGATTAAGCTTAGGCCTAAGCTCGGTCGGAATTCCTTTTATGTCTCCCTCGCCAACAGCACATAAGACAGTTCGGCCGTCGAGTTAGACGAGGTCCACCTTATGCTCAACAGCTTGGTGGTGCAGGGACGGTGATTTGCACGTGAATAAGTGGTATTAGAATTCCACTGCAGCTACCGCACTCTTTCTTGCCTCATCCGCCTGTGTCCAGTTTCAAGACAGAGTCAATAAGACCAGAAGCGGGATTGGGCGCAGGTCGAAGTGCCATAAAAGCAACTGGTGGCTGGTCCGGCGAGAGCCTGCACCTACGCGTGCCGTAGGCGAAAGACAAAATATTACTCAGGACTAAAAGGAACGCAAAAAAATCCGCAGATGGGAGTCCAGCGGAGGGAGGAGTTCTAGAGGAGCACCTTTGGAGCCCTAAGCAGCCGGATTTCAAAAGGCAGTGTTATGGATACGGCGCCCATTCAGACGAAGAGACCTCACTACTACTGTGGATCCAAAGATGGCGTCTTATCTTGAAAATATTGAGACGTACACCTTTTTTATTTTCGGTAAGGATTACCCACATGCCTCCCTGAACAGGAGAGGGGATAAAGGAAAGCCCCGGCCAAGTAATAAAGGTGACCCTGTGTATAATTCCATGGAGAGTAAATATTCCCGTGTCCTAACCCTAACAAAAACCTTAACCATATTCCTAATCTTCAGCCTAGCCCTTGCCTTGAAACCCTTACCCTATAGTTAACGCAAACCCTGACCTGAACCCAGATTATAACCCTGGCCCTAACCCTAGCTTTAAATCCAATCCCTATTTCCCATAAATGTGGCGCAGAGCCACCCCTATTGCGGGCGATTCATATCCTACTTAAGGGGTCATAAATGTAATCGTTACCCTGTTTTTCTTTAATTTTTATCATGTCATAACAGTAAAGTATCAAATCTATAGGCATATACAAGTTACAGTACTTGGATTCATTTGATAACTGACACAATTCTTGTGATTTTTCTGTATTAGAACCAACTTGCCAACGTGATATCAATCCATGGTAGAGGCTTAAAAAATTATTGATCTGTGTGTTCGGGGTGGTTACTTGAGCACGCAGTGCCAAAGTCGGGCTCAGTTGCTGTGGCGACATTTACGCCAACTTTACCCTGCAAAATTTGTTTTTTATTTGAAAAGCTCTTCTACAAAATTTTCCTTAAAACGTGGTTGCGTCTGAGCATATTGCACAGTCAATTAATAACGTGGTGATTGCTGCAGAAACCACAAGGTTGTAAAAAATTGATAGTTTTTGTTTATTTAACTTTTACCGTAATGCTTGGTTTCAATTTCAACGTTCGAATATCTAAAACTTCAAATTACGCGAAAGTACTTATAGAATCCAGTTAACATAGCGTGTATCACTAATATAAAATTGGAGTTAAGTCCTTAGAATTCTTGTCCTCATAGTCGTCAGGTCGTAACCCGAAATCGACAGATACATTATTTAGGCGCAAGTTCGAAAATGGGGTACCTGTAGCAAAGGGACTATGAAACAACCACCCCATAAAAATATGTACATCGCTCGTAATCGTTCATGTGACAAAGGAGATGAAACATTTTAACCAGAAAATGACTTGTTCGAGATGGTATTTGAAGTGCGTCATTGCCACAGATACTAAAAGTGGATCAACTGCCAGTTCTCGATGAAGACTTCAAAATACACCAACGGGTACGTTACACCAGCAGATGTATTTCGGTAAATGGCAACCTAAATATGCGATGACCAAAATTTCGCATAGATAACGATCACCTTCAGCTCCATGTTACCATGTCTGATATTATATAGAGTTCTCAATTCTGTGAAACGGCGAATCCGAGACGACTTCACAGGCATTAAGTGTATTCTCTTCGGTGCATAGGCCTCTGCAAGGTTACGGCACGTGCCATATACTTATCGCCTAATGCTTCGAAGCCGCAGAACTGAGTGGCTGCAAGCGACAAGGGTGAATGATCAAAAATATCCTGGAAACACAGCTGTCTGGCCCTCGAGGGCTACAACGTCCGTCAAAAAAGCTACAGCCATCAAATTACAATCAAATTATCGGTGTCCTGAAATACGTACAGTTTTCGCAATCTGCGAATTGCATAGTCTGCCCCATAATCAAACCAAACCGCTTGTATCTTCTATGCGGGAATATCCGACGGAGTGATTGTAAACAAGCAGGCCGGCATCAAAAAAAACACATACAACCACCTTCCATGGGAAACTGGGATAATGTGAGATGAGACTAGGCGTTTTGTTAGGGAAAATTCATTCGTTAGAACAAATGCATATGAGAGCGTCGAAGAGAATTGTTTGCGGGGCATTTTTTCACAGTTTCTTCGAAAGAATTACTTTACACCTCAGATTTACTTTTTGAATTTAGTATTTTTAAGGCGGGTATTTCTAAAACGTACGTGACAGTTAACCGTCTATTCTGATATCATCGGTTTATGTTTTGTCAAGATATTTAAGTATTTTGGCCCGAAAATTATTTTCTCCTGACGTTCTACCATTTGACTTGTTCGAATTGTGATGTTATAAATTAATTATTTCTTGTATTTCAATGCAGAGATCATAACTCATAAATTGTCTGGGGAGCAGAAAAAAGTGTGGCTCAGACTTCATTTCTATTTTTACCCCCTTGAAACTTAGAGGAAATTGATAGCATAGTTTAAGTAGTTTCAAAACGCTGCTGAATAATGTGCAATAATCTGCTCTTTCCACATACAGCGGTACCTCGAAAGGGTATCTCGAAAGGATTTCGGCTCATACAGTCATGTACCTTTTCTGTTGGAGGCTGAAAAGATTTGCCTTGAAGCTTGCACTTCAAGTTAGCACATTGCTTTTTTTTAAAAATAAAAGCGAAAACTTTGGCGGAAGTGTCAGTTGCACATTAAGGATGTCGTGGCGGATATCGGTAAACAAACCACATATAACCACTTCAGTGCCACTTACTTTAGTGATAATATGCTTTAAGTAAACAATGGTTTACTAAATCACGAAAGCATAAAAGGCTCATTTATAACTAATTCTGACAGATATGCTATTTCAAAAATTTAATTTTTGTAGACTGAAAATTCGTCAGCTTGAGAAAAACGCCTAATTCGGCTATATTTTGAGGCAGTAATTTGAGCGAGAATTTTGCATCCTAAGGGGATCCAAACGTTCTTTCCAAACCTTATATGACGAGAAATCACGTTTGCGTCCAGAGAACTAGCATAGCAAACAGTTAGGAAGCTACGAGAGCCTGAATACCCTTCTTTAGCATTCCAAACATCTGGCGGATTAGTAACATTTTAAAATACCAAAATATTTTACCTTTCCGAACAAATCACAGGGAAGAAAAAATGAAGTATTTTTTCGAAAATGTGCTATCTCATGAAATTATCAACGACTGGAAAATAGTACTTCAATAGGAGTGCAATATTAGCGATCGTGCAGCGTAATCCCCAGATAGTTCAGTCACGCCGGCTTGTGAACACGCTTCTTTGGTGGGCACCTGCGAAAACCACGCTCTGCTCACGAAGTAGGCCTTTTTCCCATTGATTTTCCGTGCCCTTATAGATGGTAAAATGCTTTATAAAAAAACATGCATAAAAATAGCCTTTCTTTTGCTCATTCAGTAGAAAAAAAATATGTTTTCTTCAAAGTGTATACCTGGAAAAAAGGTTCCTTGTGATTTAAAATAAGTTTCTGACTATTAGATATTGAAGGACCGTGCTATTTCCGTTCACAAGGCATCGTATTTGCTCATTTATTAATACTGCTTGAGTGACGGTACTGTACAGAACCAAGAAAGTCAGAAAACCCAGGCTCGTATAAAAGGGGACCGGTGGTAATAGGGATTTTACGGGTGGGGCATTACCGAGGGGTAATATAGGGTCCTTGCGAAATTGCATGTGCTGTTCTTTTCTTTGAATTTACGATGTCGAGAGTGTGCATCTGTTATAAAGGCTCCAATAATTTGATAGCCATAGCGGATAGCGGCTTCAAAGCCCTGGAATGACTTCATTGTCGGTTTCAACCGCACAAACTTCGGTAGAATCCTGTTGCTTCGGCATCGGTGGAGAAAGGATAATGGTTCTGGCGTGAAACATTCGCGGATTGCACACTTTTCCATTGTAGAGCATAAAGTAACGCACGAGCCTGGGGTTGCTGGCTTTCTTGGTGCTACCTACCGTTACCGCTGCTTGTATACTACACACGACATTTCAACCGCCACATCTGGCAAGGTCCACCACAGAGTGACGGCTCAGGGACGGTGACTTGTACGTGAATTCGTTCTCATCTACCATACTCCCTCCCTCCCTCTCTCACTCTCTTCCCGGTCTACAGAGAGTCATAATGCCGGCAGTGGGGTCGGGAGCAGGCGGCAGGCACCACGTGAGCCAGCACCTACGCGTCCCCCACGTGTGCGGCAGTTGTTATGGGAGTCTGCCGTGCCCTCATGTAGCCTGCGTATTGGCTCAGCGCATCTACCCCACAGCCCGTTTACGGGCGTAGACTTTTAATCATGCCACATCATCCACATCCCCTGAAACATTTTACGAACCTTACATTCCCTCTTTTTAATTATGTATATGAATGTAAGATTTTCCTTACACGGAAAATATACAGCTCATAACTTGGAAACCCTGGATGCAGGTTTTATCAGCAGGTAAGGTTCAAAATCAGTCAGGGACGGAAAAGGCTTTATTAAAGCTAACTAAAAGATAACCTTTCTTCAAGTATAAACTATGAAGAAGACATTTTTTGCTGCAGATGGAGCATAAGAAAAAACATTGGTGAATTTTTTTCATAAAACATTATCAGCCTTATAATATCAACGAAGATAAATGGGAAGAATGCATACGTAAGTAATCATTTTTACAGAGTATCCTTTTTGAGAGTTGCAAGTAATAAACTCCTTCAAAAGCCAGCATCATGACGTGACTGAAATATCTGTAGATTCTGCTGCAGACAAATTAATCTTTTCTAATTGCAAATACATTTTAGAATTTCGGTAAAAACCTGTCGTGAATTAGCACATCTACTGTATCTTAAGGAAGATGGACTAGATGTCTGTGAACCATATTTTCAGCTAGAGGATTGAAACAAGAACTGGACAACTTTTTATCTGACGTTATTTCGGTGTTTGGGTATTACAACGTAGGCTTGGCTAACTACTTGACAGGCGGAATTAACGTTGCCGTATCTTGTATAAACACCGAAAACAAAAGGGTACTTGCGTACTAAAAACTTTGTGATTGTTTGCGTGCCATGTATAAACACTGAAAACAGAAGGTTACCTGCGTACTAATAACTGTGTGATCGTCTGAGTGTTTCCGGTCCAGAACTGTGAAGACTCTTATGTATTAGACAAGGTCTCTCCCTCATATTGTGCATATACTCACTAGTTTTGGTGATCTCGGCCACTTCGAACGATGCACTTTCGAACTGAGGGACTGAAGCATGAGTTTAAAACGGCTCTGAACTAATCTTTGCTTCTGTTTACATACTGTTTTTCTTTTTTACTGCAAAAATAACGCGCTTCTGGCCATCCAATCCCAGAGCTTTTCGGGAAATGCTACTGTTTACAATAACAACTTCCAGACAGAAGTGTAGGAGGAGGAAGTAACAGAAGACGCTGTCGAACAAAGGCAACAGAAGCTGAGACTATTTAGACACCCACACACGCCGAGGATTTATGAGTATCATCGTCGTCCCCTTCCAGGCATCCGAACAATAAGGCCGGAGGGATACCCAGCAGCCTTGTTCCAATCAGCCAAAAAACATCTGTGCCTTTGTATGGCACAAGTAAAACCCAGAATGGGTGGGCGATTTCGACCAGTCCAACGATAGCTGGATGAATTTTTTGCAGGATTTGTTTATATGGCCTCTCGGCGGGACACGGAGACAGAATCCGACCGTAAAACCAATGGCTTTCAAGCTAACTTCCAGGGAGAATATGATCTGAGTGAAGACTGGAGTGAGGTTTAAGGCATAGCTAAGGTTCATTTTGTGTTAAGGTTAGGGTTACGGTTAAGGTTCCAGTTATTGTTCGGATTAGCCGATGGGGCTACTTGGCCTTACTAGAATTTAGCGCAATGCCACTTGTCTCCCGTGAGGAGCAGGGTGGGAGGTAAATACAAAAATTCCGACCAAGAGATCGCGATCTCGCAAGATCAGCGCTTGGCCCGTCAGACGAACGAGAACAGAGCGCGAGAGTAACTGTAGGAGGATTCCAGGGGAAAAATTTTCACTGATCCAAACTGTCAAACTTTATCTCTAGTCTATCCACTCAGACATCAACGACAGGACGGACTATTACAATGTTGAAATTGTCCTGGTACCTTCGTCTCTTCTGCGCTCGACTGGCTGCGTTGGCCTTGGTGACCGCCGCTCATCATGCAGTGGGTTGGCAATCTCAAGCCAGACGCCATGGGACTTGGTAGAGGCCGGGGAAGGAGGGATACTGAAGCCGATATAAGCGACGCTTTCTCTGATCAGTCCTTCTCCAAGGCCGTTCCATTACTTCGTTTGCAGCCATGCCAGAGTCGTAATTTGCCTTTAGGTCAAATAAACCCAGGTAGGGATGACTTATATGGCCGCCTAACCAGGAAACTGCAATAGGAGCCATCCGCAGTGTGTGTGTGTGGGTTTCGCCCAATTCCAGGGAACTTTTGTTTACGATTAAGGTGAGGGTAAGGGCTAAGTTTAGGGTTTGGTTTAAAGTTGGTATTGTGGTCAGGAGTATGCTCAATATAAAGGTTTGGGTTTGTGCTAACTACAGGGTTTCGGTTTTCGGTAGTGGTAGATTACCGTTTAGTTCGTGGGGTCAAGTGAAGTAGGCGGGGCTTTCCCATTTCCGCGTCCTGTTCAGTAAATGACAATACAAGCCATCGGTGCCTAAACTTCTAGGGTTAGTTCTAAACACTTTGACCTCTTGAATGCCTCCGGGCTTTAGTGACGAACTGAGGAAAAAAATCCCAAACTTATGAGCAGTGGGGCTATTTGTTTACCCTGGCGTTTTGTAGATTGTGGACGTTTAGGCCAAACAGGGTCGAGCACACTACGAATAGCGGGCAGAAGGAGCGTGCGAGAGCATAAAGGACAGATAATAACTGCCCTTGTTTTCGGTCCGGTCAACATCCGGTCAGTGCTGAGTCACCAGTAGCGGCGGCGAAGGGTCCAAATGGAGGTCATTCATGCGTCCACTCCCTAATTCTGCCCTGCGGCCCAGCTGCCCTTGTTTTACCCTGAGGACGCTACCCTGTAACTATTGTTAGATTTTTGAGAAATAGGAGGCAGTTAATGCGTATACCCTTCTCCGGCGTTAACGATGACGATTATGCTAACCTCTGCTAATTAAAGCAGGCGGAAAAAGCTGTTTCTGACAGAGACGGTGCTGAGGAGGTTGATCGTTTTGAAGTTGATACTGCTGCTGCTGCTGCTGCTGCTAAGGCTTATCATAATCATACGTTTCCGCACTGCACAGACTTGTTTGAACTGGCCGCCAGGAAATTCAGGTTTCCAGGCTCAGTATCTAACGCGTAGAAAGGGGAAATCGATGGCGGAGGAGAGCAATCATTTGTTCACTTAAAGTGCTAGGCTACGTAAGAAGGATAAGCACCCTGATCAGCTTTAATAGAGCGTCTTCATAGTTGCCCAATGGCTTAGCAAGTTATAGCTTTATGAACCTCGACATTGGGGAAGAAGGTACAAAACTGATGAAACAGGTATCGAAACTTATGCACTGAATTTTCACTGGCGGTGCTGGCTTCCACAGATGGGAGTATTACGCGGTTGGTCCGCTGATGGAAAGACTATTCGAATAAAATGTATTTCTAAATATTTGCGCTGCATTCGGAAGCCTTTACTTGTGTGAGGGTTTGAGACCTCGAGGTTTTGAGAGGGAACGCTATATGCCTGTTTGTCTGGCAGCCAAACTAGAATAGAGTACAGTAGCAAAGGGTAGACGACACACGGAGGTGCCGGAATCATAGGCTGTAGGGGTAAGAGAGCTGGCCTTACGAGAAATTCCTGGACGGGTGTATATCCCTAACCCCAACCCAAACCTTAACCCAACCACAAACTTCACCTTAACGATTAGCCCCAATTTAGCGCACGAATGCATGTACTAGCGGGCTGCGTTCCAACCGCCATGTTCTGTCAATATACCATTGCAAACATATACCTATTTGGACAAGCAGTGTCCACATTAACCGCCAATATCGCACCCGGTGTGTGAAACTAATGGCGGCATTTTCATCGTCGCTGGTGTTAGTGATTGCCATGATAATGACTCAGGCAGTTTGATTGGTCAGTACTGTCACCGGCTCTAGGAGTTATTAAGGTGTTCAGGCCAAAACCTGGAAGTGAATGGGCGGGGGCGAGATGAGTGCGTTTTTTTGATACACTCTGCCTGGGTTTTGCTCATAAACACTGAATTCGTTAGGCCCCAATATCTTTGCAGAAGGTGAAAACCTAGACGAAGGTCAACCAGACTCCTGTCATCGTCCGCCATCGTGCAATGCTTATCCAAGCAAATCACGGTTAGATAATCTTCCAGTGTCCACACCAGATCCCATTCAACGACGACGAAGACGAAGTGATGGAAGCGCAGAGACTCAAACTCTTGCAGAAGCCCACAGGGCCATAAAACACGACGCACGCCCACGTTAGCAGCTTTCCAGGATACAAGCAGTAGGGTGCAATAGCAACTTTTCACTCGACTACAAATGCATAGACGCGTAAGGACAATAGAAGGGCACGCAGTGAAGCGGAAACTAAGGCGAATGGCTGCTCGTGCAACCTCGTCAACAGCCACGCGCAAAGACGAGACGGGAACTGGCACCGCAGCCGCCCCAAATGCTGGCTGCAAGTTTCGAACGTCGCAGAAGCCGTCGGTTGTCTTCTAACACCACTTTGAAATGAAGTCGCCCAGAGACCGAGGGCAAAAATTTAGCCGAATGACTCATAACAACGTCGGGACACGTATGAAATAATAACTCTGTGATACGTGAGCAGCCTGAGTCGAATTCCTCAACCCCACAGTTCACCAACATGTGCAATCATCTCTCCTCTCCATTTTCCCTATCGCTTGTACATACTTTGCCCGAAGCATAGTTAAGGCACGAGTAAAAATTACTTTTAATGGCAGTATTAACGAGCCAAACTGCGAAAATCGGCAATTAATATGGCAGCCGCTAGTTTTGATAGATGTATATTCGCCTCTGATTCTGCTTACTGCTGCTGCGTTGGATGGTGAGTTCCAGTCTGAAGGCAACACGCTCGGTCAACAAAGACTGGAATAGTTCTTTTTTCAGTTAAAATGTATGCTAGTTTACCCTCATCGAACACTAGGCGCTGCCAACTGCTTCACCTTTCTAAATTCGAACTCTGAATTTCCAAACACCTGTCTGCTAGAGCGAAAAACTTCATACAAATATGTTGGAATTTCGTACACATAAAGACACTCCGGTCATTCGGTCAAGCTAGAGCATAAGCCTAGATATGTTTTAGCATCCCCTGGACTGTACAACTTAGGTGATATCCCACTTCGCTTGGTCAAACTAAGTTGGGTTAAGAGAGGGTTACAAGGGCGGTTTGGTGATCTTGAAATTTGTTGCTTACTTTAACATCCTGGCTATTGAGATGCCCTGTAGGAAAGGCGTTAGTACACCAAAACGCTAGGCTTGAAGCAACGCTTGGAGGACGTTTAAATATTCATAACTAGGCAGAAATGCACGGGCTCTACAAGTATTCTGATGACGGTCGGAATAAGTACAAGTCAGCTGCACCCCATTTATTTGAAATTTGTCATGAATCTTCTATGAATTAGACGTCCATAGTTATTTTCCAATCACCCTGTGAATTATCATGTCCAGACTGAAATACTGACAGATTTTGTGGTTCACTGTGATTTTAAACAATATGCACGGAAAACTAGCAACTATCGGTTTAGGTTATTGTAAAACGTGCTTCGACTGTCCTTATAATTACACAGGTCAGACTGAACGCAAGCTCCGATCGTACATAAACGAACATAAACTGGCTCCTAGACCGTGTGCCGAAGTATCACAAGGCACCGCCCACACCTTCGAAATGGGTCACGAGTTCATTTTCGCAGCTACCATGATAAGTGCTGACGCCGGAAAAAGAGAAAAGCCTAGAGTTCCCTAAAGCCCGAATATTTGATGAGTACTCAGTCAAACTGGTATTCAAATGCAGAGCCCTACGCAGCCACTCCAGACCTGTGGCCGTAGTTGTTGATCGGCTACTGATGCCTATATTTGACACTTGTTATGTTGCAACAGTAATCTCTGTCCCTGGACGCCTGCACAAGGTCAATCGCACAGAAGAAATTAACAATTTTTTGTAATACTCGATCATTCCTCTTCTACCTGACTCACGCATATACTTGGAACTCGACCATTAATCTACCTCTGCTTTGAGTCACGTGATTGATTATTCAATAAAATGACCTCACGTAAGGGGAAGATGCACTGAAGAACACGACTCCAGCTGTCTGTGCTACAAGCACAAGGTTGGATCTAAATAAAGCCCTGTGTGTCAAAATTGCGTTTAAGTAGCTCTGACCTCCGCCCTAAGATCACATGCAGATCGGACAGCACACGCACAGATGTCCTTGGCAAGCAGGTAACATATGATGACAAGGCCACGATGTGTGGTGATTAAGGCCGCCTAGGGCATCTAGTGCAGTAGCATTAGCAGCAAATTAACTCGGAGAGCAGTTTCAGGGAAAGAAAACGGCCTTCGCAATGCAAAGGCCAAAATTGTAGCGAACATTCGGCAGCAATTTGTGCCAGCAGTTCTTGCCACCGCAGCCCACTGGATCAAGATGAAAAGTCTGTCCCGGCGGCTTAATTTCGAGAGGTCAGAATGGCGTGATCCTAGACAGTTAGCCAGGTAGCGATACACTCGGAGTGAGTATTGGTGTAAGCGATTGTATGTGTTGCCCCAGTGCCCCCCAAACGGGCCACGTGGTAGATGCGTTGGACCAACACAGGGGCCACATCAGGGCATGGCAGGCGTTACTCGGGTTGCGCTCCCATAACAAATGCCGAACATGGAGGTGTGGTGGCACGCCTAGGGGCGGCTAGGGCTTAGGGGACCCAGTCGCGCCAGCCACCTGCGTCCTCTCCCGCCTCTGGTCTTCTTGACTATGTCTTGACACCGGGCTCAGGTGGGGGAGGAGGAGAGAGTGCGGTAGATGCAGCGCAAGTCTACTATCACTTTAAACTAAATGAGGCGCAAGTCACCGTCCCTGCTCCACTTTCCCATGGAGCATACGGTGGACATCGTCGGACTACGACGGTCGAACTGTCATGTGTTGCCCCTAAAGCATTCCATGCGTTGGATGCGCGGTACCCCCCAGGATCCAGATCAGAGCGCAGCAGGCATTATTTAAGATACACCCCCATAACAAGTATCACACATGGGGGTTCGGTAGTACACCAAGGTGAAAACTCAGGCCACAACAGCAACTGCGTCTGATTCCACTTCCGGCCTTCTTGACCTTCTCGGGACACCGGGCTCGAAAGGTTAACGGAAGAGAGAGAGAGCACGCTAGATGCTGTGCACGCGCAAGTCCTCTTCCCTGCTCCCAGCCTGCTATGCGGCACAGAGAGGACATAGTTGGAATCGACGATTGAACTGTTTTGTGCGGGTGCTTGGGTGCGTGTGAGTGTGAACAGCGCATTCGGTAGAGTAAGACCAGATGCAGAATTATAATAGGGCACTGCGTCGTATCGGACCGGTTGTGCTCACCAAGAAGGGGACATGATTAATCAGAAGGGACCTGAAACTCAGGTGAGCTAACAAGGTCATATTGGAGGGTCAGGATTTACTAACTCTACATATCTTACCGCCAATTAATGATCAAAAGATTGCTTTTCAAGGCTTAACCCGTTTGGAGATCATAGATGTAATCATATTTGGTTTACTGAGGGCGTGGGTTAGGAATACGATATGGTCCGGTTGCAGGAGAAATTTTAGACTTAGTCTTCTGCATTCGAGGTCTACGGCCGATCCATTCGAGAAGCCATGCAGTGAGTAGCAGTCAGTAGGCAAGAATGGTTTACAAACAGAAATGGGCGATGCAAATAGTTGTCTTTTGTGTTGAATCCCGTGGGTCTGCTAAATACTTCAGCTGAGTTCTTAAGGTCCCACAATTTTAACCCCTACGAGCGGTTTCCTGGAACCTCAGTACTGGGTTAGGGGGCATTTTAGAATCGGAATTCTGTAAAGTTATGCGGGATGGCTATCATCAGTCTGATCCAAGTTCAAAGTGACATACCAGAATGCTGTTAGACAGTGGAGCATCCAAAAACCCGGAAGATTATAATGGTCACTTCTGGCCTGTGACAAACCATCACCCAGCCATGCCTCAAATTCCGGTCTAAAAACAGAGAAGTTGGACCGAGCTGCGACTTCTTTGAATGGCCCATCCTGTTTCAATTAGCCACCACTTTGCGTCCTGTTGGCTCTTATGAGGAACACACACACACAGAGAGAGTTTGCGTTAACCGACCAGCACAGACACGACATACCTACCGTCTTAAAGGAATATCTATGGGAATAAATAGACCAATCGCTTTTAAGTTGTGGACACCTGATCAACCTGAGGAGCTCCAGCAGTGTCACAGTTGGATGTTTATTTTATTGCTGCAGATTTGAATTGAGGTGTTTTTTTAGTTAAAGGTGTCGTTCTTGAGTCTAAAATAGTAATGGCGAGCAATTACAATGTGAATGCTATGTTTACCTTTCTTCTTCCTCGGTTTCTTGCTATCGGGGCTGGGAATGCCGTTGCGTAGAGGCTTGGGTTCACAGTCGACGTCTGGGGAACGTTTGGTTGCCACCTTTGAAATGCAGTCCTTACGGTCATCAGCAGCATCATTCACGGCAACTAGGGAAGTTACCTAATGCAGAGACAAGGAGATGGGGAAATTTAAAATTGAAAGAAAATGCTTCCACTGAAAGCAGAACAGGTAAATCAGTTAAGATTGATCTGTTACAGACGTTTCAGCTCGAACACATCTAGCAAGAAGGTTTTCCCACGCCTAAAAATTGGCGGTTCACAGATAAAAAAAAACAAAGCAAAATCTGAATTACTTGGTTCTGCCTTCAGAAGCTACTGGCTGATTCACGTTCATATGGTTAATAGTTCCGTTTAGCTAAAGCATGGGCACATGTGATTACACAGAATTTTTGACATCGAAAGTACAGGAAATAGACAGGACCTACAGAATAACAGTTACCATCATCAAGACTTACACAGGGAACTACAAACGTACGATATGTATATATATATATATATATATATATATATATATATATATATATATATATATGCTTGTATCAGTTGCTTGTATGCTTTTGAAACGTCAGGACAATACACCTTTAGTCCCTGAGATCGCCTTTTCTTCTCATATATATATATATATATATATATATATATATATATATATATATATATATATATATATATATATATATATATATATAATTAACAATTGTAATGGGGCGCTCACCGATCGGTTACAGGACTCACTCGTCCCGTTGTGCCTTGGGCTAACTCTCAAGCCCCACCAGCAGCCGTGAGGCAGCTTAGTATATAGGCAGAATAAAATGACCGACAAAGACAAGGGAGACTGGAATGGCCATTTCTGGCTTATTAGCCGTCATCAGCCGGCCATACCCAAACCCAGGCGCTGCGGCGCCCGAGCCTCGAACTCGCGACCTTGCCGGGCAGAAGTCCAAAGCTCTACCCACTGCGCCACGAGCTCATTGTCTTGCCGGTTTCGATCGGGAATATTGACAATTGTAATGGGGCGCTCACCGATCGTTTACAGGACTCACTCGTCCCGTTGTGCCTTGGGCTTAACTCTCAAGCCCCGCCAGCAGCCGTAAGGCAGCTTAGAATAAAGGCATGATAACATGACCGAGATGACCGATATATATATATATATATATATATATATATATATATATATATATATATATATATATATATATATATATATATATATATATATGATAGTGTGGGGCTCACCGATCTGCTTAAGGAACATGCATGTTCCGTTGTGCCCTGGAGCTCAGACTAGAGCCCTCGCAGGCGGTCGCATAGCGACGTGTAGCATATGATGGAATGGAACCTACAAAGACAAGGGAGACCGGAATGGCCATTTCTGGCTTATTAGCCGTCATCAGCCAGTCATACCCAATCCCAAGTGTGGCACACCTGGGATTCGAACCCGCGACCTTTGGTATTTGAGTCGAACGCTCTACCATTGAGCCACGGGCTCGTTGTTTTTGTCAGTTGTGATCGGGAATATATCATCATATACATATATATATATATATATATATATATATATATATATATATATATATATATATATATATAGAGAGAGAGAGAGAGAGAGGGGTGGAAGCTCACCGATCGGTTACGGGACTCACTTGTCACATTCTGTATTGGAGCTCACTCTCAAGCCCCGCTAGCAGCCGCAACTGCGCTAGAATTCTAGGTAAAATATTATAACTGACAAAGACAAGTAAGAGTGCAATGACCATTGCTGACTTATTATTCGTCGTCAGTCAGCCATTCCAGACTCCCTAATCTTTATCGGTAATGAAATTCTGACTATAATAGTAGCCACTGTGCGGCTACTAACGGGGCTCGAGAGCTAGCCCAAAAGCAGAACGGGACGAGTGAGTCACGTAACCTATCGGTGAGTTTTCATCCACAAATGTTAGTATTTTCGATCGAAAGCGGCAAGACAACGAGCCTGTGGCTCAGTGGTTCGAGCTTTGGAATTTTGATCAACAGATCACGGGTTCGAGCTTAGGGTGAGGCACCACCTGGCGTTGGGTATGACTGGCTGAGGACCAGTCTTCCTCGTCTTCGTCGGAAATGCTATTCTGCCTGTATATACTACCGACAAAGTCAAGAGAGACTAGAGGGGTCTTTTTGGCTTTATTAGTCGTCATCAGCCAGTCATATCCAACCCCAGGTGCTGCAACGTCTACGACCCGAACTCGCGACAGAGATCGGCCTGTATATCAGACAGGTAGACGACGGAGAACGAAGACAGTTTGGTGCACAATTTTTAGTCGGGTTTGCTCGGCCTTCAGGCAATGAATTGGAACCGTGAAATCGATCTGGGACCAAAAGCAAAAAAAACAACTCAGAAAGGTCAAAGCACTTGGTCTTACCGAGGTTTTTCGGCTCATCTGTTGTCCTCTTTCGCTTACTTTCGGGTTTTTATTAACATGAAAGGCGCACGCCGATCTATTGGCACCCCAAAGCAGAAAAAGAATTGGACAATAAACTTCCATTGCTTGATGTTCTCGTACAGTGAAAGACTGACGTAAAACTACACTCATCTGTTTACCGCAAGGAACTATATTCGGAAGTTATTCTAAACTATGAGAAAAGCGGTCCAATTTGGTACACAAGCAGTACCGTCAACTCCATCGAACAAAAAGCACAGTACACTGACGAAGAACGCTACCGAGTCGAAGCAAATAACCTGTTTGAATTATTTTCCCAAAATGGTAACCCTAAAGATTTTGTACTTCGATGCATGAAACCACAAGGGCCGGAAGTAAAAGGAACTGGATAGTTCCAATCAGGCGCCCAAAAATCATATGACGATACTTCCTTATATTAGGAATGTACCTGAACTCATTGAATGACACTTGCGGAAACACCAAATAAAAGTGGCGCACAAACCGACTAATGTACGCACTCAATTTGTACACCCTAAGGGTAAGGTTGGCTACCTTAATAAAAATAAGTCATCTACAAGATCCTGTGCGATGCTTCGGATGCCGTATATTGTGGTCGAATGGGAAAAGGTGCCTCCGCACGCATCCACGAACATCAAATTGCGGTTAAGAGGCGTGACCATCTGTCCCAAGCGGCCATGTACACCCTTGATACAGAGCATATCTTTGCCTGAGACAAAACTCGCATATTTGGAGTCTGCCCCTCCAAAAAAGGGCTGAGAGCTTCTTGAGGCCATGCACTCAATCGGCACGGTGAATTAGATGCCGTGCATAAAAATCTCAGGTAAAAGTGGCAGAGATGGTTACCAATCAGCATAGACTTATGCATACAGCGGTCGCTTATTGGTGCAATCAACAAATGAGGATCGATTTTTTAAGTGCGCTTGAAATTTAACGGCTTTTTATAAATTTACTCAAGTCGGACGATGAACTGGGGAAACAACGTTGAAAATCTACCAACAAAGTCTCCAAAGAACCTATTTAGCTTCAATATATTTATATGGAAGGAGAAGACAAGGCGATCTCTGGGGTAGAAGATATAATTATCTGACGTTTCACACTCATACTCGAGCGCATCACCGGAGATAGAGAATCGGGAAAATAAATGGTTTAAATAGGTCTTTCATACTCACTTGTGATAGGTCTAGCCACCTCGTTTCTCCTTTCTCCTCCTCTCTTGCATCAAACACACACACGACAGTTCGACCGTCGTAGTCCGACGATGTCCACCGTATGCTCCATGGGAAAGTGGAACAGGGACGGTGACTTGCGCGTGATTTAGTTTAAAGTGATAGTAGACTTGTGCTGCATCTAACGCACTCTCTCCTCCTCCCCCACCTGAGCCCGGTGTCAAGACAGAGTCAAGAAGACCGGAGGCGGGAGAGGACGCAGGTGGCTGGCACGGC
Organism: Schistocephalus solidus; assembly: GCA_017591395.1. NCBI lineage: Eukaryota > Metazoa > Platyhelminthes > Cestoda > Diphyllobothriidea > Diphyllobothriidae > Schistocephalus > Schistocephalus solidus. The sequence continues at coordinate 38,553 of WEDG01001390.1, read as the reverse complement.
TGGGTCCCCTAAGTCCTAGCTGCCCCTAGGCGTGCCACCACACCTCCCATGTTCGGCATTTGTTAGCGGAGCGCAACCTGAATAACGCATGCCGTGCCCTGATGTGGCCCCCGTGTTGGTCCAACGCATTTACCACGTGGCCCGTTTAGGGGGCACACACACACACACACTCGGCTCTTTTCATCATCTGGGTTAAATGACGAACACTATTTCTATTGATACATATATGCGCTGGAAGGAATACTGGCAAAGACAAGGGCACTGTCGTAGCTACTACCATTTACCTACCTACTAAAATTACTACCTAACATTACCAAAATTGAAGTTTTGCCACACCCGGGCAGTTCTTTGATCCGGGAGCCTTATTAAACTGAACACTACCAATTGAGCCACGGACCCTTTTTTTCTCAGTTACGATCGGGATCATTAACTCATGTTTAAGGTGTGTTCACCGATCGGGGTACGGAATAGGCTCATCACATTAAGCATAGAGGGTATCGAAAATTCCCAGTAAGACATTATCGGTATCAGGGCGTTGGAGGATTGACGGTAGTTTCAGTCATCATGACGCTTACAAATACTGAATTAAGAAAAGCAAATGAAACGCACAGAAGAAGCGTAGTGAAGGTTAACTTTGTTCGGACGGCACAAGTGAGCTTTTTCATTAACTCCACACATGCATTTATAAAGCTGGTCTACATGTTTAAGCGTCAATTTTAAAAACTGCTGAGACGCACAGAGGAAGAAGTGTTAGGCTGAAGTGCAGTTACTTATACCAACTATCAACAATTTTACATTCAAACAGCCGGTAGACTACTGTGATTTGTATTCAATTTATGGGTAAATTGTCAGCATTGGCATCCTAAAGCATTAGAAACTGAACACAATTGCAAAGTTATAGGATCTCCATCGAAGTAGCCTAGCCCGAAAAGTATAAGCTGCATCTGTCTTCTTCGATAATTATCAGGGAAAGATTCAATTTCTAGTTTTTTTCAGTACTTTCCTTTATTTTGCGATTGATTAGAAATTTTCATTTATGTTAGGATATTTTTCAGTCCGGTAATAGAACGCGTCATATCAGTGAAATTCTTCAGGACATAGTATTGTTCACCTGGCCTCTAGACGGAAGCTAGTTCCTATGAAATCCAAAAGGACCTGACTCATTGGCTGATTGCAGCATCAAAAAATGTTCGGTACAATAGTACTCCACTACCTTCAATAGTCTCTAGGTCTCCTCCTTGAAAATAAACCGTTTTTACGCCATTGCAATAGAATTTTCTTATTTTTACTCAAAATTAACTTCAGACTTAACGTCACCAGGGACGCAAAGAGAACGAATGTCCTGAAGGTCTACGCAATCACGGTAATTCAACCTTGTTTATTGCGCCCAAAATGGTCGATATAATCTTTTCATACTCATTAAAGTTGTAAATGCGAACTCGATAGTCTTTATTAGTTAACTAAGCTGTGCGTACTTTTATTGTTATAATAAAAAATAATTTGTGCACAGCTGATGGCATATTGACATTATTTCAATATATTTTACCTCCTACGCTGAATTCGACTTAATTATGGACAGATCAAAATTGACTTGCCTATAAAAGAGAGCTATAAGCTTAACTTAGAATTTTAAAATGTTCATTGCCACAAGCAAAATATGCAAGTATCCATCCGTCTTGAAATACACAATAACATTTGTTAACCAGCGTACTCAGAATAAATACACAGGGCAGGGAAGATTCGCTGATGAAACCGAAGACCGAAAGCATTAAAAAAAAACTTGTAAGTTGTGCCCGCGGTAGAAATAAGCTAACGCGCTAGTAAGTATAGAAGCCATAGTGCTGAGTTAGGCTGTGAATGATGCGATCATTAGCGGGTAATACCTGGAACCGACGATCTGAATGATGAGCTTAAATATGCAAATGCCTTGGACCTCATAAACTTTTTCCTGAAGAAATTATTTCAATTTTCTCCCATAATTTCTAATCCAATTATTAAATTACATTTTCGAATAGAATCATTAACAGAAAAACGAAGAGATTTCCACTGATTAACAAAAACTCTTGCATATGCTTCCAACCACCCTGAACAATTTTGGGAAATTCTTGTCTCAATTTTTGTACAGTTTCTTTGTCGCCAATGTGATAACAAGTCTTTTCGTATGAGTGAAATATGTTCACCGATTGTAAAGGTTGGCATGCGATCACACTGGAATGCCATGCACCGAGCTATCCAGTTAGCGGGCCGAAAATAGGCAGTCCCTTCTACTTTGAGGTTCATTATCTACACCTCGTACAAGAAGTTGCAGGGTGGCTACAGCTAGACGATCAACATAGACAGGGTCATTTGAATGGCCTTGGCTGCACTAAAGGCTCGACTTAGACCCTGAGTCTCTACTAAAATTGAACGGTTCATTTTCGTCTTGAAATCATTACCGAACAGAACAAGCCATTACCAGGTGGCTGTGTTTTCGACCTCATATGACAAGACGCAAGGCCGTCAGTGCAAGGCAATGAGGTCAGTAACTTGCAAATCCATTGCACAGGGCTTGGCGAACCAGTGTCAGAAGCACCTACATACACTCAGAGCACCCGCCTCCACTGCCCACACGCATCCACTCACCACATTGTCCTATTCAGTCATATGGTCTACATGGAATCAAGTGGGAAAACTCCACCGGTCATACCACGTCCCCACTTATCTCCTCCCCATCACATACATGACGCATTGAGACATCCAAACTCGTACACCACAGGCACAAAATGGGCATCTCGCATGTAAGTGGGAGGTGTCTTCTTCGGATCCTTCTCCAGGTGGCTCCTTTGCGATAGGTAACATGAGAGCAGCTAACCCATTTGTGTGAAATAATGGTGTGCCGTGTGTGGCACGCACAGGCGAGATCGCTAGCTCTCTTAGCCAATGCACCCAGTCCCCGCATCTGACAAATCATCAGCTCGGTTAACAGCTAAAGACTGGGAATGGGAATAGAGGGTGAGTTTGACGGTGAAGCGCATTTTCTTCAATTGGCTGCGCCTGAGCCTATCACAGTTCACTTAGATCCGTGGCTTGGAAGGTCGCCAACTGACTATATAACTCGGACCTCACAGTCTGTTCTGTGTTTTTTGAGTGCAGCGGCCGGCTGGTGAACTGAAAATTATGATTTAATAGCTCCTTCTTAATGTGGCCTCTATAGCGCTCCCACTCTGCGGGATCCGAGTCAGATGTGGCGGCACGCCTAGGAGGCGACTCCGGTCACGCCAACCACCTGCGCCCTGTCCCGCCTCCCGTCCTCTTGACTTTGTCATAACATAGGGTTCCAGGTAGGCGAGGGAAGAGACCTAGCGATTGCGGCAGGTGCTGCGCAAGTCTACTATGACTCCAAATTAATTCACGGGCAAGTCAACGTCCCAGCGCAAACTCTGTTGTGGGGGGCAAAAATCGGGCGAGGAGAGAATCGGACTCGACGGCCGAACTTCGCAGATCTGAGGGCGCCAATTGATTTCCAACTGCCTCGGGGGTTCGAAGCTCAGGCGTGCGGCCAGGAAGGTGATATCATTGATTTTCTATTGCACTTAAAGCTGAAATGGCAACACCAATCCTCTTTCCTTCATCCTGTTGTAGTTTTGTGTGTAATTTATGCATTTTCGTTAATTACGCAACCCAAACGGACAGCAGGTGGCCGTCACAAAACACGCTCCTCAAATGCAGGCATCATGCTTTGCTGAAAAAACACTGTGCCTGCTCAGTACTCGTCGATCTGGTTTTGTGGTTTGCACTGCGCATAAGAGCTTAGTTGATTAACAGGTTTAGTTTCGTGAGGCATAATGCAGCGGGAATTTGCGCCAATTAAGTTGCAACAGACGTGAAACCACGAAATATGCTGTCGGTTTGCGGATTCTACCGTACAAGGATCCTACGCCGGTGGGTAATTATTCAGCATATATTTGCCTGGGCTTGAATGAAGTTAGGACTTGAGAAGACCTTAGCTGCGATCTCCGATGAGAACGCGGCCAGCAGCCAGGCTACCATAGAGACTCCGGTGACGTCTGATTGGTCGTAATCACCGGTGAGTACGCTACAGCACTTAAAAAGTTTTTATATCAAATAATGAACTCCCATAGGCGTTTACGTGTTCGGATAAACAGAAACAGCATTCCGGTGGGCGGATAATCTCATTTTAGCGGATAAAACAGAACATAAAACGGTTACCCAACTAACGTGGTCCAGCTGAATGCAGTTTCTTCGCAAGTTCAGTATATTGTGATATCTCTCGTCACTCAAGCAGGCCTACCTCTCAGACCAAAAGTAACATATTTTGTGTTCATGATGCCTTGACTGTTGTATTGCCATCCAAACCATAATATTTTTATATTTAACGAAGAAATGATGTCACGAAAGCTACTCAAAAAGCGAGGATGGAAATACCCCCCCCCTCGCAGTCTCCTAGGCATAAGTGCGTGGTGTGCGGATTCTGGGTGGCCCGTAAGTCTGCTAGAAGCCATGGCGCCAGTAAAAACATTCCTGCGGTATCGGCAGACTCTGTTTGTTTTCAGTTAATCGGCTGAGTGCTTTCTGGTAGCTACTGCCGTCTTTAACACTTCTGCTTGTTAAGTTTATCGGAAATAAATTACTAAAATGGAGTAAATCAGTCTGAATCAAGCTTTATAGATACAGACCGAATATCGTATGCATATTTGGACCGATGTAGATTAGCCCTAGCGGTATAACCGTGTAATATTTATCAAAATGCTAACAGACGGCCAGTAGTATATAGAGATATATACACGATACGCAATACTGGCAGCACAAGTACTACCTAAAAGCTCATACACGTCTTTCGCGAATATTCTGCCATGACCTAACTGCAAGGGACTCGGCTCATCAGTGTGTTCTCCAGAGGCCCCCGGGTGATTTCTCGTAGATAGGTGCATTGCTAATCGCTATGCGGTAGTCTGCGAGTTCTAGTTTGACCTCCAAGGCACAACGTGACAAACACGTTTGGTAAAATGATCGGTGGGAACTCATCTCACGGTGTGGTGTTCATTGATCTGGTTAAGGAGCATGCGTGTCCCGTTGTGCCTTGCAGCGCACCTTAGAGCCGTCTGCAGGCAATTGCATAGCAACTTGTGGTGTGTGTTGATAAAGTTGAACCGACAAGGACAAGGGAGACCAGAATGGCCTTTTCTGACTTATTAGCCGTCTGCGGCCAGTCATACCTAATCCCGGGTGTGGATCATCTGATATTCAAACTGGCTACCTTTGATCATTGACCCACGGGCAAGTTGTTTCGTCGGTTGCGATCGGGAATATGAATAATGATAGTGTGATGCGAGGAGATTCGAGGTCTTATGTAGCCCGAAGAAGATGAAGAAGAAAAGGCGATTTCATAGACCAATTTGTATTCATACTGACATCTCGGAAACTCTCTTGTTTCCATCATCAGGGTAATGCGCTGGCTTTTACTGTCTGCCTGTTTTGTTCAGCTTTGCCGTCTGCCCGTATCATAACCGTGCTCAGTACACGTGCTCTGGCCTACCGTTTAGCTGTTGATTGGTTCTCGCCTCTCGAATTTTGACCATTGGTGGGCTCACGTGACTTGCATCCCCTTCGCGGCTGCCGTGGGTACCGCCACACCAGCCTTCGTATCAGCCTCCCCCCGTCAGACAGTGGACTGATCAGTCGTTGCTACTCGTGCATGCTGCTTTCGGCCTCACGGACGTGTTGGTGAGACAGTGTGCCACGCTGCTACCAGTGACAGAACAAGCTGCGGTTGTCTACGGCCTACCATGCCAAGGTATATTGGTGAAGGGGGCAAACGTCTCGGGAAAGCTAGCATGAACGCCAGCTTGCAATCAACCGCAATTTCGCTTTGAGAAAGCAAGGGTGATCGGCTAAACAAATGATAAGCTGACCAGAATGCTGCTGGAAAGTTGATCCTCAGATGGCATAGTTCAACGTGCCATAGCCCTACCTCCTATCTATGAGGCGCTCTGTACAAGGTTCGGGTGACTTCCCACGTGGCCGAAAGCCGATATCCGCGGAAAAATGAAGTGGCGCCAACCGGAAGTCACATGATCGGCATAGCACACTGCCTCATCGACGAGCACGCGATCCGGAAGTAATACGCACGAGCAGCAACGACTGATCAGTCCGCCGTCTGACGGGGTGGAGACCGACAAGCACGCTGATGTAGCGGCAACCACGACAGTCACGGAGGGGACACAAGTCATTTGAGCCCGCCAATGATCAACATTGGAGAGGCCAGAACCAACCAATAGTCGAAACCAAAACCAGAGTACGTGCGTTGAGCGCAGTTATGATAAGAGGCAGTCGGCACAGCAAAAGGGATTCAAAAATTAGATGTATCAACGACCACGTCGAGTGACAGAACGTGTGCCCAAGCCTTGAATTGGGATACGGCTGGCAGTCGAGCGACGGCAAGTAAATCAAAAGTGGAAAATCCGGTTGGCATTCCTAATTATTGACAGTCTGTCGCCAAAGGACAGCGTGTGGCGACTCTACATCGGGAGCCCAAAAGCAAAACGGAGTGCCTGTTTTCCAAAACAAAATGCCTCAGAAAACATCTTCCCCCCATTTTACTGCCATAATCTGAGGCGAATGACTATACGCAGTCAGTTTACACGTGAGTGTCAACAGAGCATCGAATGCGTCCCCTCGGACACCGCCATACAGACATATTTTCTGTCAACAATGCCACAGTAGTTACCCCACGCACCGACACTTACCGCAACCATGCGCCTCCAGGCGTAAGCGCCAGCGGCACTCATTCGTATGGGGCCCTGTATAGTGCTCCAATCACGTCCGGTCACCAAACGGCTGGTTTTCAGCCAATCGCAGCCAGCCAAAACGGTCAGTTAGCTTCAAGGCCGACGTAGGCTCACCCTGGCCCAGGGCGCTCTGATACCTGCACCATTGGCATTCGCACGCCTGCTACGCGTGCCGGAACATTCCCTCTCACCCGGCTGTCAAATTGTTCCAACGTACTCGGGGGTCGTTCCATACAGAATACTGTACTGGTATCTTCAAAGTCCGTTGAAACCCGTCCCTTGTCACGTAACTGTGGCGTAGAGTACAAACGAAAACTCGTGCTTATACAGCGGTCTTCGCATCCGCCAGGCAATTTGTCAATGTCCACGAGGAAGAAGTGCGTTGATTAACATTTCTGACAGGGTCTGGTAGAACCAGTGATTTCGGGGAAGTGATGAAAATGACACTTTTCCATTCGTCTCAACTTCATTAAATTACGCCGGCTGCGCCCTTAGAGCGTTTAATCCTGCGGCCTAACCGGATGACCCGCCTGCGCCATCGTTTCAGCGGATCGGGTGGGGTGGCGGAAGCCTGTCGCAACCAAAGGTCATGTCGGCAGAGAGAGGCGAGCAGGGGTGGGACGGCCAGCGGAGGACAGAGATGTCAACATATGCACGCGTGCACACACACCCACGTGTCCAGGTGCGGACGCGCCCTGCATTGATTCCGCTTTTACGCCTGAGCGCGCTTACCACGTCATCCCGCGATATGCTCTGGCCTTATACAGAGTCTGAGATACACCAGAGGACGCGTGGGTGGAGGGGCCGGTGGGGAGGGGGGGGTGGACGGGAGTTGAAGGTGCAATGGCGCAGAGAAGGCGGGAAGAGGGAACGAGCTCAGGGACGCAGGACGGTGCTGCTGCTGCAGCCAAACCTTACCCCTCCTGCTTAAGCTCTCTGCCATCCCTCCCACCGTATCATCCGTTTCATCCCTCCCCCTCTTCCCCACCGCTGCGCCGTTCTCCCCCGTGCGCATGTGTGTGTCTGCGCGCGCGCCTAAAATAGCATCGACAGTTAAATGTGCCGAGTCGTTCTTCTGCCAAATCGTGCGCACGCGTACTCAGGCCTAAATATATGCATCTGTTCACTCTCCTTCCTTCCCACCTACCCTATCTATCTGGTCGTCCGCGCGCAGAGCTGACATAGCTTCCCTTCGCTACCGTGGCAGTTCAACCCACTCAACGCCCACGCAATGTTGGCACAGTCACATGGTATACTCTCAGCCCCTCGTGCTTACAGCCCGAGCCGCCCTTTATCGTGCGCACGCGCACACACACACAAGTGGGACAATAATGCGCGAAGTCGTCAACAGGGCTTTTTGGGACAATCACATTATGGGCGCATGGTTACGTTGACCATTATCAAGTATTAAGTGTGAACGGAACATCTTCCACGAAGTAGGAAATCGCCCTTGCCACCTGGCCCCAACGACTTGGTAGCGCACCAAGCGAGGTATGAAATTTCTGGCGGACTCAAAGTCGCAAAGTCATCGAGCAGTGACAATCTGAAGATCAGAAGGTGTGGAAACGTTGTGGTCAGCTAACAGTCAGGTGGGCAGGAGGTGAGCGGTGTGGTGAGCATTCGCAACAGTCAGGGACAGAGATATACTTAAGATTAGCATTCAATTCCGATCTTGTAACGGTACTCATTGATGAGGACCACATAGCGCAGCAGAAGGAAGCCCACTAATCCAATTGGCGAAGGCGAGCGGCGGCCAAAATCATATGCAGATTTGGGGGAGGGGTGGGACCTGCTTGATGCGTTTACAGCCAGAAACTTAGAGTCTATCTTCCGTATCAAGTGCATCAGTTCGACTTTGCGAACGACGGCCGGCCCGGTGGGCTCAAGACGATGATTGGTGCGTGAATCAGTCAGAAGACTTACGCCGCACGAACTCCTTTGTTCGCCCATCTGGACACAGTAGGAAGCCAGAGCCAGGCCGACCAGAGGTGGGCTCGGAAGCCATGGCGGACGAAGCTAAGTAGTCAGTCTACGCGTGCCACACACGCGACCTCGGCTGCGCACAATAGACCAGGCTTTTTGCAGAAAAAAGAAGGCGTCGCTTTGGACCCCATCTAAGCTAGAGTGCCATAGGGTTTATATTTAGAAGGCATCAGTGCAGCCTGACTATCTGCGCTGAGAGACCGTGTTATCCCGTCAGTTGGCAGCTTTCAGGCCACGGCTTTTGTGACCCGTGATTGAGTAAAGCACGAAAACCTTATTATTAGTGAGAAATGCGTTGATGTGGCGTGGTAATGATTTGCCTAGTGTCGGTCTCTCGCTATCTCTCTCTCTCCCTGGTCCCACGTAACAGTCGAGTGCCCATCAAACATCAAGCGGTGGGATGAGGCGTAGCAGCTGACACAGCGTTAGAGCCAAGTCTAGGGCGTGTCGGACGACAATTATGGGCTCGGGCGGACTCACAGCCCACGTTTATCGGGCAGCGATCAGAAACACAAACAGACACATGCATGCCGCCCACATCGTCACCAACTTGGGTTAATTGCACAGGAAACAGGGCAGAACCCCGAAATATTTATTCACGGACACTAAATCAGCTGGTTTTTAATTAAAGTACATCAGGTATTTATTAACAGTGAACTAGGCACACACCAATCTCAAAAAGCAAACAAGCCTCGTTTTCTGGTTTCGAGAACGGACAGTCTCCTGCGGAGTGGCAGAAAGAGCACGTAACAAGAGAAGTTGCTTGCAAAGGGCAGGGGATATGGAGACGACAGACCTACTCTCGCCGGCTTCGGACAGCTCTATCCCTATGGTCTAGCAGACAGATGCTTGTTAGCCAGCAGTGAAAGGAGCTTATATGCTCTTAGAAGCAGAGCACGTTGACGATCTGCAATTCTAATATGGAAGAAATATTCACGGGGTAGAGACTTCTGCCGCCAAAAACCGCATTCAAATACAATCATCGGAGGAAGCTTGAAAAGGTTATGTCAAAAAATAATGTCAGGAGACTTCATAGTTCGTGGAGAGTGTATCTGTGAAGACCACACACAAACACAAACGTCAGTTCGACCGTCGTAATCTGACGATGTCCACCCTATGCTCCACAAAAGGTTGGTGCAGAGAGGGCTGCTTGTGCGCAAATTAGTTTTAAGTGATAGTTTTAGTGCATCTACCGCACACTCTCTCCCTTACCCGCCTGTGCCCCGTGTCAATACATAGTCAGGAAGACCGGAGGCGGGTTCGGGCGCAGAGGAAGCATCTCCCACGGAGTGGGAGAGCGGGGTGCGGCAGGAGCCTGCACCTACGGGTGCCAATGTTGGGCACGCACACCCCTCATGTTTGGCGCCTGCCGCATCCTGAGTTGGCCCTCGTGTTGATCCAGTGCACGCAGCCCGTTAAGGGGGCACACAAACACAGACAGACAGTTCGACCGTCGTAGTCCGACGATGCCCAGCGAATGCTGCACAATATGGTGGTGCAGAGACGGTGACTTGCGCGTGGATTAGTTTTAAGTGATAGTAGACTTGTGCTGCAGCTACCGCACTCTCTTCTCCTCCCCCACCTGAGCCCGGTGTCATGACAGAGTCAAAAAGACCGGAAGCGGGAGAGGACGGAGGTGGCTGGTACGACCGGAGCCGCCTCTGGGCGTGCCACCATACCTGGCTCGGATCCCACGGAGTGAAAATGCCGTGAAGGCCATATTACGGAGCCATTGCAGCCCGATTCTCAGTCCGACAGTCAGCCACTCCAAACAAAACACACAGTGAGCTGACCACGCGGTCCAATTTATCCCGTCAGTTGGCAACCTTCCAAGCCACGGCTTTTAGCGCACTGTGATAGTTTCAAGCGTGTCAGATTGTTTATAGTGAGGAAAATGTGCTGAGCCGTCAACCTCACTCTCCACGACCCCCACAATCAAACCACTGTCCGAGCCGTTTAGTCGTCTGAGGCGGAATGGGGCGCAGCTGCTGGTGACCGCGTGTACGCCTAATACGTACCCGAGCTGGCCCCCCAAACACAAGCACCAGGATTTCACACAAAAGGGGGCTGAATGGCTCACATCTCACAAGTGTGAGATAGCCAGAGTTCACGTTAAGAATGAACCATCGCAGCCTGACTCTCAGACCACTAGCCAGCCACTCCACACAACACACATTGGACTGACTGTGATGTCTAAGTTTAATTGTCAGTTGGCAACCTTCCAACCCACGGCGCTGATCGCCCCGTGATATTCTCAAGCTCAGATCACACATGCAGCAGTGGAGCCACATGAAGAAGGAGCCAAGGATCAGTCTTAACTCTCAATCAGCTATGCAGACTAAAAGCATGTATTGTGTGGTGGTACGCACGATCATGTGAGAGGCAGAGGTCGATGAAGAGAGAGGTAGTGTTGTGGTATAGCCGGAGGTGCTCTACCGCAGGTTTCCGTGGAGACGCCTGTGACCTAATAGGCCCATGTGGTATGCGAATGTGCGTTGGCAGTGCGCAAAGTTGAGTCCGGTGCAACGGGTGTATGTTTGTGCTCCTGGCACTAGTTCGCTGGGCTCTGTGCGATGGATTCACAAGTGACCAACAAGTCCGATGCGTGATATGCATGTGCTGTGACAATGAGGACAAGATAGATCGGGAGGTGCTGAGGCTGTGAGGGCCCTGCTGCTAGTACTGGAAATCGCGCTCATGAGAGGACTATGGGAAGTGTTGATGCGTGCGTAAGATGTGCTAGATTTGTTGGCATGGCGGTGGATTCCGCTTTCGTGGAAGCGCATGTGACCGATCAGACCCATGCGGTGAGTGTATGTGCGGGGGCAGTGAGTAAATTGCAGGTGGTGGTCTCTGCTGCGCGTTGGTCCTCCAGGCACTAGCTCGTCAGGCTCTGTGCAATGGAATCGCAAGGGACCGACCAGGCCGATGTGTAAGGTGAATGTACGATCGCAAAGAGGACAGGTTAGAACCGAGTCCCCATCGCTGGTACTGGGGGGTGGTGGTGGAGGTAGCAGGTAGCAAGTAGTCGGAGGTGGCTACTGAGGTGGCGGGAGTGGGGCAAGTGATGTTCGTTGCCGTGATCGGCGCAACTGGTGGGATAGGGAGTAAGGTGTCATTGATCATGGGCGGTGGGGCATCGATGAAGTTGTTATCAGTGGTTGGGGTGGTCGGCGTCGTGTGGTCTGAGGGGAGAGGGCGCAGGACACGCACACACGCAAGGACACATTAAACCTACCCGGGTAGTTTCCCTATTTACCTGCCTCCTCGATCCGTTCCAAAGTTTAACAACACAAAGTTCATCAAGTCAATGCAATCATGCGGTGCCACGCCGGCCAATTCGCCCAATATCCACACGAGATAACTAACCGGATCGTACAGCGGACTCATGCCTGGGAAAGGGAAGAGGGAGTGAGGTTGACTCTGGAAATTCCGACCTCACGACACTTCACATATACTCCTAACTATAAACAATATGACTGGAAGACCTCCAACTGACGGGCTTATTGGAGCTCTTCTAGAGTCTGAGAATGAGGTCAAAATGTCTCCTTACTCGTGTGACATCTGTGGTAACCCCAAACACGTGAGTTCAGAGTCGCGCCTACAACAGCTTGGTATGCTGAGCGTATCTCATGTCGTGTGTGGCCCACGAAGACAACCAACGTAATACTGGGATTATCAAAGTCTCGCCATCGTGCAGTTTGGATAGGGGGGAGATGCCGAGAGTGTGATGGATTCTAAGCAAGTTCTCTCCACTTTAAACTATTTCACGCACAATCCCCCGTTGCTGCGCTGACCGCCTGAGGCACGACATGAACATCGTCAACTGAGCCGATCATACTCTCGATATGGAGGCCTCAAACCACGTCAGAAACTGAACTCCGCCTCATCTGAGATCGTTTGACTCAAATTGGTCTCGGTGTATGGAGGAAAGATAGATAGCAGAGTAGGTAACGAGAGACATGTGGATAAAACTATGCAGAATTGTAACGAGCTTGGGTTATAACGGCTGAATAAAGACAGCATACGCCCAAAACAGAACAGGTTAGCCGCGTCTGGGTCGTCCAAACTTAAGGCGGCTCGGCAGCTAACCATCTATTCATAAGCTCTGTCACTGATTCTCGCACACAGCTACCAGAATCAGTAAAGTAAGGCTCTTGATACATCGAAAAGCATTGCAGTATTGCCTTCGTTTGTTAAGTCATATTCTTTGGAATTGGCTTCCTTATGACAGAAGGTGTCTCAGGTTTTTTAACGGGAGCTTCGGCTTGCACACTTTATATGCTAGGCTTGAAAACATACTACATATCCTAATTCTATGGAAATTTTTTCATAGTTCTCAAGTTAAGATTGATTAGTGTTACTGTTCATGTGATTGTTAAATGCATACTTATGTTTCGAATGGAGCCTCTAATGCTGATGCCCAATTAACCCATTGAAAAAACCGCATGCGAAGCGTAGGACGCGCTTGAAGACATCAAGGTACCGTTACGTCGGTCCTAGGATCATAACTAAGTGTCTGAAGGTAAGTAGAATGTCAGCTGTCTGGCAAATTACAGTGTGCGACAAGTGGTTCAAACATAGCGATGGGGTGGGAGCGAAGTATATGACCGGGAGAGGCAGTCACAAAGGCAGCGCATATGTGAAGCTGTATTAAACTGGTTTCGCGTTTTCTCAGCTCTCATGTGTGGCTTCACGAATCTTTGGCACACACAATCGCCGGTACCAACCTCGGTCGGCAGAACAAACTAGCCATGAATAGTTAATTTGATGAAACCCGGAGACAGGAATTCTCCTCCTCTCTACTTCGGTAACTTCCAGAAAGATTAGGGTCAGTTTGAGGGTTAAGGTTAAGTTTTAGGTAAGGCATATGGTTTATGGTCTCGGTAGTGTTCAAAAGCTTTTCTTTGTATTTTCGGGTGGAGTAAAGTAGCGGTAAGGAGGTTTAGTATAATGAGAGCGCATGATGTTGCCAGTTTTGGTGGTTTTTTAGTGGTAGAAGTAGTAGCATCAATAGTATTAGTACTATTAGTAGTATTAATATTAGTAGTAATGACAATATTAGTAGTCGTTGTCGTAGTAGCAGTAGTAATATAAGAAGTAACAGTAGTAATAGTAGTAGTATTAGTAGTGGTAGCATTAATTGTACTGGCAGTAGTATTGGTAGTTGTAATAGTTAAGTAGTAGTACTATTAGCAGTGGTAGTAGTCATATTAGTGATAGTGACAGTAGTAGTAGTATTACTAGTAGTAGTAGTAGTAGCAGTACTAGTAGCAGTACTAGTAGTAGTAGCAGTAATAGTAGTAGTAGTAGTAGTAGTAGTAGTAGTAGTAGTAGCGATAGTAGTAGTTAGCTATGTACTGGGATTGATGGTTGTGACTATGGCAGTTGTTATGATAATGATACCGTTTAGGTAGTGGTGACGCTGACGTAGCTAATGATGTCCATGAGGGCGGTGATATCGGGGCCCACAGAACAGGTTTCACTGTCGCATAAAACCTAAATTACGGTCCAAAGTCTGTGGCACACGATCGACAGCAGATATACGCCACTGAGCCTGATCATATCTTGACACGGATTTATCGCGGGCACAAAATGAGTGCTTGAGGGATACATATCGCAGCCCTGCATCATTATACCGAAGCCAACACACCCTACAGTCACTACGACGGGGTAAAAGCCGTCACTTTTGTGTTTCCTAACCGGAACAGTAACTTGGTCCACTGCATCGAGAGCAGCGTTGCAGCAGCTCTCTCCTAGAGTGACAGTAGAATACGAAAATTGTGCAAAGAAGTGCGGTATGTGTTACGAAAGTCTGCCTTCACAGATGATGTCGGGTCTTATTGGATACGACCGACGAAATATCGTGTGTTATTAGCGCTGATTGGAATACCGGTGGCGATGGCATCCGTGGGAATCACGTATGGTGGTCAGGATAAGTTTCTGATTATGGTCATGATAATGACTTTGATGCTGGGGCCCTTGGTATCTGCTGTGGAAGTGGTGAAGACAGGGCTGGTGATTTTTGTAATGTTAGTATCCCTAAAACGGACCTGAGTGGAAGATGCGCTAGGCAGAAGGCAGGGCTTGATTAGGGCAAGGCACGCGTTAATGGGAATACGAACTTCACAAAAATGCCACGCATAGGTGATGTGGCGGCACGCCTAGGCGCAGGCCCACGCCGCGCCAACTACCTGCCCACATCAGATAAATAACCGGCGCGGACAGTGGACTGATACCAGGGAATGAGGTCAACTCTGAGCAGTCCAACTGCACGGCAATAAACCTAAATTTCTCACTAGCAACAATGTGAAGCGCATTTAAACTAGCAAAGTGGGCTACAATCCGTAGCTTAGAAGACTGCCAATTGACGGGGTAACTCGGCTATCCTCTCGTAACGGAGAATCAGGCTATATTGTCTCCTTACTATGGTTTCCATGGTTCTCCCACTCTGATGGGATCCGAACCCACCTTTCTTGCTTGCGCGGAAACCCTGTTCATTGTGCGTGGACCAGACATGTTTGGCACAAGTAGAGGCCACATTTTACTTTGTTAGCCACTGCACTCACTCTCGCTTCCGGTTTTCTTGACTCTGTCCTCACGTCGGGCGCAGATAAGATAGAGCGAGAGAGAAGATATGCTGTGGAAGTGTATTATAATTTTAAACAAACTTTCGCGCAAGTCAATGTCCCCGCATCAACTATGCTGTGGAACACATGGTGTAAATAGACGATAATGATGATCAAACTGTCGTGCGTGGTAGTAGTGGCGGCGATGGTTGAAGTAATGGTGCTTCTCGTGGCGGTAGTGCTTTTGGTAATGATGACAGAGGACGAGGCGTTGATAACTGCGCTGATTCTAGTCATGGTAATGGTAGCAACCGCAGCAGTTTAAGGGATATTTATGGGCATCAGCTATATTGGATAACGTAAGGATAATTGAACATATGTAGCACGACCCGACAATGATAGCCAACAACCGCATTCTCCAGACAAGTCGCACAATAAAAAAAGGTGTGAGACAGGTGATGCCGACCGAAGTAACCACTTGCAGAAGACTGCCCTATTTTCACTGGCTCTACTACCAAGCAGACGTATTCTGTGTCGTATCCGAAGGTGACTGTTCCCCGAGGGAATTTCATGAGTTACGGCCCGTTACGCGAACTCAGCGCAAGCTGCGTCCCCAAAGTTTTGCATCAATAAGGAATCGATTGTTAGGAAAAATGAGGCTTGTTTTGGTTGATAAATTAAAAGTACACTGTCTAGAAATACTAATTTTTTTAGAAAATGTACACATTACGAAGAGGTGAAAAAACGATCTAGTTGAGTAAACTGAAGTTTTAAATGTATAGGAAGCCTGTCCATGCAACTAAACGAGGGAAAAAAGCAGCAACAGTAGAATTACTTTTGAAAATAGTCTTTTTTCAGAGTTTTGCACATATATATTCCTTTAGAGTAGGCGCAACGTAAAGTATGGCCGTCATCAAACAGCCTAACATGCGAGTGTATGTTCCAACACCGTTTCACGAGAATTGGCAGTTTTTCGTCCGTTTGTAAATGGTCTTAGTTGCGTTGGGCAATGCAAACAGATTTTCGCTTGATTGCGCCGATAGGGACGTCACAGGAATATAATATTTCATAAGCTCACATGTTCACAGGTCGGGCACTGACTAATAAATTTAAATATATTCGTCAGACGCAATCGTAAACGAATCATTTGGTGTATATAAAGATGATTTTTCTATTGTTTAATTCCTTTGTAACTATTTTGGGTTTTCTATTACGATGAGTTTCAGATCGTCTTTGAACATGTAGTGAATTCTTCACAATTTTGTGTGAATTCAGATGACAGCCCGTAAATGTAGATTCCATTCGATGTGTTTAGTAAAACCTTCAAAATATGACATTTATTAAAAGCACTTACCGAAGTAGGGAATTTTTTCGGACATTCTAATGCACTTGGCCGTCTGGGCCGTATTTGTGGACTCACTCAAACATGAAAACTCGCTGCCGAGAAAAATGAACGTTCACAACAAAAGCCATGAAAATGTATGCCTATAAGCAATTAAAGAGCATTCTATAATAAGTTACCACTTTAAAAAAGCGTTTTAAATAGATGTTTTGCTGTCGAATGTCTACATACTTAGCGTTTTTCCAAAGTGAAGTCAAGGAAAAACTGGGAACGTTTGACCAAATTTTCGACTTAGCTGTAAAGGAGGGATAAAATTTCAGTTGAACATTAAAAAGCTCACTTTTCTCTTTCTATTGGAGCGTTTTTCAATATGTTTGCTTACTTCTCAGTCAAGTTTTAAGAATTCAAACAAACAAGGGAGTGGCTAAGATTTTGCGATAAAATGTCAATCTTCTGCCCTTTCGTTTCAAGTTTCGTTATTCCTTTATAGTCAACTGCAGACCGAAATTGTCTTCACAGGCTTCGCTTACGCCGTGACAGCAAAAACTCGTGGCGTATCATCGCAGCTCGTATATATGCGCATTTAAGGTCCTTATCATCGGTGTGGTACAACATAGTACATTTACAGCGTTTTTAATACAAAAAGTCGTAAATTTGCAAAACGTAATTTTTTAGCCTGGATCTTCCCGTGTTTTTTTTCGAAAACAATGGATCTCTTCAACCTGCATTCACTTGATTTTCGTGAAAACAGAACAAAATGGTCCCTTCTCCGACGAAATATATTTCAAATTTTTCCGGATTATATTAATGTTCATTCATAGAACTGCGCAAAAAAACAAAATGCATTGATCCGTAGCTTTTAATAGCGTAGGAAAATTTCTGGATAGCATGAAACGTCGGATTTTGCCCAAATGTAGCCCGGTTTTCCCATCAATAAACCGATCTGAAGTTAAATATTTATTATTAAACAGCTTATTTGTATCACTTCAATACAATCAACAGAAAGAACACCTTAGAATGCGTGCCATGTTACTACTTAAATTCTGATATAGATATTTCATGAGTTAGCTAATCTACTGTATACATGTATGCAGAGAGGAGGGACGACAGCAAATGCGCCTCTGTCACGTGGCGAAACGGTGAATATCGTCTGCGGTGTTCAGTGTAGTTCCTGTGAGGCGGAATATGTTGGAGAGACCAATAAGCGACAGCAGACCCGCATGAGTGAGCATGCAAGGGCCGTGAGAAAGATGAATCAGAGCTATTTGATTGTGGAACACTTTGCGGCCTCTGGACACAACTTTTTTTCTAGGAGGCCGAAGACCTAGGCCTAGGTATCGATCAAACAACCAAAGAGAAGCTCAAAGCCTGGCACACCGTACCAAATTCCATCAACCTCTGTACGATTCCCCCGGCGGCCTAACAGGCCGTACGAGTGCGGCTCAATCAACCGAATCAGAGGCAGGAATTCAAACTGGTCGCGGTCGCAAGCAATCGCATACCGAGTCAGAACATAGGCCTGATTGAAACTGTATCAGACGCCAATGCAGTCTTCGGGGAAACCGCGGAGAACGCAAACCAGCAAGTCAGGCTTCAGCACGGAAGCATGGACACCGATGATGGGCGTCACCAGCCCGATAGGATAGGAGAAATCGGCAACGACTCGGTAACCACTGTTGAGACGCGCACGGAAAGATGGAAATAGGAGACGAGAGAGAAATATGCGGGACCGGGACAACAAATGCAGGCAATGCAGACAAGCTCAACTACCCTTGCCATCCCGACACAGCCCCCAGGCCAGGCGAGGGGGAAAAGCACTGGCCAGAAAGACAGCTATTAACTCCCTCCCCACCCCCTTCAGTGCATCCTCCAGGAATAACCGTAGAGCCAGCAGATTTCCAGCATGCTCAGCACCCATAAATACTGTGAGGCACCGTACAGAAACCACCTCCGACGATGGAATCTTGTTTGACTTTGAAATGTCAGGACATAAACCCTTTTTTCGTGATCGCCTCTTCTTCTGCTTTATGTCCGGGGACGTGCATTTTCGCTTCAATTAGCAATGACCGCTGTCATCCCTATAGAGCCCCCAGATGAGGCGAGAGAGAAAACACTGAACAGCAGGACAGCGATAAACTCCCCCTCCCCCGCAGTGCATCCTGAACAAATAGCCGTAGAGCCAGCAGAAAGCCAGAAGTTTCAGCACCCATAAATACTGTGAGGCGCCGTGCAGAACCATCCTCCGATGATGGAATCCCGTATTTCAATACATATATTTTAGGATAGCGTGACTTTCACTGACCTGGTTACGGAACCCGCATGTCAAATTGTGCCTTGGAGCTCATTTAGAGCCTTCACAGACAGTCGCATAGCGAGTGGTGTTATATGAAAATAAGGTGACACTGACAACAACAATGAATACTGGAATGACCATTTCTGGCTTATAGCCATCGTCAGCCAGCTGAACCCAGCCAGCCAATCATATCCAACACAGCTATACCCGAGACTCAGGTGCCGCAACACCCGGGGGTTGGTTATGGCTGGCTGATGACGGCTAATAAGCCAGAAACAGACATTTCAGTCTCCACGGTCTTTGTCGGTAGTGTCACTCTACCTACATCCCTAGCCAATGTTTGGCTACTGTCGAGGCTCGAGTGTGAGGCCCAAGGCACAAAGGGATGAGTGAGGCTCATAACCGATCAGTGAGCGTCAATCTACCATTGTTAATATTTCCGATATAAACCGACGATACAACAAGCCCCTGGCGCAGTGGTGAGAACGTTGGGCATCTAAATAGCAGGTTGCGGGCTCGAGCCTCAGGTGCCGCAAAACCTGGAGTTGTTAATTGTTATTGCCCTAAGGCAGTCCCTCCTTGAAAGTCAAAGTTGTGACCAGTCCCCCAATATAAGTTGCACGTTTCGTGACGCATAAATTGTGCGCGAGTGACGAGTGCGGCCATAGTTCTCACACCCACATTTTGCTCACAGGCTTTACTAGGGCCCTCATAATTGCGGCAACAGATCCTACTGGTTAACTAAAACAGACTCACACGTTCGAGGGCGCGAGTTACAGACCACAGAAAACACAAACACCACCTGTTAGGAGCACGCGCGGACCTACAGGGCGAGAGGGCGAGGGTCAAGTGCAAGGTTGGCAACCGGGGCCACGCGTTGATGCGCGTTTGTGCGTAACTGCAAGCACTGGAGAGCTCCTAAAGCTCTCGGGTGCTGCACCAGCCATATGACCTATTCACGTGTTTCTGCGTGTATGTTTGTGTGCGCGCGTGCAATTGCGTTAAACTTATTACACACGCTTGTCTGTTACATTAAAACTGGGGCACGTAAGTTTAGGACAGGCATCCGCCGGGCTGCATTCATTCCTTAACTGCTGTAGTACAGGTACATGCCATAGGCAGAATAGCATTGCTGACATAGAAGAGGGAGATCATAATGGTCATTTTTGACTCATTAGTCGTCAGCAGCCAGTCATGCCCAACCCCAGGTGGTGTCCCACCCAAGGCTCGAACCTGCAACCTGTTGATCAGAAGTCCAACACCCTAACCACTGAGCCGTGGGCTGGCTGTCCTGTCGGCTGCGATCAGATGTTTCATATATATATATATAAAAGATCTGAGATAGTATGCATTCCGAGCTGATATAATGAAAGAGGAAGGGGTTCTTCGAAAAATGCGAGTTGTACTCGTGAATTTTCGAGTTGGTCACACCAACCCGTCGTCAGACGAAATAAATAAAAGTGAGTGTTAGAATATCGCACTAGACAGGCTGGCGTGACAGGGCCGACAGACCATTGGCTTGTAAAAGGTGAGTCATTCTGGATTGTGAGCTAGGGGAAGGGGGAGGTGGAACAACTGCGGTTCCCGGTGCTGCAGGGGGAGGGTGGATGGTGGATCAGTTGGATTCCGGGTGGCTGGGTTGCCGGTAGTTGATGTGGCATTTGGACGGGAGGGGGTGAGTTGTAAACGTAAACCCTCATAATGGATGTCCAGGTCAACATGGCGGTTGATACTGCCCGCACAAGAGTACCAGGCCTCGAGGAATTCCCTCGCTCCTTTTGTGTTGGCCATGGCGATGACCTCAGTTTCATCCCAATTGAATCGATGATCGCACTCGAGTGAGTGCAAGACGAGGGACAAAGGATCTCGGCGGCGGACGGCTAGTTTGTGTTCATTAATGCGGGTGCCCAGGTGTCGACCCGTATGCCCAATATAAACACAAGAACAATTTGCGCACGGGATGCGATAAATTACGTTGGTTTTGTTGATTTTTGGGGATGGGATCCTTTATTCGGGATAGTGTGGTGCGTAGTGAGTATGCTGGCTTGTGAGCGACGCGTATACCAAGGCGATTCAACTGCCGAGCGATTACCTCAGAGGCCCCCTTCATATAAGGCAGGGAGTAGAATTTTCATGCCATAATTTCTCCGTTTGGGGTGGGGCCTTGCGGTTGTGCCTGGTTCCTGAGGCAGTTCTTTACATAAATAGCCGGATACCCGTTACACCGAAACAACCGATATAGGTAAGCAAGCTCTTTTTTAAGGATGTCATCGTTGTTGCAGTAACGGTATGCCCGGTGGAACAGAGTTCGGACGCAGCTTCTTTTGTGAGCTGCTGGGTGGTTGCTTCCATAGTTGAGGATAATCTCAGCATTCGATCCTTTCCTATGGACGCCTGTTGCGAGACTACCATCATGTAGCTTTTGGATTCTAACGTCCAGAAATGGCAGACTGTCTCCTACTGCCTCTTCACGAGTGAACTGTATGGTTGGGAAAACACCATTCAGCCTCTGATGCAGTTGTTCAAATTCGCAGTCCTTTATTACGACAAAGGTCTCATCTACATATCGAAACCAGATTTTGCGCTTGAAAGTTTGGAAAACCTCTTCTTCTAGTCATTGCAAAACAATTCGGCGATTATTCCTGATATTGGCGAGCCCATTGGGGTGCCCTTTACCTGTTGGTAGTACTTATTTTCGAATTGACAGTAGTTTCTAAGGCAGAGTTTGAGCAGTTCTATAACATGCTGCGTTGGAATATATAAATGAGAAGAAAAGGCGATCCCAGGGACGCATTTTCCCTTCTATTAACAATATATATATAATGCTCGATGGGCGCCCAACGATCAGCGTAGGGAACGTGCTCGTACCGTTGTACCTTGGGGCTCAAACTAGAGCCCTCCCAAGAAATTTCATAGCTGCTAGCGGTGTGGGTAGTTAGGGTGATGGTGTGTGGGTGACAGTCGGTAGACAAAGACGCATGCGACCTTAGTTACTGCGTTTGATGTTATTAAGAGTAAGCAAAAGACTCGGATAGGTTAGTTATGCATGCGAAGTCGAAATAAAAGTACAGTCGATATTCACGTATCATTTATCATGCACTTGTAAGGATTGTAGTGGTTTGGGTGGGCCCTGAGTTCTTCAATCATCAAGTAAGTTCCGATTGGCAAGAAAACAGTGCAGATACCAGAATAAGCTGTTTATTCTGTACATAACCCACAGTTTATAGCTCGGGCGGCAACGATAATTGGCGAGGTCAGGGCATATACTGAACTTGTTAGGTCATGCCCGTGTTGTTGGATGTTGTGGATCTGGACACAGCCAAATTTACTTGTATAACCCGACGGCTGGTTCACAGCTCAGCAAGTGGGGTTAGTTGCCTTATATGAGACATGAACAGCCATGATTTTCTGAACGCATATAAGTTCATGCAGAAGTCTTTTGAATGGAAGCAACAGGCTTAGACGGGCGGATTAACTTTGTGGGCCACAGCGCTCACCTCCATCACAAGTAGTCTTTACTACTCCTTGCTGTTGGATCCCTTTGGACGTAAGAAGAGTGAGGTGGGGTCGAGACGTCCGAAATCCTGCTTCGACTATTAATAAATTCTCACGCACGTCACCCCGACCGTCGTTTGTGACAGTCAAGCAAATTGGTATGCTCAGCGCTGACTTTATCGATATATCAAAGACCTAGGATACAGCCGATCTGCGTGAATTATATAAAATTTAAAGGGAAATCTGATGCATGGCAAATTCACGCAACTCATAACAGGATCCCATGACGACATACGGACATAACAACCTCGTCGGATTCCTTCACCATAAAGTGTGGGCTGAAAAAAGATAGGGTCCTCTAAATCACGCTAACTCTATAAACATTATGGCAACTGACCAAAACGAACATACTAACATCGATAGCAGATGCTGTATTGACTAGGTACCTGTTAGTCACTAGCAAGGTGGAATGCAGACAAAGCCCACAAAAAGATTTTTGGACTCAACGCTTCCGCGTGGATAGAGGAACGGATGTATCGACACCTTGCTGCTGGATACTCAGTCGTTGGATTAGTAAAAAGTAAGCAGAGGACGATGATGGTAAAAACATTAGAGCAACTTGCGGAATCTACGAATCTGACAGATATTGTCAGGTTTCATCACCTAATTTTGGGGGGAAGAATGACGCTAGTTTCGGAAAAAGAACGTAAGAGGTGCATTTCAATCAAAAACCGAACGTGATAAGGTAGCCAGTCATTTAGCTACTTTAGCTTCAGGATCGGAATGCCAAGGCATCCACCATAATATGAACCCAACAACCTAAAGAGCCTTGTTTCAAACTTTTAAATTGGCTTCTATCCAACTCACATCTTGTAATTGTGTTGTCTTTGATCCGACAGCCTCACATCCTCAGCTACCTTAATGCGGGTGCAGCATAGACGAAACTCACCACCCCTTCTCGACCACAGGTCAACTGAACTTGTTACGAGAGGTAATTAAGAACCCACAGGAACTTAGTTGACTGCATTTGGAACTCCACAAAGACGAGTACTGGCATCCAGCAAATTACCCCGACACCGGTAACTCACTGACCTGTCGCGTGTGCGGGGTTTAACAAATGGCTAGTGATGGCCCCAGTTAAGCAGTACGGATCAAGTACCACGTGTTATGTACTCACTACTGCCGTAAATGCTCTCTCATCAGCGAGACATTCGTTCTCTTTTTCTGGCAGAATGTCGTTGCAGAAGGAAGCAAGCTTTATCCAAACAAAGGCAGCTATTTTTCGTCCGCTACTGATTATCATTCGATCGTCAGGGCTTCCTACGTAAAGACCCTGCAGGTGCCTATCGCAGCATGCAGAAAATGCTGGCCATAATCGAGTTTGGTCAAGTGTCCAAGTGGGTTGAAAATAAGAAGTCTCAGTGTGGGCGATACAACTGCAAGCCAGACCTTAACACTACGCCTCATTATGCCGCGATCATACCATTGCATCAGTGTGTTTGTCTGAGCAATGGGGGAGGGGTTATAGCATTGTTTTGATCCCCACCTTTGTTTTGATCCCCACCTTTGTCGGTCGCACCTGTGGTTATAACCAGCGTCAGTGATGGCCTCAGTGGTAAACCGTCAATCTGCGATGGCCTATGTGGCACATCATCCAGGAGTAGACACTGTGGCTGCATGCATGATAAGACCGAACTGCTGTTTCGCGGACAACTTCGGTCAACAATGAAGGACCGAGATCTTAGTGCTGACAGAGGTCTCTTTGTACCCATGGACTTACTGCATGTGCCAGCAAGTAGTAACAGATACCCTCTCCCAATACCCGTCACAATCATCCGTTGGAAACAAGCGCATGAATCAATTTCCTGGATTCGGAGCCAAACCTACTGGGTTTCTTAGAAAAAAATACGCACCCACAAACATCAGTTGTGGAAGTTTGATCTTGCTAACGATGACGGTCAACCACGGATAAAACAAGAGATCACAAGTGAATTCCCCTTTAAAGAACGGATGTAGTCAGAGCCCACAAAATGTCGACATAACCAACGAAATTTCACCTTAAGAAGTGATTGCACAGAACAACCCTTTCACGATAGTTGCCTTTGAGCAACCGATGTTTAACGTTGCATGCCTGCTTTGGGTACCTACAGCCTACAGATAACAGCTCTGCAATCAAAGGACCAGCCAGAATAAAGGCTGCAAAGATGTATTACTGCCTGTTAAGGGCTTTCATAAGACCAGGAAGAACAAGGCTTTGAATAGTTTAAGACCCTAAATTCTAATGCAAGCATAGTGGTTCAAATAGTGGTGTCAAATAGTGGTGTCAAATAGTTGTCAAATAGTGGTGTCAAATAGCGGTGTCAAATAGTGGTGGTGGTGGTAGTGGTGTCACATAGTGGTGGTAGTGGTGGTGGTAGTGGTGGTAGTAGTGGTAGTGGTGGTAGTGGTGTCAAATAGTGGTATCATGAACACTAGAAGGTATGACAACTTTTCCAAAAAAAGTCTAACTGCCAAATGCTAGGACGATGGGCTGATGTTTTGGCCTATTTTTCTCATAGGGGCCCCATTTCAAGTGGGCTATCAAACTAAATAGACCATTTTCGAAAACAAACACCCTGGCATTTTACCAACCCCTCTTCTCTTTTTGAAATACTTAGTATAATCCTGGATAATCTTAATGAGAACATATCAGATATTAATTGACGAACGCTCACCGATCGCTAATGGAACTCATTCGTTCCGCCCTTCCTTGGGGTTCACTCTCGAGCCCCGCCAGCAGCAGCAAAGCGGTTAATATTAGTAAAGGCGGATTAGCGAAACCGAAAAAAAAACAAGAGAAACTGGAATGGCCACTTTTGGCTCATCAGCCGTCATCAGCCAATCATATTCAATCCCAGCTGGTGCACCACCAGAGGCTCGAACCCGCGACCTTTGAACCACGGTGAGCGTTCATTAACGAATGAGAATATTCCCAATCTAAACCAGCAAGACAATGGGCCTGTTGCTTAATAGATAGAACGTTGGACTTCTGATCAACAGGTCGCGAGTTCAATCCTCTAGTTATACACCACCTGGGGTTGGGTATGACTAGCTGACGACGACTAATGAGCCAGAAATAGCCATTGCAGTCTCTCTTGTCTTTTTCAGCATTTTTAACCAACATATCAGACAGTTTAACCAGTTCTTCAGATGTCATTGAAGAAACCGCTTGCAATAAAAATCGGATCCCACGCCATAATCAGTGGAGTTTGAGGTGACGAATTAAATGTTTTTTTTTCATGTTACCACTCTCGCAATAGGCATTCTAGGCGAAAAATTCATATGAATGACTGGCAAGCAGTCTACTAAACCTCAAGCTTCCTTTCAAGATGTTTTAATTTCGTGATATCTTCGTCATGCAACACGGGAAATCAGGAAAAAAACAATAATTAATGTTTACTGAATAAGATTGATTCTCGGGGACTAATGATACTTGCTCATCTTAAGAGGAGCTGAGCTGTAGCAATGGATCAAAAGCGTTATTTGTGGTAACACAAAAAGACTCTATGTATAGTAGATGTGTGTTACAATAATACTGCTCCTTTAATATAATCCTCAGATATTTCAGTCATGTCATGTTACCAACTTTCGAACGTGCTACCCTGTGGACTGCATTTTATAGAAACCCCACGCAAAACATATCCTTTCTTGTACTAATTTTCCAGTAGATTAGGTATCTTTTGGGTTTTGTACTTGAAAAAAGGTATCGCAATGTTTAAAAAAGTTTTATATTTTTGAATAATCTTGAGCCCGACCTGCCGTTGCACTTAAATTTGGGCTTTCCAAAATACTACCTATATATTTTCCGTCTAAGTAAAACCATAGATTTCTTTATGTCATTAAGAAGGAATCATGTTTGGCTAGTAATTTTACAACGGCTCTGAACCGTGTTGTATACTTTATAAGCAACCATCATACATTGACCGACATGATACTTTGTAAATGGACCTTTCACGGTCTAAAATGCCTGATAAATTAAAAGTTTTAGGGCCGATAGATATCACTCTTTCGAGTTAAAAATTTTAAGGTGACGCAATTTTCTACCAAATGGTACGAGAAAAATGTTTTTAAGCGCAGTCTCTATGCAATATATTTATTTTAAAAGGACACAAAAAACGATTAAAAGGCATGCTGCTTAGGTAGTTAATCTTTACATGGTGCGATTTTGTACAGGCAGCTGAAAAGAAGCTTCTTAAAAAGTCGGCATTCTGAAGAGGGGTGAAATATTTAGGGCTAATATTGCAAGATCATTAATATCGCAACCCTACTTATCTCATCGTTTTTGGATCGAAAATAAACTTCAAAATTTCGGTTATTTTCAACACATGCAATGTTTAGTGTAAAAACCAAATATGGAAATATTCACCTGATCTACTTAACTCTCAAAACTAAGAAGAATACATTGTTTTTTTTAAAAAATATATTAAATCCATTGGGTTCCGCACGCGAGCCCAGTTGCGGACCTGGTCGTTGTCAGTCCCTAAAATCCTGCACTCCGAAGCAGTTACATCGGTGCCACACGCCTGACGATCGAGGAGAGCCAACTACTAAACTCTTCCAAGCCGCGCAAAAACTTATGCTCCCCTTCCCCCC
The DNA here is from genome assembly GCA_017591395.1 of Schistocephalus solidus. Lineage (NCBI taxonomy): Eukaryota > Metazoa > Platyhelminthes > Cestoda > Diphyllobothriidea > Diphyllobothriidae > Schistocephalus > Schistocephalus solidus. The sequence continues at coordinate 11,451 of WEDG01001390.1, read as the reverse complement.
TCCTCCCTCATCTCTTGACGTCCTTTTCATGAGCAGATTCGGGGTTGAATTGGGCGCCGCAGTGCAAACACAACACAACTTCCAAGTTGCCACAGCAATAAAACGATGATACATAGATGCAAAGGCTTCAGGGTGACCATTCGGTGTCAAAATACACGGCAGTGGCCAAAAGGAAAGAACACGGGGAATCGGGTATCACAGAACCAGTTGGAAAGGAACGGTTGTCCACATAACCAGCTGCTTCAGTAGTCGCCCACCGAACGATGAAGCCGTCCACCATACGTCCGAAATACGTCTGCAGTCGCAGAACGCATTAGTGATGTCACTGAGCACCGGCAAGAAGCTGCTTTTCATCCAGAGGTTACTCGAGGCCCGGGCCTAGGTGAATGCAAGCGGCGATCATTTATAGTTTACCAGCAACTATATGCCAGATCAGAGTGAAAGACGGCTGCAAGCAAAAATAGGTAGTGCAGAAATAAAATTGCCGAGACGAAATTTGGCCGACATAGAAGAGAGGGCGTTGGTGAGCAATACGAGGATTTCAGACGCTATTGTGGCCTGGGCTCCCGGAGGTCAACTATGCAAACCGGCATATCACGCGTTGGACTTGCGTGACCAGACGGCACATCACAATTTCCGGTCATGGGCGCATGTGGCAGTCGCGTTGACGGCCAGACGAGGCAGAGTAGTAAAAGAACCGGCCAAGGGCACGTACAACTTCCGCGTGGCCAGACACCACAAAACTGTTTATTTATTAGCGTTCTGTATGAGTGCGTATATTTATACATACGGAAATGGGCGCAGACAACGACTTCCCAAACAAAGCCAGCCTCGGGTGGGCACTGCACTTTCCGAGCAGGCAGCAACCTGCTGGGCCTCTCTCGGACAAGGTACGATAGCAGAAAGGAAATTGTATCCAAACCTGTGAGTAGGTCGTTATAGTTTCAGTCTTATTCTGGAGCTGGATTGTCTCGGAAAGCCAGATATGAGTGTGCGCCCATTCCTCTATGAATAAATACTCCGTTTGCGGTGGTAGAGAATGCTAGTTGGCGAGGTGCTGATCAACGCCGTTTCGCCGTCTGCAGACCAACTGCACCGTGTGCATGTGCGTGTTAATGTTTCTGCTTTGAGATGTTGGCCAGGTCTATGGTTGGCTGATTTAAGACAGGAAAAGCCCAACAACGGTATCGCATCCATCAGCGTACTCACTATGCCCGCATCTACCAATGACGGGTTATCTTCCAGGCATAAAAACCACACGACCCGTTTTGGAGTTATGCAGTCATATTCGGCGTTTGTGACTTATTTATAAGCTTCTTTACTCTATGTGAAAGTCAACTTCATTTCTCAGCTAAAAATGAAACATAAGTTCAGACACTACACTGGGGAACCCAGTATTTGATTACAGATTTTAATCGGTTATTTCCGGAAGCTATATTTCCAGTACTAATCGCTTACTACTCGAAATTTCGACCGTCGTGAACGACAACTTCAACAGAATGCCCAACAAATTAAGCACAGGATCGATGCATTACACGTGAATCAGTTTAATATGAGGTGGACTTGCGCTGCAGCTAATGCACTCTCTGCTTCTTCACTCACCACGTTTCTAAGACTAATGTCAAGGCCGGAGGCTTATCCGAGCGCGGTAGCTAACAAACCCAAACAGCCTTTCTACGCCCACCTCACACCATCTGGTTCCAATAACAAATACCACGCTTTCCCGAGTTAGACACGCTAACCCTCCTTCTGACTCCCCTACCCTCACTCCTGTCATCAATTCCATTGCTCCCACCATCACAGAGACCACATCCATCTACTCATCGCCTGTTACCCCTACCACCGCAACCACCACCGCCTTCACTACCACCACCACCACCATCAGCGATGGGGAATCTCTCCTAAGCTGTACTCAATGCGACCGCACATTCACCTCACGAATCGGCCTGGTCGGTCACTTGCGAATACATCGTACAGAGACCGGTGAGCCAGTGCCTGGAGCACCATCACACAGCAGAGGTCGTCGCCTCCACTGCCCTCACTGTCCTCGCGCATTCACTCATCGCATAGGCCTATTCGGCCACATGCGCATCCATAACAGCGGAATTCACCACAATGCCGACAACACCGATACACCATGCACACCCTCCGCTCCTGCCATTCTTAGTGCCCCTGCCACCCCCACTACCAGCAATGACATCCTCCCAGCCTCTACCGATTTCTCCTTCCCACACTGAACCCGCAACTTCAACTCACGCATCGGCCTGGTCGGTCACCTGCGAATCCATCGCATGGAGGCTGGTGAACCAGTGCCTGGGGCTCCGACATACAGTCGACGTGCCCGCCTTCACTGCCCTAACTGCTTTCGCACATTTACACACCGCATGGGCCTATTAGGACACATGCGCCTCCACGACAACCTCCGGTAAACCACCGTAGGCTAACCTACATCAGCGCACACTACCTACACCCAATGCATCGACAACACTCTCACAATCACCATTTACCACAGTATATAACGGTTTCCTAGAAACCGTGGCTGAAAGTCTGCCAATCTGACGCTTCCACCAGACCACGCCGTCGGCTCAGTGTATGTGCTGTGTGTGTCGAGTGGCTGACCAGTGAACTGGGAGTCAGACGGCGATGGCTGCTCCATATCCCCTGAGTTTGTGAATCCTGGTGTGTGCGTTATGGGGCCAGGTCGTGCTGTGGCGCGCGAAGACGGGTACGCCGATCCGTCAGCCAATGCGCCCACTCCCACATCAGGCAACTGACTGGCTCGGACAGTGGTCTGATTGTGGGGGTGGGGAGAGAGTGAGGTCGAGAGCTCAGCGTATTTTTCCTCACTATAAACAATCTGACGCGCTTGAAACTATCACGGTGCGCTAAAGCCCGTGGCTTGGAAGGTTGCCAACTGACGGGATAACTCGGACCGCGTGGTCAGCCCAATGTGTTTTTGTGTGGAGTGGCTGACTGGCGGACTGAGAGTCAGGTTGCAATGGCTCCTTCTTAATGTGGCCTTTATGGCACTCCCACTCCGTGGGATCCGAGCCAGGTGTGGTAGCACGCCCAGGGGCGGCTTAGGCCCGCCAGCCACTTCGCGCCTCTCCCATCTCCGGTCTTCTTGACTCTGTCTTGACACCGGACTCAGGTGGGGGAGGAGGAGAGATGCGGTAGCTGCAGCGCAAGGCTACTATCACTTAAAACTAATTAACGCGCAAGTCACCGTCCCTGCACCACCTGGTGTGGAGCATACGGTGGACCTCGTCGAAATCGACGGTCGAACTGCCACCACGTCCGTCAGGTTGCAAACGTCCAAGTCATATTCAACAACCACACTCAACATTTTGGCGGACTTCGCCCTAACCAAAAAATAGCACATATAAACACACACACGACAGTTCGATCGTCGATTTCAACGAAGTCCACCGTATGCTCCAAGGGAGGGTGGTACAGGGACGGTAACTTTGGTGTGATTTAGTTTAAAGTGATAGTAAACTTGCACTGCAGCTACCGCACTCTCTCCTCCTCCCCCACCTGAACCAGGTGTCATGACAGAGTCAAGAAGACCGGAGGCGGGAGAGGATGCAGGTGGCTGGCGTGGCTGGAGCCGCCCCTGGGCGTACCACCACACCTGGCTCTGATCCCACGGAGTGGGAGTGCCATAAAGGCCACATTAAGAAGGAGCCATTGCAGCCTGAATCTCAGTCCGCCAGTCAGCCACTAAACACACATTGCGCTGACCACGCGGTCCGAGTTATCCCGTCAATTGGCAACCTTCCAAGCCACGGCTTTTAGCGCACCGTGATAGGTTCAAGCGCGTCAGATTGTTTATAGTAAGGAAAATGCGCTGAGCTGTCGACCTCACTCTCTACCCCAACCCTACAATCAGACCACTGTCCGAGCCGGTCAGTTGTCTGATGCGGACGTGGGCGCAGCTGCTGGTGACCTCGTCTACGTGTACTACGTACGCGACCTGGCCCCCCAAACACGAGCACCAGGATTTCACACAGCAGGGGGTTGGACGGCTTACATCTCACATGTGAGATAGCCAAAGGTCACGTTAAGAAGGAGCCATCGCAGCCTGACTCACAGACCACCAGTCAGCCCCTCCACACAACACACATTGGACTAACTGCGAGGTCTGCGTGTAATTGTCAGTTGGCATCCTTCCAACCGTGGCGCTTAACGTTGCCGCACACTCTTCTCCTCCTCCACCTGAACCCGGTATCACGAAAGAGTCAAGAAGACCGGAGGCGGGAGAGGATGCAGGTGGCTGGCGCGGCCGGAGCTGCCCCTCGGCGTACCACCACACCTGGCTCGGATCCCACGGAGTGGGAATGACATAAAGGCCACATTAAGAAGGAGCCATTGCAGCCTGACTCTTAGTCCGCCAGTCAGCCACTCCACACAAAACACGCATTGGGCTGACCATGCAGTCCGAGTTATCCCGTCAGTTGGCAACCTTACAAGCCACGGCTTTTAGCGCACCGTGATAGTTTCAAGCGCGTCAGATTGTTTATAGTGAGGAACATGCGATGATGAACGGGGAGGCGAGGGGGGAGGAGGGAAGTTGCGCCGGCACACGTCAGCTGGCAAAAAAGCTGCAGAGCAAGTACCGGTTATATAGCCCACTTCAACTAATATGCGCATGAACTTCAACCAAATCGCAGACAAGAGTGATTAAAATGAGACAGCGATTAGATGCCGAGGGGACACCGAGAGGCATCAAGTAGGACCGGAATAGGGAACGATCGCGAGCCGAAAAGTTAAGTTCAGACATGCTCTAAAAAATAAGGTTCTTCCTACTAGTCGGTAAAAAGAGGTTATTGATTGCTTCATGCAACTGTCAGGAAGGTTTGGGTTAGTTCAGAAGGAAGAGTCAACTTCGCAATAAGCGATTGCTGATTGTGTGATGCCTAGTACTTATGCCAGATGCTAAACCGTTTGTGGGTGAGGTCAAAGTAACTATCGAAATCTAGTTGACATTTGTCATCTTCGAGTAAGCCTGATCATCACAAGATCAAGAGTGTTGGTTCTAAATATAATGACCTCGGACACCCAGTACTCTAGGTAGCTCAGTTGGATGGATGTTATTCCTGCAAAATTATTTTTGTTTCCAAACAGTAAAACAGAGCATAACAGAACAATTCCAACTATAATTTGCCTCATGTATGAAACGCAAATGAAATTTCTCATTTTGGCAAATTAAGAGGCAACGCCTGATCACTAGGCGTGCGCGTGTTAAAAGAAAGATGCGCATTTCTCCGAAGACAGAAGAAATTTTGCCGAAACATCAAAATCAACTTAATTGGTTTATTCCAAGTTCACACCCTAACTTTTCGGCGTCTGTGGTATTGAAGCAAGCCTCATGACTCAGAACCTTCAGCTGTCCAGGCGTCAACTGTTTAGAGGACAGATTGTGGACTAGGACATCAGTCTCTTCCTCAGGTGAGTGGCTTATATTTCGAAGCGCCTTTTCATGGCCAACGGATACCCTCGTAACTTCAACGAGCGCAGCAGGCTGGCCAAACCAAAACAAAATCTGGTAACAGAACAGCCAAAATTATGGCGTGCACTGCCATACATTGACGGCGTTTCTGAGGCAGTTTCCCGCCTCCTCAGACCGCTGGGGATCGGAATCGCCCATCGACCGGATTCAACCATTAAAAATCTAGTTATGAGACCGAAAGCCCCCCTTCCACGAGGTGAGAGTTCGAGCCTCGGGCGCCGAAGCGCCTGGGGTTGGGTATGACTGGCTGATGACAGCTAATAAGCCAGAAATGGCCATTCCAGTCTCCCTTGTATTTGTCAGTAATTTCATTCTGTCTATATCACTAGCTGCTCTGTGGCTGCTGGTAGGGCTCTAGAGTGAACCCCAAGGCACAACGGTACGAATGAGTTCTGTAACGGATCGGTGAGCGCGCAACTACCATTGTTAATATTACCGATCGAAACCGGCAAGACAATGAGCTCGTCGCTTTTTTTACCTGCAATGGAATTTTCCTGATTATCAAAATTAAGAGCTGTATAGTGCGCCAGTCACAAAACTTTATGCATTGATTTATCCACCTTCCATCAGCCAAACATAACATCGCATGTGAATATATCTTCAATCAAACGTGCGTAGTCCAAGCCATTTATAAAAGTGATAAAGGCAAAATTAACCTAAAACTGTCAGCAAAATTCAAACGCCGGTTTTACCTATCGCCTGTCAAATCACATGCAAATTCACGAAAGAGGGATATGCTACCCGTCGTTAGCAAAAAAAAACAAAAAAACTGTTGTAAGTGGTTAAGAAACAAATCAAAATTTACCTTGTCTTCAGCATTGTTCCCATTCATAGCGGTCTTTGTGCTAGTTGCATCATTACTGCAGACTTTAGTCACCGCTTCTGTTTCCTCCTTAATGACAGCACTTTTAGCTGCAATGCCAGAACCCTTCGACTGTTCTGCATTGGTCATTTCCTGGGCCATAGGTGCAGTCGTTGCCGCACTCACAGCAGAAATCTGTGGAAGCGATGGTTGCCACTGGACCACGGGGTTTGCTGCCGTTGGGCCTGCAACAGCCAATCCAGGAGAAGTCTTCGGGCTGATCACTACATTGAATCCACTGCCTGTTGCATTTCCCTGAAGATGCTGGTATTGTTGGGGTGTGAAAGGAATACTAATGTGTGTTACGGATGCCTGTAGCTGATGCGGTTGAATGGATGTGGGCTGTGAAGCAAAGCCGGATCTTCGGGGTCCAGGTTGGTATGCACCACTAAGGCTGCTGCCACAGAAAAGAGGGACTCCAGGGCGTTCTGAAGGATTTGGAAAAATTCTTGGAACTTGTTTGTTGGTCGGAAGATGTTGCCCATTAGAGATATCCTTGCTGCCTGGACTAGCCATGATAGGTGCACCATCCTTCAGATAGGGTGACGGTGGCCCAGGAAAGGGCGAAAGAATCATATGGGTGAGAATCCCTTCCTCGTCGACAATCTGCTGAACCAAGTGGCCCGCTGGAACGTGTATTGGCATGGGTAGCGGAGGACCGGTGTTAGACACCAGTCGAACCGTCGCTGGGCCTAGGAGGAGGCGGAGGGAAACAGACATGTTACAGTTATGAAAGTGGCTAGGCAGACAAACGTTCGCGAGAAAAAGAGAAGCAGAATTTTAGAGAAAGTTTGCACCAGGTGAGTGGGCAGCGGCTAATTTCTAGGTCGTAAGGTTTTCCAGTATGGAAATCCGCAAACGCTATAAGAAAGGCAACGTCTTCCGGAGGGCGAATGTTTTCGTATCAGCACATTAAACTTTCAAAAGTGTGTACCTGTAGGTCATACAAAATAGCATAAGTAGATGAGTTTCATGTGGTATACAATGCGGTAGTTGGCAAAATTTGTTGCGTAACATAAAATCCATAGTTAGCCACTTTGTAAAAGCAAGGGAAAATAAGCTTGCCTCAACATTTGACTACAAATCAAAATGAGGTGTTAAGTAACTTCCGGTTAAAACCGAAAGCAAATAATACAAATCACAGTCACTCATAAAATACCATGTTTTTATGCGTGATTGGCACCATCAGGCACTCTATCTGCGAAGTGGACTAGAAAGAAGATCATAAAAAGGATACATCATTTTTAATTTATTCGACGCATGCAGAAAAGTGTTTTTTCGATGAATATATTTACAATATCTAACATGCGAAAAGAACAAAATATTATGACTTTATTGACTAACTACTTTAAAAAGATGGAAAATGAGTTTGCATCTAAATCTGACCTGGTGTTTGCGTCTGTCAAAAGACGTTTTATAGCTAAAAGTCGTAGCGATTTGGGATCATTTTAAATTTCTCATGCTAGGCAAGTAAATAGATTTACATTTTCCCCATATAATGTCAGCACAGAAGCGCTGGATGAGATGCTCGGAATCCACAAAAGAGTTCATGGGCTATGCTTTTAGGCAGAGACATAGCATGTCTATTGAGTTGCCTGGAGAAGATCACTGAGGCTCAAGGTTACGTTTTAAATTTCAGTGCGTATAATATTTCCATTGTCTAGGTGGTAATAAACATTGGTTGCTGCGGATAAAAGGCCCAAATGAACTATTTATGTGCCTGAAAATAACATGCGGTTATAACTTGTAAATTCTAAATTATTCCATCGTCTTTATCATCTTATATAGATGGCACAATTATACTTTATAACATATCACCTTAAGGTAAAATTTTAGTGTACGTGAATATAAAGAAGTTGGAAAAAGACCAATGAGATTGGCATAAATGATGGGAAAGTAAATCGGAGAGCAGCAGAGATTGGTACTATTAAGAATGCGCCTGAAGTAAATTGAACAACATTTGAAGCAGTAATAATATTTCATCTATCAGGGTGGCAGAAATTTGGTTAAATTTAACAATGGCTGTATTATTTCTTTCAAAATGTAGCAAGCTGTTCCTAAAGTAAGATTCGAAAAAACATTGCGTATGAACTCCAAGGAGACTCACCAGGAATATGTTGCACATGGTCACCAATACGAATTGAGAACACTTCTCCAGCATCCACATGAACCATTACGTAATATTCTTTGCCAGAATTGTTTTGTTGAACACCGTAGCAACCGGCACCAGAGGCTGGGACATTCTGTGATACTTGGGCGGAAGCATCAATACTTTTGTCTTGGACAGTAGGAACAAACTTGAAGCGATGGTTAGCAATAAATGGGTGACTGTTTGGAAATGGGGCAAGTGGTGAAGCAAGGGATGGGGTTGCAAAGGAAGGTAGGCCAGAGGGGACAAAAATTGGTTGAATTTGAGGAAAAGCAGCACCGAATAACTGTTGTTGAAGTGGCACCTGTGATAGTGCAGCAGCTTCATTTCCATTATTTGATACCCATTTATGCGTTAAGTGCTGTCCAGTACTGTCCTTTCGTTTCATTCCGCTAGAAAACGCGTTGGTTACCACTTTTGTCGAAACGTTTGAGGAACTCTGATTATTTTCATCGCTTTCTTTGCGAACGATGTCCGGTTTGAATTCATTATTAACCGAGGACTCAGTCTGTCCCTCAGAATCCTCTGGCGGATCCAATTTCTTTACTGATATCTCAGCATCAACCGAGTTGTCCACACTAGTGTCATTTTCTTTTCCATTAGACTGTTTCATAACTTGAGCGACTTTGTTATGGGATTTATCTTCTGCCATATCTTCAGAGCTTTTTATTTCACGTTCGTAAAATGGTTTGTTGAAAAATTTATCACAGATGATTTGGGAAAATTTGGGACGATACACCGAATCTCTTTCAAGTGGGTATTGTGTGGGCTTGGGAAAAAAGGATGACTTCAGAGGACTTTCTTGAGGGTGGTCATGAAGCATGCTTGAAGGGCCCAAAATACCGTCTTTTTAGGAAATTTACAAATTTATCATTGCCGGACAAAAGAGTTTATCTGGCTAATTTTAAATTAGTGTATAAAGCTAAAGTTCATGGAATTTTATGGATATAATAGATTTAAACAATCTCTGCATGAATTATATCGAACAATAAACCATGCAAAAGATTGCACAATTAACTCACGTTAAACCTTAATATAAGATGCTGAACTTGATTTTTCATATAAATATTTTTCAGCTCGGGTCTTTTTCCAGCGCTGTTCATGTTTTATCAATTGATATCGCAGTAAACATTGTGCAATTTTGTGTAAACACGTCGACTCAATTTTACCTGCACGTTAATTAAATTTTTCATTATGCAAAATTTCAAATTTACTACAAAGGGGAAATATTTTCATTCAGTATTATCAGTTTTTCGAAATCATTTATTTCCTTTTATTAAGTCACTTTGAGTCACTTTATTGAGGGAAGTAGGCTTTCGCCCTTGCGCTCCCTATTCACATGCAAACATGTCAATAGTACAAACGTTTACAGTGATATATCTGACAAATGAAAATGTAGGGTCATCGATATCTGTGGGCTAGGCGCAACCTGCCTCTGTTTACACAATCTTCATTATATTGACAATAGTTTCTCAGAAAATGAGTATCTAGTTTGAATTTAAATGTGTCAACAGTTTCTGAAAGGACCACTTCGTCAGGCAGTCCGTTCCATGCCCCAACGACCCTCTGCGAAAAGGCGTTCCGACGGACTTCCATGTGGACACACGTCCTCTGCAGTTTAAAGGGATGACCCCGCAGATGTTCCGTCCAAGCCAATTCGAAGAAGTCAGCAAATTCTAGGGCACACTCACGGTCTCTGACAATCCGGTAGGTTTAAATGAGGTCACTACGTAGTTGCCTGTAATTTAGAGGAAACAAATCAAGTTCAACCAGTCTGGCTTCGTAAGGCAGATGACTTAGATTCTTGACCATCTTCGTAGCCCTCGCCTGCACTCGTTCCAGCTGTAGATAATCCTTCTTAAACCACGGACGCCAGGCCTGGATGGCATATTCCAAGTGAAATCGAACAAATACACCGTAGGTTTTTCGGAAGAGTTCCTTATCAATCTGAACAAATCCACGTCTGAGCGCAAATAAGACCTGTGTAGCGCGTTTAGCTGCCTTTAAACACTGTGAAGATGGTTTAAGTGAGGAGTTTATTAGAACACCGAGTTCCTTCTGTTCCTCAACAATTGAAAGGGGCTGCCCCTTGAGAATGTATTGGTAGGAATCATCCTCCTCACTGTTCCTTCTTGTACGCAGTCTTAGGACCACACACTTCCCAACGTTAAAATTTAAGAGCCAACGATCAGACCAGCTGCTAAGACGGTTGAGATCCTCTTGAAGTGCGTGCCTATCGAAATCAGATCTGATGACCCTCCACAATTTAACATCATCTGCAAACATGATGGCGCTGCAATCAAGGTCGTCGACACAGTCGTTGATGTACACTAAGAAGAGTAACGGCCCTAATACCGAGCCTTGGGGGACACTACTAAGAACCGGAGTAGGTGTTGACTTCGAGGTATCGACGCACACAGTTTGCAATCTATCTGTAAGAAAGTCTGCGATCCATGTCAGCAGCATTCCTCTTATGCCAATTTCAGATAATTTGTAGATTAGAAGTTTGTGTGGGACACTGTCAAACGCCTTCTTGAAATCAGTGTATATGACGTCAGCCCTACCATTTTCGTCCAGTGCATTAGTCCACTGCTCTGTGGAGAGTAATAAACTAGAAAGACAGGAGCGATTCTGTCTGAAGCCATGCTGGAGATCTGAGAGTAATTGGTTTTCCTCAAGGAACTTCATGGTTGCCTTATTGATTATTGATTCCATTTTTTACAGCAAATGGAGGTTAGGCTGACAGGCCGATAATTGTTGACATTTGATCGAGCACCACTCTTGTATATGGGGTATATATTTGCTGCCTTCCATTCGGATGGCAGTTTCCCTGATTCAAATGACGAATTAAATATATGCGCTAGTGGTTTGTACAGTTCGCTGGCCAGTTCATGCAAGAACTTGGCCGGTATATCATCCGGATCAGAT